>VXAZ01008047.1:603-11952 GCA_013399875.1 Gymnorhina tibicen
TCCTCAGCATTCACATCCCTCTGCTGCACTCCTAACTTTTCTGATAAGACTCAATAAACTCTCTGAGAGCAGAGAAGGCTGAATGTCCTTAAATTAACCAAAAATCCAGGCAAGGACTCAGAAGTCCTCCCCCAGCAGGGGAGGAATGATTTAAGGCACAGCAAGACCAACAGGTGGAATTCAAAACAGAATCCCACACCCGGCCACCCCCGGGGAAAGCCAAGGGAGCCGTGGCCGTCGTTCCCACCGGGAAGGAGACGCTGGAATTGCTGAGCACACAGAGCCGGGGGGTTGCAGCCAGGGTGGGTTTTTTTTCACATATTACACGTTCTGCTGGCAAAAAAAAAACCCAAAAACCCAGGGAAGACGAGGCAAAACGGAATTCTCTGCCTTTTGTCACGGCTGGAACATCAAAGGCATCAAAAGGATTTGACAGGGCTGGGGAAAAATGGGAAAATCCAGGTGAGTGGAGGCTGTCCCATCCCTCCCTCCTCCTCCTCCTCGGAGCTGGGGAGGTTCAGCGCCGCTCTGAGCGCTGCGACAGCTCCAGCCCGGGCTCGGCTCCTCGTGGGGCCACTCCAAGCCGGGATATTTTGGGATTCCGGGAGGATTTTGCTGCTCCAGGGAGGCGGGGGGAGGCGCTGAGCACAGGGAGGAGGTGACGAGTGGGCTCCGGGAGCTGGGAATAGCTGGGAATGGCTGGGAATAGCTGGGTGTGGGTGGGAATGAAGACAGGGACAGAGCTTTGGGGAGGCTGCTGCCCGCCTGGGACTGGGATGGGGGAGGATTCCGGGGAGAAAACTGGGATTTGGGGGCAGGGGAAAAACGTGGAGCCCTCGAGGCTGATGTTATTCAGAGGTCAGGGTGAGCAGGATGCCTTGGAGGGCGGTATTCCCTCCGGGATGGGCACCCTCTGGAGCGATCCATGAATTCCCAGGGAATTTCTGGGAGAGGGGAACAATCCCAGGCAAATCCTATCACAAGAGCCGAGACGGTGGCATTAAACCTGGCACTGTTTTGGGATGGCATCCTGCTCCCCACGTGGGAGCAGCTCTGGATCAAGGCTGGATCAAGGGAAACACCGAGCAGGAAATCCTGAAAGGTCCATAAAAACTCAGCCCAGACCGAGCGGGAAGTCCTGAAAGGTCCATAAAAACTCAGCCCAGACCGAGCAGGAAATCCTGAAAGGTCCATAAAAACTCAGCCCAGACCGAGCGGGAAGTCCTGAAAGGTCCATAAAAACTCAGCCCAGACCGAGCGGGAAGTCCTGAAAGGTCCATAAAAACTCAGCCCAGACGCCTCCCCACAGCTCTGAACTCCAGCTTGGAGCTGCTCCCTCCTTCCAGGGGGGACCAGGGAGCCTGAGGGACAAGGAATGGCACCAAACTTGCCTGGAATTCCCTTCCCCTGCCTCCCCAGCACCAGGGCAAGCTTCAAAGAGGAGGAATTCTCATCCAACCCCTTCCGAAATCTCTCATTCCAAGGCTTTTTTTTTTTCCATGCAAATAAAGGCAGCTCCTGTGCATACCACGAACGGTTCATCGAGGCACCGAATTAATTGGTTGATTTTATTTATTTATTCCAGAGCCTAAGCACAGCCCAGCCTTGCTGTGCTTACCCCACGGCCAAGGAAAAGATCCCTGATTATTGCCTCCTTCCCCGCTGTGCGAGGGGAGGGAATTTGGGCGAACCCAGCCTCGATCCCGGGCGCTTCAAACTCCCTGGAAGGGTTGGAATCCTTTCGCAAATCCCTTCCCGACCCGCCCTCGGGGGGACACCAAACGCACAAATATCGAGCTGGGGGTGGAACCCGAACCCTCCGCTCCCGCTTCTCCAGCTCTCTGGCAGCTGGCACGGGAGGCAGGAGGAGCCAGGGAGCTCCCAGATGGAATTTTTATCCATTATTCAAGGCGGGGTCGGGGCACCGAGAGCCGTTTCTGGCAGCACAAGTCGGTGTTGGCACCCTCGGATCTCCCCACCCCGGAGGGGACAGGCTGGAGCCTCCCGAAACCTCCCCCCGCGCTGGGATGTTTCCCTAAATTCCTATAAATGCCCTTTAAAAGCTCCTAATTCTTACGAACCCACGGCTTTCCCGGGAGCTGCGTTGGGCCCTCTCTTCCCCTGGGAGGATCCTGGCCGTTTTTCCATCGGGAAAACCACCAAAAAAAATCGCAGGAAACTCTCCAATCTGAGCTGTTTTAACCATTCCTCTTTTCACCGATTCGCTCAGAATCCTCGCGGGGACCTCACTGGAAGGGGAGCGTGTTCCCGTGCGGAGTCTGAGCCCAAAGATCCAACGGAATCCGAGGTTTTTTCCTCACCTGTTCCATGTTTTCTCACCTGTTCCACGTTTTGAAGGCGTTGCTGGCTCTCTTGAAGAGGTAACCTTCCATCACCACCCCGTTCGGGGCGTCCACGTTGAACTCCACCTTGGAGTCATCGTAGGAGAAGTCCTGGAAAAGGGAAAGGGACTCAGACTCTGGCAGGACAGGGCCGGATTTCTGGGATTATGGAGGAGACGGTGCAATGAAACACCCAAATCCCAAGGTTCAGAGCTGTCAGCCCACGGATTCTCCCCATTCCAGCAGATTTATTTATCCCCGTTTTTGCAGGAAAGCGCTGGGCATTCCCTGCTCAGGAGAAAAGCAGGGAGTTTATCACCAGGGGCGCTGAAAATTCCCAATATTTGGGTCGGGCTGGGCTGGGAGATAAATCCACGTTGAACTCCACCTTGGAGTCATCGTAGGAGAAGTCCTGGAAAAAGGAAAGGGGCTCAGACTCCGGCAGGACAGGGCCAAATTTCTGGGATTATGGAGGAGACGGTGCAGTGAAACACCGAAAAGAGACAAATCTGCCCAAAATCCCAAGAGCTGGCAGTCCCTGTGCCTCAGTGAGGCGCAGCCACGGATTCTCCCCATTCCAGCAGATTTATTTATCCCTGTTTTTGCAGGAAAGCGCTGGGCATTCCCTGCTCAGGAGAAAAGCAGGGAGTTTATCACCAGGGGTGCTGCAAATTCCCAATATTTGGGTCGGGCTGGGGTGGGAAACAAATCCAGGGGTGCTTTCCACCGGCTGAGCGAGGCGACAGCGCTGCTGCCGCCCCCGTGCCCCGCGAGGAGCCAGGGATGGACCCAATCCCAGCCTCTCCAGGCAGGGAAAAGGGGCGAATTCCAGAGGGGCAGCCCCGTTCCTGAGCCGTCCTCAGGTGCCGCCTCCCCACCCGTCAGAGCCCGTTTGTCACCCCGGCCCTCGCGGGTCCCGGCAGCTGCGGAGCGGGGGCGCGGAGCAGAGGGAAGAGCAGCTGCTCTCCAGCCCGGGATCCTCATCCCTGGGCGATTTCCTGCCTCGTTCCCGAGAGAAAATAGGTCAGGGAAGCGAAACCGCTTCGGTACCGCCCCGGGCGCGCTGTCCCCGCTCGCCCGATTCCACCCTCCCCGCGCTTCCCTGCTCCGGCACAAATATTCCAAGGGTTCCAAGACCCTCTGAACGCCTTTCCTGGCTCGGCACCAGCCCCTGGAGATGCTCTGTTGCCTGGCAACAGGCACCGGGCTCTCATTAGGATGAGTTATCCCCACGAACGTGCCCGGGAGGCGTCGGGATGGGAATAACGCGGATCCAGGGGGAGCAGATCCGGCGGGACGGGACGGAGGAGATCCTTGGGAAGGCTCGGCCAGGGTGCTCGGTCAGACCCTGGGAAGTGCTGCAAGGCACCCACTTGGAGGGGTTCAGCCCCAAGTTCTCCTGCTCGGCCCCAAATATTCCCGCTCAGCCCCAAATTTTCCTGCCTGGCCCCAAGTTTTCCTGCTCGGCCCCAAATTCTCCTGCTCGGCCCCAAATTTTCCTGCTCAGCCCCAAATTCTCCTGCTCGGCCCCAAATTTTCCTGCTCAGCCCCAAATTCTCCTGCTCAGCCCCAGATTCTCCTGCCCAGCCCGAAATTTTCCTGCCGTGGGAGAGGGCGAGTCGCTCTTGGACCTTTCGCATCCACGTTGCGGACAAAGCCCAGAGGGGATTTCGTTCTGGTCCCTGGATGCTGGATCCCCGTGGGGCTGCTCCAAAGTGACAATTCCGTGCGCTCGACGGGAATTTTGCATCCGCCCTGGTTTGTGAATAACCCAAAAAAGGCTCAGCAAGGGTAAAACCCGCCTTAAAAACGCTCATTTTTAAAGGGCTGGGCCCCACTTTGGGGAGCAGGATGAATCGGGGAGAGGGTCTCAACCCACCCTCCTGCCTCCTTCAGCTGCTCCCACCCAGCAGAGGGGGGGAGAGGAGGAGAAATCCTGAGGAGGAGCAGACGGGCCACACCCGTCACCAGTACAAACCAGTACAAACCAGTACAACCCAGTACAAACCAGCACAAACCAGCACAAACCAGCACAAACCAGTGCAGGTGTGGGTTTAACCCGGCTGAGCCCAAATTTGGGACACCTCTGCCCCTGAAAGGAGCTGCTCCCTGCCTCTGGAAGAACTCCGAGCCGCACTTTTTGGGACATCCCAGCCCAAAACCCCCGAAGGCGACCCCATGAAAGTCCCCCCCCGGGGCCCAAATTCTGATTCTGTTTCAAGGAAGGTCCCCCCCCAGGCCGAATTCTGCTCCTTTTTCTGCTGCTTTCAGTCCTCCGGTGCCGCCAGGAGAATTCCTGAGGACAGAGCAGGCGGCAGAGCCGGGAGAAATCGGGATTTGGAAATCGGGATTTGGAAATCGGGGGTAAAACGAAGGCAGAAGGAGCAGCCTGCCCAGGACCCCGGGGACGTGGGGCCTCCAGGGCCTCTTTGCTCCATCCCAGTGCCGGGGGCACCCGGGATCTTCGCTGCAAAGGGCAAATCGCTGGAAAAAAATCCCAAGGGAAAAAGAGAAATTCCGTGGTTTGGGCTCTGTGTGAGGAGATCATCGTGCCCAAGGCGGGGAGAGGGCACAGGGATGCGTGAGGAGGAACCCTCTGAAGTGCCAAACCTGCTTCAAATGAGTCCCTGGATCCGTTTTATTCGCCCAAAAACCTGGATCCTGGTAATTCTTCTGGGAATAACGGAAAGGCCCTGGCTGGCACAGCAGCAGCTCTGCCTCCGGTGGGACTCCCAAGGGACGGGGTGGAAAACCTCCTCCTCCCCCTTTCTCCTTCCCCTTCTAATACAGCAACAACTACTCCTGAAATGCAGCAATGTTTTACTGCGGGGTTTGAGGATTTTAATGCAGAGTTTGGAGATGCAGGGTTTGGACATTTTGATGCAGGGTTTGGAGATTTTGATGCGGGGTTTGGAGATTTTGATGCAGGGTTTGGAGATTTTGATGCAGGGTTTGGAAATTTTGATGCGGGGTTTGGAGATTTTGATGCGGGGTTTGGAGATTTTGATGCAGGGTTTGGACATTTTGATGCAGGGTTTGGAGATTTTGATGCGGGGTTTGGAGATTTTGATGCAGGGTTTGAAGATTTTGATGCGGGGTTTGGAGATTTTGATGCAGAGTTTGGAGATTTTGATGCTGGGTTTGGAGATTTTGATGAGGGGTTTGGAGATTTTGATGCGGGGTTTGGAGATTTTGATGCTGGGTTTGGAGATTTTACTGCAGGACTTTAGGAAATAAACCTTTCCCTGAACTCTCCCCACGCACCCTGGACACGGAGTTTGGGCCGATTTATTCACTCTGCATTTTAGCCCCTCCTCGCCTCCGCGCCAGGAACGAATTCCCGACGCGGGAAAGGCTTCCCAGGACCGGGATCTGAGCGGGTTTGGCTCCCACAGCACCGGCAGTGCCAGGTGGGATCGCACCCCGCTCCAACAAACCTGACACCCTTCCCAGCTCAGCTCTCTGCTTCCCTTCCCCTCCCCGACTCCCAGGAAATCGCTGGGATCCCGTCCCTGGCGCTGTCACCCCGAATTCCCACCCTGGGAGCTGCGATCCCTTCGGGAATGACCTCGCCGTGGTTTCCGTGGGGCGCATTCCCAAGGGCACCTTCCCGGGGACACATCCAGAGGGATGGGGGAGGAAAAAGGACGTGGATGTGGATGCTTCCCAAGCAGCAAATGGGAATTAAAAACCCAGCACGGGCACAGGTGGGGCTCAGGAAAGAATTAAAAGAGATTAAACAAAAAAAAAAAAAAAGGAGAAAATCCTATTTGGAGGCGGCCTCGTGGCCCGCGCAGGGAATTCCCAGCCCAGCTCCGTGTTGGGAGCGGGGGTTGCTTCCAGCCCAGACCCGGATAAACTCCTCCAACTGCCCCTCATTCCAAAGGGAAGGAGCATCCTGTGCGAAAAAAAAAAAATCTTCCTTGTGCAAAGAAAAGGAGTGATCGGATCCAAACCCCTCCAGCTCCAGGGAACAGATTCCATGTGCAGAGCGGAGCTGCCTGGGATCCTCGGGGGAGGGAATTTTCGAAGGAAGGAGCCTTCCTCACCCACCGGAGTAGGGAGGTCTCGCCCAGGGGTTCATTCCTCTCCCCAAAAATCCGGCTGAAGACGGATCAAACCTCTCCCTAAAACACCAGCAACCTCCTTAAAAAAACCTTTAAAATAAATATCATCGCCGTGGGAGAGTGATTCTCCCTGAAATTCCCTAAAAACCCACGGCGTTATTCCCTCGTTATTCCCCAGCCCGGGTGGAAATGACGCTGAATAAAACCCGAATTTTCTCTGCAATGATTTTGGGTTTTGTTGTTTTTTTTTTTCCCAGATAGAAAAACCCGCCCCAAACCTCAGCGAGCCCGGGGCAGGGAATCATTTCAGCCCGGCCGGGTTTAAATATCCCGAAATAAAACACCTCTTCCCCCTCCCCCCAAACCTCCGCGTTATTTTCTCATTTTATCGTTTTGTTTTCAATCAGGAGCGTGGCAGCAAGGCAGGGAACGCTTTCCCGCTTGGAAGACAAAGGCTTTTATCCCAAAGAACCCCCTTTAAGTGACGGATAACGCTCCGAATCGAACAATGACATCATTTCCACCCTCGCCGCGTTATTTACGCGGCGCGGGGAAGAACTTCTCCCGGCGGCGGAGCAGGAATTGCGCCCGGCTCGGCTGGTTCGGATTCCAAGCGAAATAATTCCCGCAGGAATATTCCCATTCCCTAAAGATGCACACCCCCCCCTCACACACACACACCCCGTTCACAGGTTCTCTCCCGGTACCTAAATTCCCTTTTTTTCCCCTCTCTCTGGCTCTTTTCCTGGCGCTTAAATCCCAAGCTTTTCTCTCCCCGGCTCTGTAAATTCCACGGACAATCCCAGCCCCAGCTGGAATTCGGGAATTTTGGAGGGGAGCTCTGCCAAACCCCACTCACAAACCCTTTTGTCTCCCGCTTTTCCCGATGCCAGAGGCTCTCCCTGCCAGCAGCTGATGCTCAGGGAGCCGTTCCCTGCTCCAGAGCTTCCCCAAATTTAGGGATAAACCCAGCGGCAAAGCCGAGCTTGGCTTTGGGGGTCACAACCAGCCAAGCCCCCGCAGCCACAATCCTCATTCCCACCTTGGAAAGAACCCCTCAACTTCCTCCCCTGCGGGATTTTCCTTACCAGGAGATATTCCAGCCTGCCGAAAATCTTCATGCTGCCGCCTGGGAGGGAGGGAGGGAGGGAGGGAAGCTCCGCCGCTTTTCCTGGAGAGCAGGAGCAGCTCCGTGCCCTCCTCTCCCTGTTCCTAGAGCAGCATCCCCGTGGGCTGGCGGCGAAGGAGGGATTTCTTCCGCAGCCCCTTCGCTTTTTACTCCTCCTCTTCTTCCCTTTCGGGAAGCTCCGGCGCTGCCACCGGGCGAAGGATGCTCGGCGGCCCTCGGGGACCTCCTGCTCCCCCCCTTCCCGAGCCTCCTGTCGGGAGGCGATCAGCTCGGAGCCGGGCTAATTACCATACAGCTGGCGGGGAGGGCAGGGAAAAGCGGGAGCGGAGCCGGGATGCGCTCCCGGGGACCCGACAGAGCCGGGCTTTGTGCCTCGCCCGGCTCCCTGGAGCAGAGCCACGCTTCGGGCAGCGATTCCAGCCCCGGGAATCGGCCCTGGAAGGGCCAGATGGGCCCTGGATTGTTCTCCACCAGCTGGGCTCGGCGAGGCTCAGAGCTCGGCCCACGCTCAATTCCCAAACTGCTCCGGACTGGGAATGGCTACGAGGCTGGGAAGGAGATTTTGGATAGCCCTGTGCCCTTAAAATCATGGAATTCACGTTGGGAAAGATCATTAACTCCAGCCATCAACCCAGTACTGCTGTGGTCACCAATTCCAGCCATTCCAGCCCCAGGAATCTGGGAATGGCTACAAGGCTGGGAAGGAGCTTTTGGATAGCCCTGTGCCCTTAAAATCATGGAATTCACGTTGGGAAAGCTCTCCAGGATCAATTCCAGCCATCAATAGCGCCGCTGTGCTAAACAATTCCAGCCATTCCAGCCCCAGGAATCCAGGAACAGGTATGAGGCTGGGAAGGAGATTTTGGATAGCCCTGTGCCCTTAAAATCATGGAATTAAACTTGGGAAAGCTCTCCAGGATCATCAGTTCCAGCCATCAACCCAGCACTGCTGTGGTCACCAATTCCAGCCATTCCAGCCCCAGGAATCTGGGAATGGCTACGAGGCTGGGAAGGAGCTTTTGGATAGCCCTGTGCCCTTAAAATCGTGGAATTAAACTCGGGAAAGATCATTAACTCCAGCCATCAACCCAGCGTTGCTGTGGTCACCAATTCCAGCCATTCCAGCCCCAGGAATCTGGGAATGGCTATGAGGCTGGGAAGGAGCTTTTGGATGGCCCTGTGCCCTTAAAATCATGGAATTCACGTTGGGAAAGCTCTCCAGGATCAATTCCAGCCATCAATAGCGCCGCTGTGCTAAACAATTCCAGCCATTCCAGCCCCAGGAATCTGGGAATGGCTACAAGGCTGGGAAGGAGCTTTTGGATAGCCCTGTGCCCTTAAAATCATGGAATTAAACTTGGGAAAGATCATTAACTCCAGCCATCAACCCAGCGTTGCTGTGGTCACCAATTCCAGCCATTCCAGCCCCAGGAATCTGGGAATGGCTACGAGGCTGGGAAGGAGCTTTTGGATGGCCCTGTGCCCTTAAAATCATGGAATTCACGTTGGGAAAGCTCTCCAGGATCATCACTTCCAGCCATCAATAGCACTGCTGTGCTACACAATTACCACAATTCCAGCCCCAGGAATCTGGGAATGGCTATGAGGCTGGGAAGGAGCTTTTGGATGGCCCTGTGCCCTTAAAATCATGGAATTCACGTTGGGAAAGCTCTCCAGGATCATCAGTTCCAGCCATCAACCCAGCACTGCTGTGGTCACCAATTCCAGCCATTCCAGCCCCAGGAATCTGGGAATGGCTACGAGGCTGGGAAGGAGATTTTGGATAGCCCTGTGCCCTTAAAATCGTGGAATTAAACTAGGAAAGTTCTCCCAAGGATCATCAATTCCAGCACACCACCAAACCACGTCCCCAGGCCCCACATCCGCACATTTTTGGGGCACTCCAGGGCTGATTCCACCTGTCCCAATGCCTGAGCGCCCTCTCAGTGAAGGATTTTTCCCGAATTCCCAACCCGGCGTCTCCCGCCGTCCCCTCAGTTTTGGTGCAGTGGAAAAATCAGGACCTGTGAGCGAGCCCCGCTTCAAACATTCCCATTTCTCTCCTCCTTTCCCACTGGGAAGAATTCCCAGCCCTGTGTTTTCCACGCGGCCTGAACGACGGCACCAGGAGGGAACGGATTCGGGACGAGTTTTCCTTCCCCCACCGGATTTCTTTTAATTAAAGCAAAACGACAACGAAGCAAAAAGCCCCGGACCGCTTTTGTTCTCGGAAAGCCAAGGACGATCCAACTCCCTGCCTTCAAAAAATCACAGTTCCCCAGCCCCAAAACCACTCCTAAAAAACATCATTTAACCCGAATTCCCTCCCTTAGCAGCTGCTGGGGCGAGGAAATGAAGACATTTGTGCCACCACGCTCATTAAGCACAACGACCCCCACGTTTTTCCAGGGGTTTTGTGGGCTCAGCTGGGAGATTTTTGTTTAAACCGGGGCCGCACGGGGCCCTGGCCCATCCCGAAGGGAGCAGCAGCAGCAGAGAGGGGCTGAAAAGCGGCTCAGGGCAGCTGCGGGCAGGGAAATTCCAATCCTGGATTTGAGGATGCTCAGGTCCCTTCCAAGCTCTGGGGTTTTGTATCCTGACGGGGGCTAATTCCCGCTTCTCCCTCCCGGAGCCTTCGTTCCCTGCCGGCCCCGGGAGAGGCGGGAAGTGAGGAGAGATTTTTCCAAGCCCCTTTGGATGAAGTCACGGCTCCCGGGGGGTCACAAATGGATTCACCCCTCCCTCGCGGCTTCTCCAGCACTCCCAGCCCGTTCCCGGGGAATGCCACCCCTCGATCCCAGATTTCCATCTGCTGGATGAGGACATTTCGGAGGGGGAGCATTAGGGTCCCTCCCGAGGGGGGGATATTGATCGGCGGGAGCGCCTGCCAGATGTGGCTCCGTCCGCCAAACCCATTCCCCAAATCCCCCGGGCGCCAAAAAAATCAACCGAGGGCGGCTGCCGCTTCCACGCCGAGCCCTGAGCCACGAGCGAGCAGCGCCTGAGGGATTAAAATCTTATTTTAGCTCCTTTCAGGAGCAAGAAAAAAAAATTAAAAAGCAAATTCAAAGCAAATTTAAAGCAAGTGGGCTTTAAAATGCCATCTCCAAGATGCCAGGCCGTGGCTTCCCTCCCGTTTTTAGGAGGAATAAAAACGCCCGAGGAAGGAAATCCGGGTGGGTACTCACCTGCAGGAGGGTCTGCAGGGCCAGGGCAGCGAGCCAGGGGAGGAGAGGAGGGAAAAGAAAAAGAAATGAAATAAATTAGCCGACGTTTTTCTGCAGCCTTCAGGGGCGGGAAGCGTTGCCAGGGGTGGAAAATCTGAGCCCAGGTGACCCAGAGGCTGCTCCTCACTGAGGGCTCAGCACAGGGAGGCCGGGAAGCAGCTCGGGACAGGGAATTTTGAACCCGAAATCGCGGCGAGGATGCTCAGCTCGGGGCTGTGAGAGAGGGGCTGGCAGGGCAGGGCCGTGCCCTCTTCCCAAACCCAGCCCTGCCCCGCTGTGCCTTCCACGGATCCCGGAGTTGGAATCCTCCCGGGCTCGGCGGCAAAGAGGGAGGCAAGGAGAGGACAGGTCCGGAAAAAGCCACCCGGGTGCCCGGGTCGGAGGGGCCCTGGAGTGTCCCCGTCCCTCCCAGCCTCAGGAGGGCCAGGAAAATCCCGGATTCCAGGCAGCCGGAGCCCGGGGTGACAGCCAGGTGGCACCAGGGGGGGTGACATCCAGGTGCCACCTGGCCTGTGACATCCAGGGGGTGACAGCCAGGTGGCACTCAGGGGGTGTGACAGCCGGGTGGCACCCAGGGGGTGACA
>VXAZ01008053.1:0-11973 GCA_013399875.1 Gymnorhina tibicen
ATATAAACAGATTTCCTTAAAGCAAAGGGCTGCAGTGCTGACAGTGAAAATGAAGGAGCTGGGTTTGTGTCTGACTAATCTGCTGCCTTTGAATCTTGGGATAGCTGGAATTACTAGGAAAAACTGGCTTAGCAACCACAGTCTTGCCAATCTTGTTAGGGAAAACTCCCATGCCTGGAGTGGGTACAGTGAAATAACAGGATTTCTCAGTCAGAGTATGTCCAATACTGATTTCTTTACTTTGGAGATGAGAAGGAAGATGTTTGAATAACAGGTCTCTGAAACAAAGGAACATTGGGGAGAGAATGAAGCTTTTATGGTTGTCAGTCCTTCAGCTTTACTGAAAGTTGCTATATGTGTTTAATTAAGGGCTTCTATTGTGGAAAATTATAGGCAAGATAGTATATAAGACAAGGGAAACACAATTTCTACTTCAGTTGTTTGTGTGAGGATGTTAAAGTACAAGACACACGCAGAAGTGTAAGATTACAGGAAATCAGAGATAGTTTGGTGTTCATTTGAGATACCATCAGCACACTGTAACCACACACAGTGTTTTGGTACAGTGTTTCTGACAACATCTACCAATTTCCTTACACATTTGTCATGTCATTTGCTCCAAAAAGCCAGAGCTTATGATCACCACAGCCTTGTGTTTGGCCACCCTGGCAGTGCAGAGCCAAGGGTATCTATTCCATATTTCTCAGTCGTTGTCTATAAAATTCAAATCCAGTTATGCATGCAGACTCTTGGAAGGTTGAGATACAGTTGCACACAGTTGTTTGTGGTGGGAACGCTGCATTGGTTGGACAACCTTCACTTCTGAATTTACTTTTAGAAGTAAGGCGCTTGGTGTGGCTCTTGAAGGAAATTCTCCAGAGTAGGATATTCTTGATGCATTATGGACAAACATGTAATTATTGATGTGTCTTACATATGTGAAATGCTTTGGAGCTTTGGGGCTTTTTCATTTTATTTTTTTTTTAAAGTTTAGTAACAGTTATAATAATGGTTGCAGATTTTTATATTTCTGTGTACTAGATATGGATGGAAACATATTTAATCATATGATGCAGAATTTTGTGGCAGCTGAACCTGCTTGCTGGCTGTAGCGGGTTGACCCTGGCTGGATTCCAAGCAGCCACCAAAACAGCTCTCTCACTCCCCTTCACAGCTGGACAGGGGAGAGAAAATACAGCAAAATGGTAATGAGTTGAGATAAGGACCGTGAGAGATCCCTCACCAAATGCCATCGTGGGAAAAACAGGCTTGAATCAGAGTTACTGAATGAATTTTTTGCTAACACAATCTGAGCTAGATAAAGTAAGACCTTAAACACCTTCCCCCCTTTGCCAGCCCTACCTCCTCCCCCAGCTGCAAAGGGAAGTAGGAATGGGTGTCATGGTCAGTTCCTCACATGTTGTTCCTGCCCCTGCTCAAGGGAGGAGTCAGAATCATTCACTTGCTCCAGCATAAGGTCCNAGTCAGAATCATTCCCTTGCTCCAGCATAAGGTCCCTGCCACGGGAGACAGTTTTGTGTGAACTTCTCCAGTGTGAGTCCATCCCATGGGCAGCAATTCTCCATGAACTTCTGCAGCATAGGTCACAGTTCCAAAGGGTGCAGTCTGCTGTCCGAAGGACAAGCTGCTCCAGCATGGGCTCCCCTCTCCACAGGCTTCTCTCTGGGTCACAGTCTCCTCTCAGGCATCCCCCTGCTCCAGGGTGGGCTCCTCCAGGGGCTGCAGGTGCACCTCTGCATCCCCCTGCCCTCCACGGCCTCAGGGGCACAGCTGCCTCACCATGGGCTGCACCAGGGGCTGCAGGAGAATCTCAGCTCTGGCACCTGGAGCAGCTCCTGCCCCTCCTCCTGCCCTGTCCTTGGTGTCTGCAGAGTTGTTCCTCTCACGTGTTCTCACCCTGCTCTTCTCTGCCAATTACAGCTGGGCAACAACTTTATTTTCTTCTTAAATCTGTTATCCCAGAGACATCACCATTCCTAACCGGCCCAGCCTGGAACAGCAGCACGTCCATCTTTGGAGCTGCCAAGGATGGACTCTGCCAGACATGGAGGGCAGGGGGATGCAGAAGCTCCTGGCAGCTTCTCACAGAAACCACCCCTGCTACCAAAACCTGGCCACACCAACCCAGTACAGTGACTTTTCCCTATTCTTTGTTTTCTAGGCGGCAGACGGTAACAAGCACTCCTTGCTGGATTGAGCTTCACCTGAACGGGCCTCTACAGTGGCTGGACAAAGTATTGACTCAGATGGGCTCCCCTTCAGTTCGCTGCTCCAGCATGTCCTAAAACTCTCCTCTGTCACCAGTGGGCTAAAAATCGAGTCCAGTCAACAGACTTAATATAACAGCTCGTCTGTCGTAGTATTTGTGTGTGGTCCCCATGAACTGTTTACTATCTAAAAAGGTTTTTTAAAAAGAAAAAAAAAAAAGAAAAAGAAAAAAAAAAGAAAAGAAAAAAAAAGAAAAAACAGCACTTGAGGTCTCATCAGTTAAAGCACCTTGTGGATTCTGTTTCCTATACTCTGATACTAGATGAAAATTTAGTGTATAGAAAAGCCTTCTTCAGAAAGAAGGGACAGTTCTAAAGACTCTTTAATGGTGTTTTTATTGGGTATATAATTGAGTGTCCTAATGGTTATCAATAACATGAATAGCTAAGTATATATACAGATAATGTATCACGATCTCAAATATCACAGTATTGTGCTGTTCTACATTTTAGTTCCCATAAATAGTCATTTTGATTTTTTGACTGGGGCAAGTATCCCATAAAATTCCAAGACTTTTCTCCCTTATTCTTTTGTATTTTCTTTTTTATATAAGCAGATTTTCGAGTTGTCCTGAACATAAAAAGACTTTCCTTATAGAAAAGCTTAATTTTTTGCTGCGTTATTAAAGAAAGTCCCTCCATTGGAAGGGAAAGAAACGTCTTGAGATTCATCTGTGAAGGCTTAAGACACTTTATATACTTAATGGGGCCTAAAGTGAATTCATATTATAAATTCTGAGTATCCATCACACTAGCAGTTACTTTCTGATACCCATCTGAGTTGATGCATCTGTTGCCAGCAGTATTGCTGGCAGTGGTGTAATTTGGGACTTTTTTTGTACCTTGGATCATTGAAATGAGTGGTTTTCTCATGGAATGGGAATTTACCATGGCTTTGGATTTTGGATTAAGTACACAAGGTTATTGGCTTAACCCTTACATCTGTATTTTTTTCATTGAGTAAGTCTTACCCCTTACTATCTGTATTTTTTTCATTTTTTCATATGTCACTAAAAATAATGGGGTTTAGTTTTTGGAGCCATATACCTTGAAAAATCATTTCCCGGGGTAAGCTAGACTCTTTTTGTTTAGGTTTTAAATAGATGCAGCTTCTTAACATATTTCAGTAACAGAATTTAAATTTCTTATCTGAATCGCTTCTATAGTTTACTTACACACCAGATCATATGCATTCATTATGTCATAATGGGCCTTGTTATTAAAAGTAGTTGCTTCTGCAAAACCTCTAGGATAGTGGTTGCTGAGGTATGACCAGCGAAGGAGGGCTTCCAGGTTCTTCCTGACAGTGCATGTTATTGTGAACCCTTGGACACTACAGCTGCACCATATTAAAAATATTCTGAAATATATTCTACAAATAAGTCTGGGTTGGGGATGGGTTGGGAAGCTGTATAGAAGGGTTATTCTGACTTGGAAAATATATATCTTACTAACGAGCTTGTGATCTAGCTGTCATTCTTTGTTATTGTGGCAGTAGCAGGATTGTCTTGGTCTGTTTTTCCCATTGTTTCATCNATTCTTTTGTTATTGTGGCAGTAGCAGGATTGCCTTTGTCTGTTTTTTTCCATTGTTTCATCAATTACACTAGTTCTGTACTTTGTAAGTACAGCTAGTGATAACTTAGCTTTGAGAACAAAAATGTGGCCAGTGTTACAGCTTTTAATCACTTGACTGAATTGATGATAGTGATGGATATTTTTATGCCATAATGACTAGGGCATAGAAGCAATACCAAAAATCAAGCCTTGAAAAAGTGGGCCAGACACCTTTCAAAAATTGGCAAAGCAGTTACCAATTTATGCTAGTTTTACCACTAGACTAATGTATTGGTAGAACTTGTGAACCTAAGAAATAAGCTTTGTGTGTGTTGCATTTGCCTAATATGTGAATACACTAATAAAACTTTTAATTCTCATGACGGTTGGGTTTTGTATTAATTGCTGTCTATATTTTCTGTTGAAGGTTAGGAGTCATTCTAACCCACCCAAATAAATGGCACAACTGTCCTGAATGTTGTGGCTGGAAAGGTATAGTTTAGATGTTAAAATCACTTCTCATACAGCTGTTGTGCAGGTTCTGGATCTGTGTGTTTAGTGATAGATTTCTACTCTCAATCAAGTTTATTAAAGCAGTTACTTTTTCCTACCACAATCAAATTGCATTCTACTAGCCCAGATGATTACTTTTACCTGTGAAACAGATAAGAGCAACTTGTCTGGGTGAAA
The DNA here is from genome assembly GCA_013399875.1 of Gymnorhina tibicen. NCBI lineage: Eukaryota > Metazoa > Chordata > Aves > Passeriformes > Artamidae > Gymnorhina > Gymnorhina tibicen. Next base: position 4,535 of record VXAZ01008053.1, read on the forward strand.
GACTCCCATTGCATTTATGAGCAGTTTGCAACTTGAATCAGTTGGATGACCTAATTCTGTAGTCCCCTTACTGTGGATTTCTGTATGTGTTCTTTCAGTTATGGCAATATTACTTGCTTTGCCTTGAACATTGTAATTAATAACCTTGACCATACCCTTTTTTTGGTGGGCACTTCCAAGTAGACAAGGACACCGCAGACATTATCTGTGGACCTGTGGTGCTGCCTGCATGCAAGGTGATCTCAGTCTATGTAGGTCATTTTTTTTAACTTCTGTTAGTACCACTAAGATATTGTCTCCTGCAATTTCTGTGTCAACCACAGCTTAGTGGCACAAGGGAATTTATCTGCATTTGAAACATTTGCTTGCCTGTATTTCATTTAAATTCTTTTGTCAGTTCTTGAGTAACTTTACCTACTCCTGTTTCTTAATCCAGTGCCTTTCTGACTTATCCCACTGCTGTTCTGCTCTTCAAAATCTGACCAGTGCCTGCTCAAGCATCTTAATGCGGAATGCCTGTGGTATGTAAGGAATGTGACTTCATCCCTCCTCTTCTGCCAAAGTACTGATGTCCAAAGTACATATGAAAAGTGAATTTTTTTTCAATGAGGCTGTTTTGTAAAATAAAATAGTTACCAAGCAGGGAGTACTCAAATGGAGATGCTTAAAGTATGGGTAGCCAGCTGCTTATCTGCATTGTGAAGCTGGAAAAACTCTGTATGTAACTGGTGCCTTAAGTTTGGACTGTGATTCTGTGACCCTGGGTTCTAATCTCTTTCTTGTCACTAGCCCTGTCTGAGCTTGATTTTCATAGTATTGCCAAAGCCAAGTAATCAAAAATCAGATAGTTGATGTAAAAACCCAGGCCTAAAAATTATTTTTGAGTTGCCTTTTGGCAACTTGGGTATGCTGAGCTAACATTTAAGAACCCTTTTCCCTCCAAAGAAAAACCTGATTTCATTTTGATGTTGTTTCAGGGCTGAGACTTTGAGAACAATGTCAAATGCCTGGACTCTTGTGGGTTTAAATTGTGAGAATTGATAGTAGAGCATTTTCTCTGTGTATTTCCCCCTTTAGTGCATGTTTCCTATCTAGGTGGTAAGCTCTCTGCAACAGGAATTCTCTGCTGTTACTTTAGTGTCTTGCAGAGTACTTTGGCCTTCAGGTGCTGTTATATAAATCTAGAGCAGCGAGAGCTGGGGTGTTTTCCTGCTCTTATTCAGGACATTGTGCTTAATAAGAACTTAACCTCCTTGAGACTGATTGCAGGCAAGCAGCATAAATAGTTTAATTTCAGACTACCTGTATAATTGGAACAGAGAGGTAAAGTCTGAATTTGGGGCTCTGAATTGCTCTCTGGTAGAGAACCTAGGCTGTTGGCTGAGGTGCCTGATTTAAATGCATAAAGTATGACTATCTGCCTGTCCTGATTCTGGCCAGGACAGGGTTAATTTTTGCGGTAGCCAGGAGGGAGCATGGCTAGCATACAGAGGTTATTCTTTACAACCTCATGTCATTTTCTGGGAACAGGGGAAGGGGTCCCTTTGGGGTCATGTAGCATGGTGGGTGGGCGGGTATTGCCAGGCTCTGTGTGATGAACAAATCGTGTGAATCATTCACCTCCCTCATACACTTTTGTTATTAATAATGTTGCTATTGCTGTTTTTTCCTTATTTCATTGCTGTTTCCAGTAAATTGTTCTTATCTCAACTCGGGATCTTTACCTTTTGTGCTTCCAATTCACCTCTCCAGCCTGCCACAGGGGAAAGGGCAGCGAGCAGCGCGTGGTTTGGAGTGTTTCAGTGGGAACACTAAATTTGGGAATACCATTCCTAAACCATGACAGCCTTATTTGGCACCCAGTTTGGGGCTCAAAGGGTTGAGATAACAACAGATCTTACCAGAGCAGGTTGGAACCAAATTTGATCTAAGCATTTGTTGTATTAGGTACAGAGCAACTGGTCACAATGTTGCTTGGTCTGTTCACGTGGTTGTGCTACCTAACCCTGTATATATTCNGTCTCCTGCAATTTCTGTGTCAACCACAGCTTAGTGGCACAAGGGAATTTATCTGCATTTGAAACATTTGCTTGCCTGTATTTCATTTAAATTCTTTTGTCAGTTCTTGAGTAACTTTACCTACTCCTGTTTCTTAATCCAGTGCCTTTCTGACTTATCCCACTGCTGTTCTGCTCTTCAAAATCTGACCAGTGCCTGCTCAAGCATCTTAATGCGGAATGCCTGTGGTATGTAAGGAATGTGACTTCATCCCTCCTCTTCTGCCAAAGTACTGATGTCCAAAGTACATATGAAAAGTGAATTTTTTTTCAATGAGGCTGTTTTGTAAAATAAAATAGTTACCAAGCAGGGAGTACTCAAATGGAGATGCTTAAAGTATGGGTAGCCAGCTGCTTATCTGCATTGTGAAGCTGGAAAAACTCTGTATGTAACTGGTGCCTTAAGTTTGGACTGTGATTCTGTGACCCTGGGTTCTAATCTCTTTCTTGTCACTAGCCCTGTCTGAGCTTGATTTTCATAGTATTGCCAAAGCCAAGTAATCAAAAATCAGATAGTTGATGTAAAAACCCAGGCCTAAAAATTATTTTTGAGTTGCCTTTTGGCAACTTGGGTATGCTGAGCTAACATTTAAGAACCCTTTTCCCTCCAAAGAAAAACCTGATTTCATTTTGATGTTGTTTCAGGGCTGAGACTTTGAGAACAATGTCAAATGCCTGGACTCTTGTGGGTTTAAATTGTGAGAATTGATAGTAGAGCATTTTCTCTGTGTATTTCCCCCTTTAGTGCATGTTTCCTATCTAGGTGGTAAGCTCTCTGCAACAGGAATTCTCTGCTGTTACTTTAGTGTCTTGCAGAGTACTTTGGCCTTCAGGTGCTGTTATATAAATCTAGAGCAGCGAGAGCTGGGGTGTTTTCCTGCTCTTATTCAGGACATTGTGCTTAATAAGAACTTAACCTCCTTGAGACTGATTGCAGGCAAGCAGCATAAATAGTTTAATTTCAGACTACCTGTATAATTGGAACAGAGAGGTAAAGTCTGAATTTGGGGCTCTGAATTGCTCTCTGGTAGAGAACCTAGGCTGTTGGCTGAGGTGCCTGATTTAAATGCATAAAGTATGACTATCTGCCTGTCCTGATTCTGGCCAGGACAGGGTTAATTTTTGCGGTAGCCAGGAGGGAGCATGGCTAGCATACAGAGGTTATTCTTTACAACCTCATGTCATTTTCTGGGAACAGGGGAAGGGGTCCCTTTGGGGTCATGTAGCATGGTGGGTGGGCGGGTATTGCCAGGCTCTGTGTGATGAACAAATCGTGTGAATCATTCACCTCCCTCATACACTTTTGTTATTAATAATGTTGCTATTGCTGTTTTTTCCTTATTTCATTGCTGTTTCCAGTAAATTGTTCTTATCTCAACTCGGGATCTTTACCTTTTGTGCTTCCAATTCACCTCTCCAGCCTGCCACAGGGGAAAGGGCAGCGAGCAGCGCGTGGTTTGGAGTGTTTCAGTGGGAACACTAAATTTGGGAATACCATTCCTAAACCATGACAGCCTTATTTGGCACCCAGTTTGGGGCTCAAAGGGTTGAGATAACAACAGATCTTACCAGAGCAGGTTGGAACCAAATTTGATCTAAGCATTTGTTGTATTAGGTACAGAGCAACTGGNATAGATTTCTACTCTCAATCAAGTTTATTAAAGCAGTTACTTTTTCCTACCACAATCAAATTGCATTCTACTAGCCCAGATGATTACTTTTACCTGTGAAACAGATAAGAGCAACTTGTCTGGGTGAAAGACTCCCATTGCATTTATGAGCAGTTTGCAACTTGAATCAGTTGGATGACCTAATTCTGTAGTCCCCTTACTGTGGATTTCTGTATGTGTTCTTTCAGTTATGGCAATATTACTTGCTTTGCCTTGAACATTGTAATTAATAACCTTGACCATACCCTTTTTTTGGTGGGCACTTCCAAGTAGACAAGGACACCGCAGACATTATCTGTGGACCTGTGGTGCTGCCTGCATGCAAGGTGATCTCAGTCTATGTAGGTCATTTTTTTTAACTTCTGTTAGTACCACTAAGATATTGTCTCCTGCAATTTCTGTGTCAACCACAGCTTAGTGGCACAAGGGAATTTATCTGCATTTGAAACATTTGCTTGCCTGTATTTCATTTAAATTCTTTTGTCAGTTCTTGAGTAACTTTACCTACTCCTGTTTCTTAATCCAGTGCCTTTCTGACTTATCCCACTGCTGTTCTGCTCTTCAAAATCTGACCAGTGCCTGCTCAAGCATCTTAATGCGGAATGCCTGTGGTATGTAAGGAATGTGACTTCATCCCTCCTCTTCTGCCAAAGTACTGATGTCCAAAGTACATATGAAAAGTGAATTTTTTTTCAATGAGGCTGTTTTGTAAAATAAAATAGTTACCAAGCAGGGAGTACTCAAATGGAGATGCTTAAAGTATGGGTAGCCAGCTGCTTATCTGCATTGTGAAGCTGGAAAAACTCTGTATGTAACTGGTGCCTTAAGTTTGGACTGTGATTCTGTGACCCTGGGTTCTAATCTCTTTCTTGTCACTAGCCCTGTCTGAGCTTGATTTTCATAGTATTGCCAAAGCCAAGTAATCAAAAATCAGATAGTTGATGTAAAAACCCAGGCCTAAAAATTATTTTTGAGTTGCCTTTTGGCAACTTGGGTATGCTGAGCTAACATTTAAGAACCCTTTTCCCTCCAAAGAAAAACCTGATTTCATTTTGATGTTGTTTCAGGGCTGAGACTTTGAGAACAATGTCAAATGCCTGGACTCTTGTGGGTTTAAATTGTGAGAATTGATAGTAGAGCATTTTCTCTGTGTATTTCCCCCTTTAGTGCATGTTTCCTATCTAGGTGGTAAGCTCTCTGCAACAGGAATTCTCTGCTGTTACTTTAGTGTCTTGCAGAGTACTTTGGCCTTCAGGTGCTGTTATATAAATCTAGAGCAGCGAGAGCTGGGGTGTTTTCCTGCTCTTATTCAGGACATTGTGCTTAATAAGAACTTAACCTCCTTGAGACTGATTGCAGGCAAGCAGCATAAATAGTTTAATTTCAGACTACCTGTATAATTGGAACAGAGAGGTAAAGTCTGAATTTGGGGCTCTGAATTGCTCTCTGGTAGAGAACCTAGGCTGTTGGCTGAGGTGCCTGATTTAAATGCATAAAGTATGACTATCTGCCTGTCCTGATTCTGGCCAGGACAGGGTTAATTTTTGCGGTAGCCAGGAGGGAGCATGGCTAGCATACAGAGGTTATTCTTTACAACCTCATGTCATTTTCTGGGAACAGGGGAAGGGGTCCCTTTGGGGTCATGTAGCATGGTGGGTGGGCGGGTATTGCCAGGCTCTGTGTGATGAACAAATCGTGTGAATCATTCACCTCCCTCATACACTTTTGTTATTAATAATGTTGCTATTGCTGTTTTTTCCTTATTTCATTGCTGTTTCCAGTAAATTGTTCTTATCTCAACTCGGGATCTTTACCTTTTGTGCTTCCAATTCACCTCTCCAGCCTGCCACAGGGGAAAGGGCAGCGAGCAGCGCGTGGTTTGGAGTGTTTCAGTGGGAACACTAAATTTGGGAATACCATTCCTAAACCATGACAGCCTTATTTGGCACCCAGTTTGGGGCTCAAAGGGTTGAGATAACAACAGATCTTACCAGAGCAGGTTGGAACCAAATTTGATCTAAGCATTTGTTGTATTAGGTACAGAGCAACTGGTCACAATGTTGCTTGGTCTGTTCACGTGGTTGTGCTACCTAACCCTGTATATATTCTTATATATGCAACATGTGCTCCTCATGATGAACTTTTTCAGAACAGGGAGAGGGATCAGGAGTGTTTTGTTGATGTACTGTGTGATATCAGCTTATGACTGCATCACAGGCAATGAGGGTCATTTGAGATGTGTCTTCAGTGCTTCCCTCCTGCCCTTACCTTGCGTGCTACTTCTAGGAGTCCTTTAATAATCATACCCAGCCTGAGGGAAACAGGGGAGGATGAATTTCCCCAGCTTTTCACCCCCTTTTCTTCCTTTAGGCCTGTTACAACAGGTTTTGAGAATTTTGAATTCCCTTTGGATGTTAATGAAAGCATGTTCTTGTTGCTATGTCTGCCAGGTCTCCTCAGTGAGGTCCATACCATGTTTAGAGTTACAAGAGAATTTTAGGAGGGTCTTTCAGAGATCTGCCCTGAGGGTGGATAATCATGAGTGGCATGGAAGGTGGGAGAAAATCAGCCAGCTTTTGAAGGACTATTCTGCTCCAATGGTTTGGAAGTTCACCCCTGAACAACTACAGGACCCTGATAAAGTGGCAGTATATTGGAAAGAAAAATGCTGTGGCAGTTCTAGAGAGGCGCGAAGTTATGCAAGGTGCTAGACCCTGGCTACTATTTATTGGACACTGCCCATTACTAGGCAGCACCCTCAGGGGGAGGAGGAGGAGGAAAGCAGACCAACAGGCACTGTGGCCACTCAAACTGCAGCTGAACCAGAGGAACAACCTGTGCTGGTAGCAGTTGCCCCTATACAGAAGAAAGCCAAGACCAAATCAGTTCTCTTAGGGATGAAGAAGTAGGGCCCTCACAGCAGGAGGAAGAGGCAGGGCCAGAGATAATCATCCAATCCCTATTCCTGGGTGAGCTGTGAGATATGCAAAAAGATTTCAACTGCCAGTTGGGTGAGCCCCTGGTGGCCTGGTTGCTCTGATGCTGGGATGTCGCAGCCCACAATATGAAACTAGATAGTAGTGAAGCCAAGCAACTGGGATCCCTGTCCCAGGATGTGGGCATTGACCAGGAGAGTGCAAAAAGAATAGAAATTCTCAGCCTCAAGACAACTCCTGTCTAGCTTGAGGGAAAGATATCTTTTCAAGGATGATCTAGTAGTGCACCAAGACAAGTGGAACACCGTGGAGCAAGGTATCCGGTACCTGAGAGAATTAGCTGTGCTGGAGGTATTCTTTAAGGATTCAAATAATGAGCAATCCCCTATAAATCCAAATATGGTCAAGTGTACACAAACCATGCAGTGGAAGTTCCTATGGAGAGTGCCATTGTCATGCATCAACTCATTGGCATTGATGTCAATGAAAGAAAGAGAACAAAGAGTGGATAATTTGGTTACCAAACTCCGGCAATATGAAGAAAGTATCTCTTACCCTATATGGGCCTGTGTCTTGTCTGTGTAAAGACTGTCCAAGGACCTCCATCAATTTAAAGAGGACTACCAGCAATTTAAAGAAGTGTCCCATGCCCCACTAGTGCAAACAAGAGTCTCTGCTATTGGGAGAAAGCGCCCCCCCTGCTCAAGAGAAAGGGTACACACCACAAGGTAACTTGTGGTCTTACCTACATGGCCACGGAGAGGACATGAGGAAGT
>VXAZ01008055.1:10294-32446 GCA_013399875.1 Gymnorhina tibicen
GGGGCGAGGGGAGGAGGGGGAGGGGGAGGAGGGGAGGGCTGAGGAAGAAGCACGGCAGCTGCTGACAAAATATTTTGCACCTCAGCAGCCAGGCGAGGGCCGGCCCTGCCGCAGGAGCAGCCCTGGCACAGGAGATGCAGAGCCCAGGATGCCCCCCCCCAGCTCCCAAAACACAAATTTGGGTGCAGCGGGCCCTTGTCAATCAGCCCCGAACGAGGAGCTCGGGGATAATCCCCATCACGAAACGCCAGCACCAGAAATAAAACCCCCGCGGACATCACCAAACCTCCCTCCCCTTTTCCAGCGTGTGCCCGGGCTGGGGCTCATCTCATCCGTCACCCCCGGCTGGGAGCAGCCGCCCAGGCTGCCCTGTCACTCCTGCAGGGACGGTGACACCTCCAGCCAGGCATTTGGAGCTGCCCTGCGGCGCCTCTCCTGCTGCAGGGGCTGTAAAGGAACCCCGGCTGAGCCAGGCTCCGATTTAAGCGATCGGCTTTTAGGTGAAATTAATCTCGCTTGGGAGACAGCAGCTCCTGAAATTTCTAGACGTAACGTTCATAAATATGTTTCTGCCTCACTTGCTCGTGTCATCCTAGCTGGACATGGATAGCAGGTACTTGGGAAGGCTTAGAATAAAGCCTGACTTAAGATTGCTCGAAATAGTTCCCGAGCTCTTCAGCAATTTTTGGCCTCAAGGTCAGGAGGGAGTTCTGTGGTCCACAAAAGCCACCAGCAGCACAAATCGAATCAAACCACATCAAAATCAAAGCAGATTTATCAATGCAGAGGTGTTAGGAAATGCCACGAAGGAAGGTTTAGGAATCTGGAGGGTATCCAAGGAGGAAAGAGAAAGGAAGCAAATGCTGGCAACAGAAATCCCCCCAGGAAAGCGCTGTCCCACAGAGACTGGATTTGGAGACAAGGAATCTTCCCGGGGTTTTTATGGAGCAAAGTGAAGCTCTCTGGATGCTCTAATGAGCCACTGAGCCTTTCGGATGAACTTTACCTGACTTCCTTCATTCCCACAAAGTCAGGCTCTCGAGGGCTCCGTGTGAACGTTTACGTTTTCGAACGTTTCCAGCCAGGGAGCAAAAGGCTCCGAGTTCAGCTGGAATCTGTGGGATTTAAACATCCCCGAGGGTCGCCCCTGTGAGCCCCTTCCCCTTCGAGCCCTATTTTGAGCATTCCCTGGGGAGAGCGGTCTGGCCAGAGGAATTCCGAGTGCCCAGGAGCCCTGGGAGCAAGCCCGACAGCCCTGCCAGCCGAGGAAGACCACGCTGCTTCAAACCCAGACAGCTATTTCCAGCTCTTGTGGGAACCAAGCTTGATCCAATAAATATCAGGAGTTATCACAAGAGAACCCACAGGAAAACACACACCGAGTGCTGACAGGCACAAACTTTCCCCTTTTTTAACTCGGATTTGAAACAACCCGAGCCAGCATTTCTCCTACTGCTCAAGGCGGTTCTGCAGGAGCCACAAAATTCTGCGGGATTGAGGTGGGGGAGGTCAAATCCTTTTTTCCCTGCCCTTTGCAGCGGTGGGAACACCCTGAAGAAACAACTGAGCTGCAGGACTCCTGCCAAAAGCTGTCCTGGTGCAAGGTCCGTGTGGGATCAGGATGAGGCTGGACAAAGCTTGGAAAAGGGGATTACAGCTGATAAAGTTGCCAGATAAAGGTGAAAACTCCGAAAGTGGTGGAGATTGGGACAGAGCAGGAAAAAGGAGCCTCACAAACGTCAGCCTTGTCCTGTTTAGCACCCGAATCAATGTTGGGAGCAGCACCTGGAGCAGAGGGAGCCTCGTTCTTAGGGAAGCGCTGATGTTCTTAGGGAATTTCACCTCCCTGGCTTCAGCAGGGCTATAAAAAGCTGCCCTGCATTGCAGGCTGAGGGGGATTAGCACTTATCCCACAGGAGAAAAAAGAAACGGGGCCAGGGGTAGATTTGGGCAAGAGAAGCAGTCTGGGAACGGGGGGATGAGAAAACGGAGCTGTACGGAAAGGAGAAAAGGAGAAAAAGGATAATCAGAACAAAGCGGGCAGGCAGGAAATGGCTGCAGGGTGGAGCTGGGGAATGTAATGTCTGCACAATTTAAGGGGAGAATGGAAGAGAAACAGGCCTGGGTGGGAGGGCGGGTGGTGAAGCAGCACCGAGTGACTTCATATTTCAAATATTTAAACATTACAAGGAGCTGAAGGTGTACTTTGCTCTCACAAAGGACTTTGTTCAACGCTTTTACTTTTCGAGGCACAGTCCCCTTTCATTCTTGCCTTGCTGAAGGCAGAAAAAGCAAACACATTTTCGAGCTGATTAGGCCAGGCAGTGCTGGGAGCAGCACCCAAGTGACCCGGGCCCAGGTGACAGTGGCCAGGAGCCACCCAGCAGAGCTCGTTTGCCCCAGCAGGGTTTGCTCTGTTTGATTTATTCCTTTAAAGCACTTTCGTTGTGCACCTTGTGCTTAAGTGACATAACTGCTCCCTCTCCCCGGGCTGCTTTAACCTTGGACCACCTCCCTTCTCCAGGAGTTTGGAGACTGCAGATTCCTGGGTTTCCTTCTCCTGCAGCATTTCGGCTTTGAACTTTGGGAGAGCTTCAGCCAAGGGTGGTGGGATCTGTGTCTGAGCTAAAGCTGCAGTCACAGAACCCCAAAACAAAACCCCAGCAGTTTTTCTCAGCCCTCCCAGCCCCTCTGTGTGTGTTTGGGTACCTCCTGATGTATCCTGACTCTCCTTCCTGATGGGAAAGCAAGAGAGGAAAATCAGCTCTCCAAGGATTTGGTTCCAGTCCTGGATGACATTTCCCAGTTTGAGATCCTCTCTTTTCTCCCAGTCAGGCCAATTTGCACATGGATGGTGGTAGGGATCGGCTTTGACTCAGGCTAGAAAGAGCCCTGTCCTGGTGGAGATGAAAATCTTGGGTATTATTTGGTTATCGGCCCATGGAGGTTTCGGGGGCAGGAGCAGATAAGGGACAAAGAAAAGAAAGGCCTGCAAGGAGAAAAAAAAAAGAGCCTGAAACTCAGACAAAACAAGAGTGAAGGATTAAGAAATCCAGGAAAACGCAGCAGACGAGGAACTGCTGCCTCCAGGGAGAATTTTATGGAGCCTGGCAGGGAAAAGCAGCTCAGGGGCCAAGGCAGACAGACGAGAAAACACGAGGAGAAGAGGAGGAGAGTTCAGAGCCTCTCATCTCTTTCCACGGCAGAAGTATAAATACACCTGAAGTTTGTTTGCACAGAGCAATAAAGGAGTTTTAATACAAGCCTTACAGTCATTTCCAGTTCTTACAACAAACAAACCACCCACACACACCAAATAAATCTCCCAGTGCAGGGGGAAACAGCAGCTTTTTTTTTCTTCTTAAGAGAGGAGAAAGTCTTCTAGAAATGGCCACAGGAAAGGCATTATTAAATCTCCCTCAGCTCAAGCAGCGGTTACTCACGTTCAGGAGAACATTCCTGGCCAGTTAGTAGGAAAATTAATCTGTCTGTTGTAAAGATTACTCCCCAAACAATTCCTGACACAAAGAAAATGGATTTAGGCGGCGGAACAACCTCAAAGCTGCCCCCTGATGCGGAGGAGTGACGGTGCAGCAGCCCCGCTGCATGTGACTGCAGCGTGCAAGGAGATAATCGCCGAGAAATCCAAATTAACGACCTAAAAAGCCGGGGGGGACACCCAGGGATCAGCTGGAACAACAGCAGCAACACAAAACCTTACATATGTAAAGCTGGTTGGGAAAACAGGGCTTGATCCAGGGATAAAACCGCTGCACTGTCAACACTGGGGATCTCAGCACTTCACTGCAGCCAGCAGCACCTTCCCCGAGTGCTGATAACACCACAAACTCCTTTTCCCCCACCCAAATCCCCCAGGGACGGCGAGGTGACACCACAAACTCCTTCTCCCCCACCCAAATCCCCCAGGGAAGGCGAGGTGACACCACAAACTCCTTTTCCCCCACCCAAATTCCCCAGGCAAGGGAAGGTGACACCACAAACTCCTTCTCCCCCACCCAAATCCCCCAGGGACGGCGAGGTGACACCACAAACTCCTTTTCCCCCACCCAAATCCCCCAGGGACGGCGAGGTGACACCACAAACTCCTTCTCCCCCATCCAAATCCCCCAGGGACGGCGAGGTGACACCAACGGCAGCTGCAGCCTTGGAAAGGGGTGGTCAGAGGTTGGGCTGGGCTGTGGTTTTTGGGATTGTGCTGGAAGTCAGCACTCGGCCTTGGATTCGAGCCGAGTTTGGAGCTCTGGAATCAGCAATATCCAAGGAACACAGCAATATCCGAGGCAGCTGCTGCCAGGATCACCGTGCCAGTGCAAGGTCCCACGGAACAAAGAGCAAGGAATCCGAGTGCAGGTCATTAATTAATTCATGCTTTGCAGTGCTCTGGGTAATATTTTTCAACCAGTTCAGGATGAAAAGGTTTGGGGAGGAAGGGATCTTAAAAATTCCTCCAGTTCCAACCCCTGCCACGAGGCAGGGACACCTCCCTCTATCCTAGGGTGCTCCAAGCCCCGTCCAACCCGGCCTTGGAAATTCCAGGGATCCAGGGGCAGCCACAGCCGCTCTGGGCAAAGGGAAGAGGAGTTTAAGGGACAACTGGCATTAAAAAAACCCCCCCCCCCAGGAATGAAATGGCTCGGACTCACTGGAAAACCTCTTGTGCAGAGGTTTAAACTGAGCCAAGCTCCGTAACCGATCCTGCTCCCTGAGCCAGACATGGAGCAGTTCCAAAGTCTGAAGACCTTTCTGGGTGTGTGGGAGGGAAATCAGCTTAATTGCACCTTTATGCAATCAACTTCTGTGGTCTCTCTGATGCCGAGGAGTCGCAGATTCGGGGCTCTCACCAACCACCCAGACAACTTTGCACCAGAGCTTTCAAGTGAAGGTGCAGGTGATGAACGCTCCCAGCCCACCCACGTGCTGAGAGCCCGGAGCATCCTGGACACCTCCGCCTGCTTTGCTTCCCTGCTCCCTTTATTTTTTTTTCCCCCTCCCCGGGTGACCTTGGAGTTGGAAAGGTTCAGGAAAGGGACGTGGCAGCAGCCAGTGTGGCGTGGAAGGAGATTTAAAACCAGGTCGGAGAGGGCTTGGAGCAACCTGGGATTGTGAAGGTGTCCTGCGGTAAGGGGTGGAATGTGAATGAGCTTTAAGGTCCTTTCCAACCCAAATCCTTCTGTGATTCCATAAATAAAAGGAAAAAAAGTCACCTCGAAGTACTGAAGGAATTAATTCCTTCCAGCCTTGCTGCATTTGACTCAGGAAAACAAAATCAATCCCAGCTGATCAATTATTGGCAATATTAAGCTCAAAGCAGGAGTGAAGTTCCAGCGCCGAGGTTGGGTCCTGGGCTGGAACCGAAAGGAAAAGCTCCGATTCCCAATCCAGTGGTGACACCTAGAGGGAAAGGAAGGATTTCACTGCTTGGCAGCTCCCGGAGGGAATGAAAGGGGAATTGTAAAGCTCTGCCTGAGCCAGGCTTGGCTCTGGAGTCCTTCGGTTCATCCTCTGGAGTTCCCTCGCGAGGACACAGCGCGGAGAAAGTGCTCCAGGAAAACAGTGAAGGGAAAAGGGAGAAGCCTCTGGAGTTCCCTCGCGAGGACACAGCGCGGAGAAAGTGCTCCAGGAAAACAGTGAAGGGAAAAGGGAGAAGCCTGAGCCTCTTCCCAAGGGTGCTGGGAGCTCTCTGCCTTCCCAACAACTCCTGTGGGATGAGTGGGATGCAAACCTTGGAGCCTCTGGAATAATGCCCAGCAAGGGGAATCCTGTTCAAACCTTTCCTATTAAACCTCCCCTGCATTCCCCACACTCGGGGATCAATCTCCACGTGGCTTTTTGGGGGTTTTAAGCTTTTCCCTCTCAGCCTTGCACAGCCCCGGAGACATCAGAGACTCCGAGCCCATCCCAGCTCCACAGGAATCCAGCCTGGTGCTGTTTATCCTCGGAACTGCCTGCTAAAACCTGCAGGGAAACTTTGGCTGGAGCGCTTCCAACACCTCCACGCGAGGTGGGGCCCACCCGGATTTGCAATTCCAACGATATTTTTGGCTTGGTGCCTTTTTTTTTTTGTTGTTGCTGTTGTTTGTTGTTCAGTCTGGGTTTTCCTTGGCTTCACCAGGATAAAGGGGAGCAGAGAACCACCCAAACAGGGCAGGGCTGGCGCTTGTAGGACTTGGAAATGTTGTTTTATACCCATTTCCAGAGCCTAAATCCTCGTTTTGAGAACTCCCTGACGAGCGCAGGGTGCTGCTGAAGGAGGAGGGAATTCCCTTGTCCACCTGGGATCCATCCCAAGTCTGAAGAGTCAGGGCTGGAATAATCTGGGGTTTTTTTCCCTCACTCTTAAAATTCCTGGGAGAGCCTCGCCTCGCTTTTAATTTCTGGGCACACTTCAAAGTAACCCGGAATAAAATTGCTGTGCTCAAACCTTGCCTTCCCGTCCAGCCACAGCTAAAGCTGAAGCTTTGGGCAGATAATTAATGCTAATTACGGCAGCACCTTTTAATGAGGTGCTTCCCCCCTCGCCAGGATGTGGGAAGTGCGGGACCACCGCAGTTTCAGCAGATTTCCTGGGATTCCAGGAGTGGGGAGAAAACCCTGGAATTGTTTCTATTTCTCACAGCAAAGGGCTGAAGTTCCCCCCGGCTGAACCAAGCACGCTGCAAACTGGAGGTGGAAAGAAGAAGGAATGGATTCAGACACGGAAATATTCCCCGGAACTGCTTTCCAGGAAATTTGGATAAAAACACGGGAATAGAAAAGCTGGGAAGGAGGAGGATGGGCGGTTAAGAGGACAAACATAATGCCCTTTTCAAAAACGGACCATTCCCTCCCAGTCCCGTTATCCCAATCATTTCTGGGAATAATTCTTCTTTCCGTGTGTTATTCCTTTATCTCTGCTTTCCTTTCTGGGGGCGTTTTGAAATTTTCCTCGAATTGTTGTGGTTTGACGCTCCCCAGATCCCAAATTTCCTGCTGTTCCTCCCGGATGGGAGCGGCGAGGCAGAAGTGAAGGTGTAAAAGGCGCTGACAGGAAAGGAGAAGGAAGGAAAAGGGGACAAAAAAAACCCAGAAAATGCAAAAAGTGATGGAATTCCAATAGGGGAAAGGTTTTTCCAGTATCCAGAGGGGAAATCCTTGTGAGTGAGCCGAGATGGGAACATCCCACGGCAGCCAAAGTGCCCGGCACTCGGAGTGAACCCAGCTTAGGGTAAAACCATGGAATGTTCTGGCAAAAATCAGGGAATTCACTGGGAATTTTGCCACCCGTTCCCGTGAGTTTCATCTTCGCTTTGCTTTCACATCTGAGCTCTGTTCTAAAAAGATTTCTTTGGTTTTGGGTGAAAAACCCACCGAGAAAAGAAACGCGGATCAGGAACCGGCGACTCCGGAGTGCCAGGAAGGGCTGAGAGAGACTGGGTGGCTCCGGATTCCCAAACGTCAGCTCGGAACTCTGCCTTTCCGCCAGGATTCCTCCCCCGTTCCCAAATTCCCAGTCCCTGGCTCCCAGATTTATTCCCACAGACGGCACCAGCGCTGCAGCTGCCGAGAGGTGCCATTTCCATCATTATCATCTCACAGAACACAGAAATAAATAGATATTTTTAATTTATTGTCCCTGACTCTTTCTCCAAGTCTCCAGCAAAGATGAGCCCTCATTGAGGGGCTCATTAATTTAGCTAGTAATATTAATTCAATAGTTATTTAATTTATAAAATTAAAATTAATTTATAAAAATAATTAAAATAAAAAATAAAAATCATAAAAATAAGCAATGAAATTTATTTTTAAATTTTCCTTTTAAATCGTCGAATTTATTTATAAAAACGCACTTAAAATGTTTAAATTTACTTCTAAAAAACGTGTTTCAAATTCTAAAATTTACTTATAAACGTTTATTTCGAATGTTGAAATCTATTTCTAAACGTTTATTTCAAATGTTAAAGTGTAGTTCGAAAAAAAATGTATTTTAAATTTTAACATTTAGTCCTAAAAATTGATTTCACTCGTCGAATGAAGTCAGGCGAAGACTGAGGAAATCTTTCTTTTCAGGCAGTGAAAATTCCTGAATATTTTTGGAAAGACATTCAAAATGAATATCGAAAAAGACAGTCAAAGATATTTTCCTGAATATTTTTGAAAAGAAATTGGCGAAACAAAATTCCCTGACGTTAAAAAAAGCAAAATCCAAGCGAAACATCGCCCTCCTGGAGACACGAGGAAGATCAAGAGGAATTCTGCATTTCTCTCGTCCCGCTGTTAAAGAATTTGCCCCTGGGAGGTGGAAGAGAAGCTCGGCAGATTTATTATTTCACAGGAGCCGAAGGGAATTTTCCAGCTGGGAACCCG
Organism: Gymnorhina tibicen; assembly: GCA_013399875.1. Lineage (NCBI taxonomy): Eukaryota > Metazoa > Chordata > Aves > Passeriformes > Artamidae > Gymnorhina > Gymnorhina tibicen. Next base: position 18,659 of record VXAZ01008055.1, read on the forward strand.
CTTTGGATTTCTGGAAAAGGGGCATTTGCTCCCATCCTGCTCCCAAAAATCACACCCAGAGCGAGAAGGAATGTTTTGAAATCCTGTAGGTTGGGTTTTACTTGGTGTAACTGTGGGGAGACAAAGAAAATGAAAAAACCTGAAGAAATGAAGGAAAAACTTCCCAATCCAAGGCCGAGGGAAGCCTGGAGGTCAGGGGTGGTGTGGGGTGGGAGCCGAGCGTTCCTCGGGGAGTTCTGCCCCGGCCAGAGCAGCGGGATTTTAGGGATTGGGTGCTTCCCCTTGGCTTTTCCCTGCAAAAGCAGCAAGGCCCGTGCCATAAAGCTCCCGTGCACGCATTCCACAGGAACGGGAACAACGGGAATATTGGAGGTGTGTGGGAAAAGTGAGACCCAGCGGCAGCTGAAGCTGCCCCACGAATTTTCCGTCGGCGGAACAGCGGCACAATCTCGTCCTTTCCCCACCATCCCGAACAAACTCGGGAATTCCTCCTCCTCCTCTCCTCTCTTCCCACCCTGTGTTTCTCCCCAGTGCTCCCTTCTCAAAGTCACCCACGCCGCGCTGCTGCGGCTTTGCTGTCTCCCAAAGAATCCCGATTCCCCGATCCTGAGCAGGATGTCAGCTCCTGCAGCCTCTCCCTGACAGCTTCACACCGACCCTGCCCCTTCCTGCCAAATCCAGGGCTCTGGAAATCAGCTCCAGGGAGAGCAGCGGGGGCGGAGGCTGGCACTTCTCAACCCTTCAGAACCTCGCTCGGCTGTGTGTGCCAGAATTGATTCTCCCTCCTTGTGTGTTGCTCCAAGGGGAGTTTAAACCCCTCCAAAGAGGGCAAACGACAGGAATTGATGGAATATTTAAAATTCAGCAGTTCCAAGGTTTCTGTGAAGCCGGGGAAGCAGTCACACCTTCAGACTAGACCAGAGCAGGATCCTGATGATCTGGAATGCTCTCCCCACATTCCCAGCTGGTTCAAAGTCAGTTTTTACAACTCCTTTTTATCCAGGAGGGAGATGAGTGCAGGGCTGTCGTTTGTGGAGTAGAGGAAAGGATTAAATAAACAAAACCAGGTCTTTGGCAGGAAAAGATGGAGCCTTTAAACTCAGCTCACTGCTTGGTTAAGCCAGGCTTGTCTCTCTGGTTTATTCCTGATTTAAAGTCGGGAAAACTCCTGCACGCCTCCTTGGCAAACCCTATATAAAATAATTCCTAGTCCTCCCTATTAACAGATATTCTCTGCACCCTGCAGCCCACTTTGGAGGATCCCTGGATATTCTCCCACCTGCCTGATTTCAGGGAAATGATTCCCATCATTTGGAATCAGCCAGTTCTCCCGGATTATGAGGATGAGTTGCTTTTCCTCAGCTTTTCCCCGCACAAGCAGCAAGGCCCAGGCCATAAAGCTCTCGTGCACATGGGAATCTTTTTATGAGACCACTGATTTTCATCTCTTTCCACAGCAAATTCCAGGAGATTGGAGATCAGAAGCAGCAGCTGTCAGACTCGCTCAGGGGGTCTGGGAATGTGCTTAGGCTGGGAGAGCATGAGGAAAACCTTTTGTAGGCTTTGTTTTGGGAACACCTCTGAGCTCCGTTCCCGGCCGAGCAGGAGAAGTGTTTATAGCGTTTGTTGGTTTGGAAGGAATATTTTAACAATCTGCCTCAGATACCGGGAGAGCAATACCCAGCTCTGCTGCAAGAGCTTTCGATGAAGGAATTTTTTATTAAGAATTCCTCAGAAGGAAAATGAGGAAAAAAAATCTTCTCTGGGTTTTTATTTCACTGGATGAAAAAGCACTGAAGGGCTCATTCTTATCATCAAGGGACCATTTCTACAGGAGAGATGCTCTCTTTATTTTTTGACATCCCAAGTCCATCCCCTTTTTGAGGTTTTATCTGAAGGACCCGTTCTGCAAAAGCACCTGCGAGGAGCTTGCCCTGAAAATATTAATTAAAGCAGCACAAACTGGGCTTAAGCAACTGGATGTGGAAGATAATGATTTGTGAGGGAAGATAATTATTTGCTAAGTGTAGCTTGACTTGTGTTTTACAAGACAATAATGAGCAGTCACTCATCAGCGTAAAGTAATTAAAAGCCTGGAGTTAAGACAATCAACAATCACACCGAGGGATGTCGAGTGCTGAAAGGTTTTAATCGCTGCCTGGTGGCTCTTGCCACGGAGGTTGGGAAAGCTGCAGCGTGGTTTAAAAAGAACGAGATTTTAAGAGGTATTTTCTTCCTCCTACCCTCATCTCATCTCTCCCGTGAGAAAATTCATTGTTTCCAGCATTTTTCAAGCACTGAGAACAGGAGGGATTCCACAGGCACTACCAGCTTTTCCTGGAGATCCTTGTTCAGAGGCCGCCAAAAGGACATGAAATTATACTTCGGCTTGGTTTATTAATTCTGCCTGTGTTTTATCACATTTCACACATCCTACCAAAAAATCCGGGGATTATTTCCAGAGCTGCTCACACCTCCTTTGTCCCTTGGAGAAAAACACCAGGTACAAGACAGGTCTGCACCAATAATTGGGAAGAGGTGCTCAGGAGTTCAGTAAAATCAGGATTTCATTCCAGTTGATAGGATTTTCATAAACCCTGACACTTTAAAGTGTAGGGAAAGAGAAAAGTGACCTTAAAAGGTTTCACTGAACATCTACAGCACAAGGAAATGTCGCAGATCACAGCCAAATCCACTCAGTTTTAGGGATAATTTCTTCCCAGCCCTCTCCCAGTTGCTGGAACATTGTGGAATTCAAGGACAGCTGAGGAGAAGCCCAAGGAACAAAAGACACAAGTTGGGTTTTAACCCTTAAAAAAACCCAAACCCTTAAAAAAAATATTCCTAAAGTATCAATAGTCCTTTCCAGTGATTTCAGGCCAAAATATGGATTTATACTTTGGGATAGTCTGGTCTCCTGGGAATTGTCTGAGGCCTCTGGAAGGACTGCCTGCAGTGGTTGTGTATAAACCTCACACTCAGAGCCAGACACTCACAAGCTGCTTTTGGAAGAGAAAAAAAAACCAAACCCACTGGTAATTGGAGTCTCTGGACATTTCCTGCAAGCTTGGAGCTTCCAATTATGCTCGAGTGATGCATTTTAATAACCACCTTCTTCAGGGGAGGAAAAAAGTTTCCATTTGGGTGAACTTTGATGTGATAATGGCAAGGAAAAGCGCGTGTTTGTACTCTTCATTAGGCTCTCAGCAGCCCTAGAAAGTCTGCTGGAACAGGGCTTTAATCCCAGCCAAGATCAAGAGCAAACAAACATTCGGTGCAGAAAAGCCGTAATTAAGGAGAAGAAAGGCAAGAGAAGCATCAGCATCAAAAGCACTTGGCCCTCACAGCAGTGCTGGCTCAGTGGCCAACAAACAACTGCCTTTAATGGGATAAAGGTGGAAAGGGAATAAATCAAAGCCAGTTGAATTTATTGCAGCTTGTGCAGGTGATCAGGGAAGATTTTTAAAAGCTTTTTTAAAAATGTATAATTCAGGAAGGACTCTCTCTCTCTCTCTCGATGTCTCATTAAAGCCAATCCTGCTGCTGAGTGAACAACAAATTCCTGCTCCAGAAACAAAAGCTCTCCCTGACAAAGCTCCCGCACGGGATGGGAAAGGTTTTGTTTCACGTTAAACCCCTCGGTGTCTGCAGGCTGCCACCAAACAATTCCAGCTTCCTCCCCTCCTCATCCCAGCAATCCCGCAGCCACAGGGAGAGGCAAAAGGGTAAAACCTGACTTTTTTTACAGGGTCAAAAGCAAAGCAACTCCTCAGGTTCCCCCTGCAGCCACAGTGGGGCCTGGAAGGTTTGGGGACCCCACACCCCATCTTGGGCAGCAGTTCCAGGCTGAGAATCTGGGAGAAAAATCCAACCCCGCTCTTCTCCTGCTCCTTTGGCAGCCTCGTGGTTGATCCCAGCAGGAGGAGCTGCCTGGCCTGGCTCTCTCAGTGCCCCCTTTGTAACCGAGCACCTTTTCCACCTTCCACCCTATTGTGACCTACATAAAAACATTTTAATACCTTTTAATCCCTTCTATCCAAAGTCAGCCAGTTAATTGGGATTAATCTCATTGGAGTAACTACTGAGCTGATGTTTGCAGGTGTCAGAGAGAACAGCTGGCTCTGGAGACAGAGAAAAACCAACTTTACAAGCTCCAGGTTTGCCTGGGGTTGGAGGGTTCTTTCTCCCAGCTGGAAGGAGCTCTCCAGAGCCATTCTCCAGGGAAAATGCCAAGTGGGGGTCAGACAAAGTGTCTGGGGCAGGAGAGAGGCCTCAGCTTTTTTCCATGTGTTACCCCAGAAGGGAGCCCTGGGCTCTCGGCTTCACCTGGATTTACCTCCAGATGAGATAAACCGGGAAGCTGGGAACGAGATTAGAGAGCAAACAAACAAACCCCAGAACAAAGGGTCTTTTATCTGCCCCAGATAAAGTTTTTTGTCGATTTTTTTGGTCATCTCCTTGCAGCCAGAGATGGGGAGGGACAAGGTTGAGAGAAAAACGCTCATCCACTCGTTGTGCTGCCGGATTCTGGGAAAAATTCTGGAAAAAGAGGGAATGTTTCCTTGGGAAAGCCATTCCTTATTTTCCCTCCAGGACTGCCCACTCTGCAGCTTCCTCTCCTTCACCAGAGCAATTACCTCTCACTTTCCTACCCCAAAGCCGATGCGAGAGCTGCAGGTGCATTGCCGGGGGGGAAAGGGATAAATAGAAAATGAGGAGATGTGAAAACCATCCCCAGCTGAGGGCAAACATCCCCTGTTCAGAAGTGGGTGAAGTCACCGTCTCCAGCACGCTCTCAACCCTCTCCTCCCTTTTTAGCCACCACAGACAAGAGGCTGCCCACAAATACCCTGCCCCAAGCACGGCCCTTCCCACCTCCCTCTCGCTGGGAAGCGTCAGGAATCCTCCAGCAGCAGCACAAGGAGAGAAATTCGATGCTTTGTGCGCGAGTTAAAAGTAACACTTAAAAATACCCCACTGAGACAGCAGATTGGAGACGCTCGGGAATGCCGTAGCCCTGAGAATCCAAGGGTACAACAGCAAGAGGACGGGGCTAATAAAGGGGATTACCTCGCCCTCCAGCACTGCTGCGTGGATTTGGGGAATCCAGAGGCTCGAAGAGCTCTGGTTGTGCCTCGACTGAGATTGGACCCAACTCAGGCTGCCCAAATCCAGTGTCAGGTTACAGGGCTGGGGAGAAAAGCCCCTTCAGGGGTGTGTGCGCACGCACTCACGGGGTTGAGGCAAATGAACAGGGACTGAGGTCATTTGTTGTGCATACATTGAATGTATTTATGGCTTGGCAGCGAGTGGAGGCCTTTGCTTAAATCCCAGGCAGACCCTTGAACATAAGGCACAGATTTTGCACATTTGGCTAAAGTTTAAAATCCAACTGCTTCCAGATTTTGGTCTATTTTTTTTTTAAATTAAAAAAAAACCCCAAACAAACAAAGGAAAAACCCCAAACCAAACAAAACCCCCCCCCAAAAACCACACCCTCTGTCCCAGTTTGCCACTTCCCCAACAGCTGGCAAGGATTAGAACAGTTTCAGTTCTGTTGGTGGTGGTTTGCAGCGGGATGGTTGGGGAAGCAAGCAGCTCAAATGATGCCAGCTGGGATTTGGGAGATCCCATCTGGATACTGGGAGCAGCTCTGGGCTTCCCAGTACAAGGAACAGCAACTGGAGCAACAAAAAGATGCCCAGGATGAATAAAGGGACTGAGAGCGGGGCTGTCGGCCTGGGAGAGGCAAAAAGGGATTTATTTAAGTGCTGTCTACACGAGCTAAAAAGGAGCTAAAACCAGAAACAGACCCTTCCACATGCATGGAAAATTTCCAGTAAATACAAGGAAAGTCTCCCCCCAGTGAGTGTGGTCAAGGGGTGAGAGGTCTGCCGCCCAGAACTCACGCAAAATAATCGCAGAACCCGAGCTCATCAATGTTTTGCTTTGCTTTCATCGCCTAATTAATTAAGAACGTCCGCTCCAGCCCCTGGGGGGGCTTCTCCACGTTTCAAAACGTGGGACTGCCCCACTCACCTTCCTCCTCTCGCTCACTTCCATGGAAAAGTGAGGCTGCAGGAAGAGCAGGAGCATCTCCCAGCCCTCCGAGCCAAGCCGGGATGCAAAGGCTGATCCCTGACCATACCCAGGAGTAAATCCCTGCCCAAACACGGCATTTGGAGGTAGAAACGCTCTGTGCTGAGGTAACTAAAGCCACTTCTGTCAGACATGAAAGGCTTCTGCATCACCTGCACGCTTGAGGTGATATCCTAGCCTTGAGGGCGACAGAAAACCCAAACCTCTGCTGACCTGGGTTTGCCCAAATCTGAGTCAGGAGGGGCTGGGTCACTCGGGGGTCACCTGCTGATAAATCCTAAACACACCCAAGGTAACGTTTTGGGGTCAACACAGACAAACTGAATGTCAGGGTAAATTATTTCATGCGTTTCTTTCAGGGTGTGACCTTGGGAAAAGTCTCCCAAGTTCGGTACATCAGAATAACAGTAGCAGACCTCTCACACGCGGGTTTAAAAATCAGAATATAGGCAGGGCTGATGCTGAGCTGGATCTTATGCCCAGGAGAGGGAGATGATCCAGTGCCCTGGCACAGGGTGCCCAGAGAAGATGTGGCTGCCCCTGGATCCCTGGAAATGTCCAAGGCCAGGTTGGAGCAACCTGGGATAGTGGGAGGCGTCCCTGCCCATGGCAGGGGTGGCACTGGATGATCCTTAAGGATTATTCCAACCCTTTAAAATTCCGTGATAAGAGCAGCTATAACCCCTCCTCATTAGGGGACAGGCGGGGAAAGCTGCTATAGGCTGAGGAAAGAAGCTTCCATCTCAGGAGGCAGGAAGGCAAAGGATTCTCCCACAGCCCACAGGAGAGGAATTCCCCTTAGGAGATGGGATGAGGGTCCCGTCCAGCGGGAGGGAAGGAATTTCTCTGGAAAATCCCCTCACAGCCGGCCGGAGGTTCCCTTCACGAGGCAGAAAGGAAGCTGAAGGGACCCTCCTTACACAGGAGACCGGCGGGGTCTCCTCTGAGGGCACACGCGCCCCGCGGGTCACCCTCAGCCCCTCACGGGAGGACGCGGGGGGATCGCGACTCCTACCGGCTGCAGGAGGCGGCCACGCCGGGGGTGCCGCCCGCCGGGGGCGAGATGCTGGCCCTGCCCCGTCTCCGCCCGGGGGGTTTCTGGCCCAGGGGCTCTGCCTCCATGGGGATGGGGACCGGGGCTGGCAGCGGCGGCGGCGCCTCAGGCCGGGGAGAAATGGCGGCGGCGGCGGTTTGAAAATGGCGGCGGCGGCGGCGCTGGCCAATCAGGAGCTGAGGGGGCGTGGCCAGAGGGCGGCGCGGGCTGTGAGGGCTGCGGGGGGGGCGCAGCGCCCCCTGGCGGAGCGCGCTGTGGGAGCGCCCCGGCCGTGGGGAAACTGAGGCACAGGGCGAGCGGAGCCCTCCGCATCCCGATATTCCAGGGAATCGCAGGGTTACTGGGGCTGGAAGAGAGCTCTGGGGCCATCGCGTCCAACCTGTGGCCGAGCACCGCCTTGTCAAGCAGACCTTGAGTGCTGAGTGCCACGTCCAGTCGTTCTTTAAACATCTCCATGGATGGTGAGTACGGAAAAGGTTTCTTCCCCCTGAGGGTGGTGGGGCACCAAGCAGGCTCCCCAGGAAATGGGCACATTCCCAAGGCTGCTCCAGGAGCGTCTGGACACCGCTTTTAGGGACAGGGCGGGATTTTGGGGTGTCTGGGCAGGAATTGGACTGGATGATCCTTGTGGGTCCCTTCCAGCTCAGGATATTCCATGATTCTGTGATCCTTCCCTCCTCCACCCTTGTCTCCTCCCCGAACACAAGTCCAGCACCCCACAGCCCCGGGAAGGGGAGCGACAGCCTCACCCTGTCCGAAAGAGGCAAAAATCACCAACATTTTGGAGGAGAAACAGCTCCTTCCTAAAAAAGGGAACAATTACACCTCAGAAATCAGCTCAAATCCCAAAAAATTACCTCGGGCATCGCTCTCAAAACACACCCAAGGGGTTTAAAGGCGTGTGGGTGTCCCCTGGATGCAGCCGTGGGCCTGAGGCAGCGGCTTCCCTCACGGAGCATCCTGCCTGGAATCTGTCGTCCTGATCCATGTCCTGCCACAAAACCTCTGCCTAAACCATTTGCAGCGAGGTTTCTGGCTCTGACAGAGCTGGAAAAAAGCAGCTGCTTTGGCCAGACAGACCAGCAAATCCCCAAATCCTGCCTTGAAAAGCCATCAGGAGCCCCCACTGTTCCTCCCGTCCCACACTGGGCTCAAGTGGTGCTTCCAGAGAGACACTTGGGTGAGTTTTTTGGATGCTCTCAGGTGAGGGGGAATCAGCTGGAAATCTGTCCCACTTGGCTGAGACTGGGATTTTCCTCCGTTTCTGCCTTTTCCCTCTGAAAAGTGGCAGGGGATGAGGAGGGGATGGGGTCTCTCCCCTCATGGGGTGACGCCCCCAGCCATCCCTGTAACAGAGCGTGGCTTTTCACTGCTTATAAACTGGGAATATCTCCTCTGGAGTGCCAATCTGCCTTTGGACCAGGCAGATTTGGCAAAAAAGTCTCATTTTTAACAGCTCTCGACACGCCAGGCCGCAGTGCTGGAACAGCCTTTTGCACTTGATCGGGTTCATCGGGTTGAGCTCAACTTCTGGGCAGCCCTCGGACGAAATTCTTTGAAACCCATTAAGTTCTGCTCGAAACCCATTAAAAACCCCCACAGGTGCACAAAACGCTTCGCTCTCTCGGCCGTGTTTAAGCAGAGAGTCACAAATGGATTCTTCAGAGACGCCAAACCCGCCAAGTTCAGCTGTTGAAGTGGGACCTGGATCCAAGACGAGGAGATGCCCCCTCTTTAAGCTGCCAAAAAGGCTGCACGTAACCAGATGTGAGAGCAGGGATTTAATGGTTTTTGAAGGAATTTGTGCTTTTTTTTTGTGTGTGGGGGGGAAAAAACACCGTTGGGATGGGAGAGGGAGCATTCCTGGGGCACCAGGCTCTCCCTCAGCAGCGTGTGCCAGAGGACTCGGACTCAGCACGGAGATGATGCCAAAGAAAAGGGAATTAATTTTGCTTCTTTTATTCCAGCGCAGACTTAAACGTGACCAAACCGTGGAGTTTCTGTTCGGGTTCAAACCTGAACACTTCAGCGAAGTTGTGTCGCCTCACTCAGCATTTCACGCTCATAAATATTCGTCCATTTCATCCCCTCCAGCCAAATTCCTTCCCTCCTTCTCTGTCCTTCTCCACAGCTGAGACCTGCCTTAAGCTGGACCCCGATTTCTGCATCGGCCGCTCCCAAACTGCTCTGTCCTCCTGGTTTGGAAACTGGAAAGTTTTCCAAACCTCCTGTTCTTTGCATCCAGCTGCACCCCCGAGCTCTGAATCCCACCGGTGCAGCAGGCAGTGAGCCATGGAATTCGGGAATGGCTTTTCCATCAGGTTGGAGAGCTCAGCACAGACACGGAGAGGGGCTTGGGAGAGGCCTCCTCTGCTGAAATCATCGCTTGGGAGGTCAGGAGGGCAAAGCAGGTCCGAGGATGGGATCACCAGGGGCGTTTCTCTTGGAGAAGTCAGTGCCAGAGGCTCTGTGAAGCCAAGGATGTGATGGGAGAGGACAACAGCCCATCCTCAGCAGGTCCAGTCACGGGATCACGGAATGGTTTGGGTTGGAAGGGACCTTAAGGATCAGCCAGTGCCAGCCCTGCCGTGGGCAGGGACACCTTCCACTGTCCCAGGTCCTCCAAGCCTGGCCTTGGACACTTCCAGGGATTTAGCAGCCACAGCTTCTCTGGGAATTCTATTCCAACCCCTCCCCAGCCTCCCAGGGAAGAATTCCATCCCAGTATCCCATCTATCCCTGCCCCCTGTCACGGGAAGCCATTCCCTGTGTCCTGTCACTCCAGGCCTTTGTCCAAAGTCCTTCTCCATCTTTCATGTCAGCTCCTTCAGGTCCTGGAAGGCCACAATGAGGTCACCCAAAGCTCCTCCTCTCCAGGCTGAATCCCAACTCTCCCAGCCTTTCCTCCCAGCAGAGCTGCTCCATCCCTCTGATCATCCTGGAGCCTCCTCTGGGCTCTCTCCAGCAGCTCCAGGTCCTTCCTGTGCTGGGACCAGAGCTGGAGGCAGCTCTGCAGGTGGGGCCTCACCTGAGTCAAGCAGAGAGGCCGGTGGGATGCTGGGAATCCAGGATGATTCCTTTTCCATCCTCAAGCTGTTTTCCAGAGCCACAGCTTGGACCTGAATGACCAGGAACCCTTCCATGAGCGGCAGCAGAAGGGGTTCAATCCAAACATCTCTTGTGATTCCCTTAGATTTCCACCAGTTTTTGGTGTTTCCAGGGGTCGTGTGTTTAGATTGGATATTAGGGAAAGATTTTTCACGGAAAGCCTTGGAAGAGTGGAGTCATCATCCTTGGAAGTGTCCAGAAAACGTCTGGATGTGACACTTGAGGACGTGGATTAATGGTGGACACGGATCGATGGTGGACACGGATTAATGGTGGACACGGATTCATGGTAGACATGGATTGATGGTGGATATGGATCGATGGTGGACATGGATCGATGGTGGACACGGATTGATGGTGGACACGGACTGATGGTGGACATGGATTGGTGGTGGACACGGATGGATGGTGGACATGGATCGATGGTGGACACGGATGGATGGTGGACACAGATCGATGGTGGACACGGATTCATGGTGGACACGGATNGTGGACACGGATTGATGGTGGACACGGATGGTGGACACAGATCGATGGTGGACACGGATTGATGGTGGACACGGATGGTGGACACAGATCGATGGTGGACACGGATTGATGGTGGACACGGAGGGTGGACACAGATCGATGGTGGACACGGATCGATGGTGGACACGGATGGTGGACATGGATCGATGGTGGACATGGACTAATGGTGGACACGGTGCTGGCAGAGCTTCACAGTTGGACTCTTCCAACCTCCACGGTTCTATTCCGTGATTTTTTTGTGTCTCCAAGCTTCTCCCAGTTTCCATTCCCTGCGGAGAGGAGCGGGTATCCATTCCCAAGGGCATCCCCAGCTTTCCCTCCACCCTTCATCCTCAAGGTCAGCAACGATTTTGTTCCTTTTGCCCTCTGGGCTTCCTCCTGCCCCCTCTGTTGACCTCAGTATGGGATTATTCCCTTTGGGAAAGATTGTTGGGATTAGGCAGGGATTAGTAACACACGCACTAATGACCGGTGCTTAGTTAAATCCGGCTTAATTAGGCCGAGCTTAAAGCACGCCCCATCGGCACTGATCTCTTCCAGGGCTCGAAGCACGAAGTTATTTTGTAGGATCTGGCCACCATTTAAGCACCTGCTTGGCTTCCAACTTGATCTGGAGTTCCAAATGGATCTTGGAATTTCCAGGGCCGTGAAACCTCAGGCCAGGACCTGCACCTGATTTTAAAAAAAAAACCCAAAACCACCTCCTGGTTTTTCATCCAGAAAAAACCCCAGACAGCCCGAAAACAAGGCCCTGAGCCCAAACGGGAACGGCACCTGCATTCCGAGGAGTCAGCCAGTGTTCGGGAAGATCGTGACGCGCCAGGAATTCTGCACAGGCGAGCAGCTCGTGGAGTGTTCCAGAGCTCTTCCGTGGGATTCGGAGACACCCGAGCTGCTGCTCTGAGCCTCGAGTGATGAATTCCTGAACTGCCCAGAACTGATCCCTTCCGCAGGTTAAAAAAAACCAAATTAATTTGGATAATCCGGGTTATTCTGTTCCTCCGTCCTCATTCCTTGAATCTTCCACGGCTGGGAATTGCTTGAGTTCTGCCGTAGCCACGGAGCTTCAAACCAGTTTGGATGATCCCAGCTTCCAGAAGAGGAAGGAAAATGTGCTTTGCTTTTAAATCTTCCAGATGAGGCTGAGGGGCAGCTTTCATCGTCGTCAGGAACTCGGGATCGTTGGAAAAGCAGAGCTGGGAGCGATTGGAATTGTCAGCTTTGTCCGTGGAAACGGGAAAAGCTCCTGCGTCCAAATCCACCTCCAAGTGATTGGAATTGTTGGATTTGTCCAGGAAATGGGAAAAGCTCCTGCTCCCAAATCCAGCTCCAAGTGATTGGAATTGTCAGATTTGTCCGTGGAAATGGTAAAAGCTCCTGTGTCCAAATCCTGCTCCAAGTGATTGGAATTGTCAGATTTGTCCGTGGAAATGGTAAAAGCTCCTACTCCCAAATCCAGCTCCAAGTGATTGGAATTGCTGGATTTGTCCAGGAAATGGGAACAGCTCCTGCTCCCAAATCCAGCTGCCTGTAATTGGAATTGTCGGATTTGTCCATGGAAATGGGAANGTCCATGGAAACGGGAAAAGCTCCTGCTCCCAAATCCAGCTCCAAGTGATTGGAATTGTTGGATTTGTCCAGGAAACGGGAAAAGCTCCTGCGTCCAAATCCAGCTCCAAGTGATTGGAATTGCTGGATTTGTCCAGGAAATGGGAACAGCTCCTGCTCCCAAATCCAGCTCCAAGTGATTGGAATTGCTGGATTTGTCCAGGAAATGGGAACAGCTCCTGCTCCCAAATCCATCTCCAAGTGATTGGATTTGTCAGGCAGCTCTTGGATTTGTCCATGGAAACGGGAAAAGCTCCTGCTCCCGCATTCTCCTTGGCACAGCAGGAAGAGGTTCCCGGCATCCCTGAGCCCTTTTGACCCTGCTGGGAATTTCCTTCAGCAGCTTCCAGACATCCCTTTTCCGTCAGGGAGCGGGAAAGCGGGCGGGAATAAGATCCCTGGACACGGGAACGCCTTTGTGCCTTTCCAGCCACGCAGCGGAACCGCACTTTTTATTTAACAAAATCGCTCCAATGGAATGGAATGGAATTGGAATTATTGCCAAACTCCAGAGGTCAGCGCCGCTGGAGACGGCTCTGGGAGCTCTGACATTAAACACGGAGGGGCCGTGGGATATCCCGAGTTGGAATGGACCCACCGGGATCGTGGAATCCAGCTCCTGGCCCTGCACAGGCACCCCAAAATCCCATCCCTGGGAGCGCTGTCCAAATGCTCCTGGAGCAGCCTTGGGAATGTGCCCATTCCCTGGGGAGCCTGCTCAGTGCCCCAGCCCCCTCCGGGGGAAGAACCTTTTCCTAAAATCCAACCAAAACCTCCCCTGGCACGGCTCCATTCCCTGGAGTTCTTACGGCCGAGTTAAGCTGGCCGTGATTTGCCCAGAGGTTCTCCCAATCCCATTTTCCACACGGATATTTCCACATCCAGACGGGCGGGAAGGAAAAGTCTCGCAGGAATTTGGTGATTTGGGACCCTGCTGGACGAATTAAACCCAGAATTCCCCGAGAGCTGATGCCGACGGCTGGGAAATGCACTGAGGTTCACGGAATCGTGGAATTCCGGAATGGTTTGGGTCGGAAAGGACCTTAAAGCCCATCCAGTTCCAACCCCTGGACACCTTCCGCTATCCCAGGCTGCTCCAAGCCTCATCCAACCCGGCCTTGGGCATTCCAGGGATGGGATGTGGGATGTGGGAGAGACTCCAGGGAATGTTTTCCACGTTTTCCCAACGTTTTCCACCTCTCCAAGCAGCTCTGGCTGGGAGGCAGATCCTTACCCGACTCCCTAGAACTCGTTACGGAACTGAAATCCATCTTTTCTCCGAGTTATTTTTCGAAGGAGAATTTTAAGGATATTTTCTCCTTAGAGCGCTTCCCTCGTTTCCTCCGATGCGGGAATCCAGAAGGCGGGAAGAACATCCTCGGCCTGTTTTA
>VXAZ01008072.1:0-30171 GCA_013399875.1 Gymnorhina tibicen
ATTAATTAATTTACCACTCTTAATGGATGTTACAGATATAGTTCTATGACATATATGTGTCAAATTGGCAGCATATATTTTCCCAGCCATCTTTGCCCAAGTGTGAAAACACACAGTTCCCGTGAGCTATGCTAGCCTGGCAGAAGGCATAGACTGCTCCAAGGCTCATCCTCCCCTACCCAGACTGCCCGTTAATCTAGTCTGGCAAGCAGTTCCACATAGGGCTGTGGTGTGCTCTGGGAGTGAGTATTTTGCCTGCGTGCGCAAGCTGATGAGGTTCCTTGTTTTTGGAAACTGTCATGTTTTTTCTCCCACATTCTCTTCTCTTCCATTCTCTTCCTTCTTTTGCAACAGAGCGAAGGAGATATTCACCACCAGCACTGAAACAGGACCTTGGGCATGCATGCTGATTCTGAGTTCCATCACTTCCTACTCTGCTAGGACCAGTGCTGCTCCTGCCATTCAGACCACAACACCACTGTCTCTTCTGTGATTGCCATACTCCCAAAACACAGGCACTAGATTCTTTTAAAGCATGAGAAGGCTCTTACTGAACATAAAGAGATGCACATGGATTTGAAATTAATTCTTAGGAGAAATGTCATCTTGAACAGGCTTCTGACCCACAGCCTGCACAGCCTGAGGAGGCACGTCCTCAGCCATGCAAGGGGCCACATTCACCCAGGACAGATGTATTCCAAAGGAGAAGAGTTTAGCCCCAGAAGTTATCATCTGACTCCGATGGAATATATGTCACGCCTCTCAGGCACTGTAGAATTTTAGTTCCTTTTCGGTGAGTGAGTGGTGTCCTTGATCAGTATTCCACTACTACGCCGGTGATCCCTTCCCTTCACAGAGAGCTTTGAAGTCCAATGTCTCCTCCAGTTTTGAAGAGGTTAAAATATATGACCACCTGAAGCCTTCCAACAAAAATGAACAGCAAACCTGGTTAGCACACACGGGGCAACCATGCAGAGGTTGTTTGAGCCACAAAGCCGAACTTCAACGCTGTTGAAACAACTGGGAATATTGATGTGATTAAAAATTATTTTATTTGAAAACCGATGTGAAAGAGGTTGCTTGCTTTGTCCAATTTAGTCCTTGAAATACTGGATTCAATGCAGGGAGAAAGGCAGCTGACGCAAGAGGGAGATTTTGAAGTGAGGTGTGTTTCTTATTTTATCAGACATCAGGATTCCAGCTAGGGAAAAATTGAACACACAATCAAATATTTTATATGTGGCTATCATAATCCGAACAAAGGAACAGCTGACAGATCATGATCCTTTAAAGATGTAGGGACTTCGGTTTAGTAATATTGTGACACCATATTCTCTATTTGAGTGCAAGGCTTCTTAATAGTTATGTATAATTAGTTGCAGTTTGGCTATAGATGAAAAGATATGAATTTAGAGGAAAGGCAAAAGACCACTCTCTCTTAAAGAAATACTAAAAAGCCATTCTCCTGAATCTCAGAGCAAACATGCTGCATATGTGCAGCTAGGAAATGTTGCCAGGTATAAAATGCTTCGCTTATACTCTAACCTTAGGGAGAGTGATAATTTGAATTAAAAGGAACTAAGACTTTTCTAAACTTTTGTCTCATTATATTGTCTTCTATAGCTGCAAGGAGCTGCCTCTACTCCTGTACTCCTGGGAGCAGTGCGAGGACCCCTAGATAAAAGCTTTTTGGTGTGTGCTGGAAAGTGAACTAGAAAGCAATTGCTAATAGATTTGTCCTGACAGACATATGTTTTCTGAAATGAATTGAAATCTCGGTGATGGCATTAAAGAAAAAATATTCAATTCTCATATTGATACATCTGTTAACTAGCCATTTGCTCCACAGAAACTGATAAAAAATGCCTCACGAGGAAGAGCAGTAAGTGTCTCTGTGGAAGGAAAAGCTTATCGTCTTACTATTGCCCTTGGACACACGAACCTCCTTAAAAATCAGTAGGTTTTTCCATTTTTGGGCAATTGTTTCATTATTCACTGTGGGAAAATGAGGTTCTTGTCACAGTCTGCTCTCCAGCAGTGTTCTCAGGCTCCCGTGAAATGCTTGATCTTTGCATTTAGATGCTTTGAGCTCTAAAATTCTTCCTGCTTTTCCCAAGTGTTCATGCTCATTTTGCTCTAAGTGAGGGAAGTCCATGGAATACAGGAAGAAAACCCTGCCTTCGTGCGGAGCCTTCCCGTATCCACAACCGGCAGAGGCTGACCGAGCTGCACGGCAGGGACGACAGCAGAGAGGGCTGACTGCTGCTTCCCATCCTCACAGCTTCTAAATTCCCACCTCTTTTTGGGTACAAAACAGAGTTGCTGGACGCCGTCTGAGTTATGCTGGGCAGAGAGCCTGACAACGGGCTCAAGATAATGCAGTCCTGCCCATGTTTACTTGGAGACACTGACAATCTCAGATACCCTCTGATGAGACTGCTCAGACATATCCTTTCCACACTTAGGACCATCTTCTACAGTGTAGTTTTGAAAGACCAAAATTTCTACCTTCTCAGAAAAGTGTCGTGATTCTGATCCAATTTCTGACCCGATAGGAGCAAGGTATCGCATTTTGAGAAAGGAAATCTCTTCTGCAAATTTTCACCACAGTTTCAGTCCGTTGGTGTGAGCCTGGACCAGAAATTTTTTTGCCAGAAAATTTCATCAGCTGAAGGCGCCTCATAGCCTTTAAGCAGTGGAACCTCTGCAGTTCTGATTTCTGTGCCAGGACGTTTCCACTTCAAACACTTCAGGAAAGCTGAAGTAACTACTGATCAAAAGATATGTCAAAATGCCTGCTTATAATTCCTGATCTGCTGCCTAGAGCATACTAACCCATTCTGCATACAAGAAAAGAACTGAATGGAAACAGTCTCTATATTTGGACACCGGGCAATACCAATAGCCTTAAAAGACATTCAGGAGACAAATCCTTCAGTGATAAAAGTCATCGCAGTGAGACTCACCAGGTTTGCAGTATTATACCTTGTTTAAAAGATAAGCGCATTTTGGGCTGCGATAACCTTACACTTTAGAAGTTTTCACCAACACTTCTTCGCAGCTGAATTTCTCACGCAGTAGAAAATTTAAGTAGTGATTCAATTCACTGAAGTCTCTTCCTTGGCCATTATTGGAGTAACTCTTACATAAATGGTAAGCATTCTTAACAAATGAGTTTACCGTGACTTAGATGGTTTCAAACCCCAGTTGATCACAAATAGATATTCAGAGGAAAGGGATTTAAATTCGCACAGGTGAGATCAGTTTACACCCACTGATGCATTTCTATTTCGGCAATTCAGAGTATATTTCAGCCTCTTGTTAATGTAGTCAGTGAGACGCTGTCTTTTTGTCAGATAAAAAACACTTGATTGGGACAGCAGACACAGTTTTGCAGAACAAAAACAAATGCCTTTACCATTAAGATTATTAACTAATTTGATCAGTTCTTCAGTAATGGCAGAAGAGGAGACAACTGTCTCTCCCATGTGTGAAGAAGAAGCATTTTTTCCTTCTGTGAAATGCGGAAAGGCAGATCTACGCACAGGAAGGCAGTGGGAGGTCAATTATTTTTATTTCTGTAATATGCTCTCCCAGCCCAGCACCTGAAATGCTGCCTCTTCCTCTTTTATTTTGTTCTTATGAATGGAGAGTGGCAGACACAGAGTACCAGCCCTCACAGCACTCCTTGGCGACAGGGTTTATCACTCTGTCCCTCCTGAGGCAGATAAAATCTTTTCTTAGCGGCAGCGTCTCACTGACTACATTAACAAGAGGCTGAAATATACTCTGAATTGCCGAAATAGAAATGCATCAGTGGGTGTAACTGATCTCACCTGTGCGAATTTAAATCCTTTTCCTCTGAATATCTAGTTGTGACCAACTGGGGTTTGAGTCAGTGAGCACTCGTAGAGGGACTCTTTGCTTGCTTAGGGTGCAGCCCTGGAGAAAACTGGCTCAATATTGAGCCCAGTAGTTGTCCAGTTTTCTACCCTTTATTCCAAAACCATTATAGACTAGTACCACCACTGCCTGTAGAGCAGTAGCTGAATCAAATCCAAATTTGTGTGGGTGTGAGGTAAGCACTACGCAGACTTGGCTTGCCTAATATGCATGTGCTTACCCTGTTGTTCTTACCGACATCAGCAGTATTGACAAAAAGCAAGCAATGTAATTTGATAAGTCTGAAGGTTTTTTCTCACAAGCAGCTCTGCAGGCAGCTTTACAAAAAGGACAAATATGCTTCTGAAAACGTCTTCGGGGAAGAGAAAAAGAGATGAAGCAAATATTTTCCAGTTTCAGCTCAGCAATCTTCTGTACAGATAGAGGATTCCTGCAGCAAAATCAACCTCAGATTTATTTGGTTAAATATATCTGGAATCACTGGATCTTTCTTCCTGCCGATTTCCAGAAAGGAATGCAAAAAATGGCCAGTGCTAGTCCGTGAAAGTAATGGTTTTGAGAACACCTTCTTTTTGATTTTTCCCTTGTTCCACTACACCTGTAAATCCTTTGCTAGAACAAGTGTTTTTAAAGTAAAATCATAAAAACATAGAATGTTTGTTTTGGGAAGGACCTTAAAGATCATCCAGTTCTAATGCCCTGCCCTGAGCAAGGTCACTTTCCAATAGACTAGGATGCTTGAGACCGCATCCCGCCTGGCCTTGAACACTTCCAATATGGGGCACCCACAACTTCTCTGGGCTACTTGTGCCAGTGCCTCCCCATCCTCACAGCGTGGAATTTCTTCCTAACTTCTAATCTAAACTTATTCTCTTCCTGATTAAAGCCATTCTCTTTTCTCTATTACTCTATGCCCTTTTCCAAAGTCCTTTTCCAACACTCTTGGAGCACTTTAGGTACTGAAAAATGTTCTAAGGTCTCCTTGAAAACTTCTCGTCCCCTGGTTAAGCACCCCCGTCTCTCCCACCCTTGTCTCCACTTAGGGGGTTTTCTAGGGTTCAGGTCAAATTTGTGGCCTCTTCTGAACCCCGGATGTCCATCTCCTTCTTACACTGGGAAACCCACACCTGGATATAGCATGCCAGGTAGGGTGCCTGAAAAGTAAAGCAGAGGGAAATGATACCCCTTCATCTGCTGGCCACTGCGCTTGTGAAGCAGCCCAGGTCACATTTGGCTTTCTGGCTCTAAGTGAACCTTTCTTGGTCACGTTAAGTTCATTAAACTGCACTCAAAAATCCTTCATCTCGGGCCTCAATTCATCATCCTCCCAGCCTGTGCTTTTGCTTAGTATTGCCCTGACCTACCTGTAAGGACCTTCTACTTGGCCTTGTTGAAATCCATGGTGATTTCATGGGCCCACTTCTCCAGTCTCTGCTGGTCCCTCTGAATGCCATCCACTCCCTCCACTGTATGAATGCTTCCATACGTCCAAGAGACGTTGTTTGTGCCCTCAATCCTCCTGTCCATGTTCGTAACGAAGTTATTAAACAATATATATGCCAATACAGGCTCCTGATGATAGCACACCTCGTTCGCCATTGCTAATATTATAATTACTGGCAAAGATTTTTTCTCTGTTTCCCACTCCCCAGACATCTCAGCAGATAATTAAGCAACCTGTCCCGTTCTGTGCCCATCCTCCCCCGGGACCGCTTTCTCTTCTGTTGAGAGCAGAAGGCTGATTGTTTGGGAAATGGGAGGGCATCCCCGTGGATCCCATTCCCAGGTCCAGAGGGATCGCGCGCTCCTCGCGTGCTGTGCCGCGACGCTCGTGCCCTCTCGTGGGCAAAGGGAGCCTCGCACCTTTCCTGCTATTCTGGGGAATCGGAGAAAATACCCGAAAACACCGAATTCTTGGGATGGCTCCCGGCTTGGCTGTCTCTGCCTGTTACCCGGCACGACGGGACTCTGTGGAGCCTCTGCAGCGGCACAGGCAGAAGGCAACACACAGAGCTGCTGAGGATCCTATAAATATTTGCTTCCCTCAAGTAAATATGACCGTTTTCAGACTCTAAGCCAAATTTGCAAAGTATTCATCAGAGAACTTGGCTTTTGCTCAAGATCTCATGGACGTCAAAACGAGTTTATATGAGCTGGGTGTAATCAGCAAAATTTCAGAGAAATCATGAGGGTGTTTTCCTCTTCCCTGTAGATGTGAGCCTCAAGAGTAAGGGAAAATAACTGAAAGGAAGTAAAAACACACAGTAGAAAGGCCAGAGCTTGTCAGATGTCTAACTGGCAAGGAGCAGTGAAAATTTATACACTCATTAAGAAACGCAGAGAGATTTCAAAGTTATCACCTCACCAGATTTACTTCTCCTGAAGAGAACTAATGAAGAGATGGAGAGTAGTGGGGCTTCAAACACTTAATCTATTAAATTAGATATGGTGGAAACGTCTCTCTGTATCTGAATAAAGGTAGCCAGAAGGGTAAAAGATTCTTAAAGGCTTCCAGAAATAGTTCCACCTTTGTTTCAGGATAAGATAGCCTAGAGTAACTTGTCCTGGCAGCTCCACCACGCTGTCAGTGCAACAGGTAAAACAATATCAGAAGCCACAAACTGCTCTCGCAGCACTAGCACAACTGTAGGAGTGCTGAGAATGTGTAAAGTTAATTGGACCCATTAAACTTTGTTTTTGAAAGCAGCATTCATGAGTTATAGCTTGTTAACACCTTCCAGCTGTGAGCTGTTAGAATGTGTTTCCATGTTTTGAGTAGTGAGGAGAAAATTTTTTTCAGTGGGAAACTGTAGAGCAAACCAAATGTTCATTTCTTTCAAAACTGGATATTTTATTCAATTATAATTTTTACCTAAACGCACTGACTTGCTGAAAAGAGTTAGACCTACCAATATCTTCCTCTCTTAAAAAGTGAGAAAGAAAATGCCAAGTAAAATGAAACCCAAGCCAAGGTCTATTGCCATCTGCAAGTTAGTTTATAGAGGGCAAAAATCTGAAGCAGATTACCCCTAGCCATTCCCCGTCTTTGGCCTGCTAATGGTGTTCTGTTTTTCGTACAACTGAAAGAAACTTCCAGTTTGACTTTAAAACCAACAAGGAAAACATAAAAGCATAACTTTTGTGCGCTAGAGCTTCTAACAAAGCATCTTGGCTGTCTCTAAGCAAACTGCAAATTGTATGTCTTCTTAAGTCGTAAGCTTTTCCTCATGGTCTGCCTGCCTCTGCACAATGTCCGAAAGATGGTGCTGCTTTAGTCCGCACTTTGGCACTGATCCGGCCATACCCACAGCATATGGATGGCAGCAGAGTGAAGGCCTGTGTGTCTGCATGCTGCACAGGGCACGTCCCAAAAAAGGCAGAAGAGCTTAAATCTCGGGACTGACCAAGTTTTCTATGCATAAAATCCAGTAGAAGAGAGGCAGACATGTGTGGATGATGCCTCTGCAGCCCTGTACCTCCAGCCTCTTTCATGCTGTGCTGTCTTATAAAGGAAATCACTGGTGCTCCATGACCTCAAAACTCAGCTTTCCTTAAATTTCACCTTCATGGCAGAAGAACACAGTCTTGTCCCTGCCACGTATCCTTTCATGTGTGGTTGCACTCTGATAGGGAAATTTTACAAGAGAAATATGCTCAAGCTTAGATACAGCCCTGAACCTAAGACATGCATCTCCCTAATTGTGTTAATGCCTTTATCTAATTGCATTGGCTAGACTAGAGGGCTGCTTAAGATCCCACTCAGCCTTATATATTTTGAGCCTTGTAATTCTTTATTGTATCAGAAACTTCCTACTCCAATACAAAATTCCATCCCTTTTGGCGTTTTCTCCAAACTCCATTAGAGCCTCACGACTCTAAATATAATGCAGTTGGTTTAGCGCAGGCAATAGACCGCAAAGTCCTATAATGTAATATAACCTTCTTTGCAGTAGCGCAATTTCTTTTTAGAGCCCTGTCTAACAGGGAAGTATTCTTTGTACTGGCAATATCTCATCTGATTAAAGCAATAGACAAGGCAGATATCTGCAACACTAGAAGTCCATTGTATCCAGTGCAGAGTGGAGACAATGTCAGTCCTCCGAAAACCAGAATGAGAGGGCGAGAAGGTGTTGACTCTTTCACAACCTTTGCCTGTTTCCTCTCAGACGTATTGAGAGATATGCGATCAACTCAAGTTTTTTTTACAGATTAGAATAAAGAAACAAAAAATTTCTCTTTTAATACTTTGAAAACCGCTCCTCATTATAACCCTCTGTGAGGCATTTTCAAAAATGAACATTTCCCCACGTGGGACAGGAGTAATAAGAAAAGGGTGCCAATTCTCAGTTATACAAACCTGTGGCACCTGAGGAATATGCTTGCCCACATCTTAGATGTCCTCCACTGCAAACTAGTAGCTTCAAACCTGCCCAGAAAAAAAAAAAAAACAAACCACAGGAGTGATGGGGGGTAAGTCACCTACAGCAGACAAAAATCCCATCACTAGGAGCAAATTTCACTGCTGCAGCACTGGAAGCTGTGTAGCAAAAATCCCGTTCTCTGAGAGCTGTAATTACATAAATCCTTTCGATGCATTTTTGTCAAAGCCATTGATCAAGAAACAGTATTAATTAAACTTAATCCGCACTTCAAAGGCACCAGAAGGCATCAGCATTGCTCCAGGGTTTTAGGGCAGCAGACTGTAGGTTTCAACAAGGCTTCCTTAATTTTATCCCCAGGATTTTGAAGGTGTGACTGCAGAGAGAAAAGGAAGAAGCAAGAAAACAAAAGAAAATAGCAGATTTGCAGATTTAACACTTCCAGCTTGAGTTGTCTGGGAAGATAAAAAATACTGGGGCTGTGCTTAGGCAAACTGAGTATCCTGTGAATGTTTGTGCCATTGAGAAAGAGCATGGAAATACGGAGGTACGAAATAAGCCAGTTACAAGTATATCTATTTGTTTCTCTTGGAGGAAATAAACACCAAGAAATTAATGGGCAGACAGCTAAATGAACCCCCTGAGCTATTTACTGCAGGAAGGCAAAGTCTGAGATCTCTGGCACTGCTCCAGCTTTGTGCCACCACAAGTGGTTTCCCTGTCCCCCCAGTAAAAAAATAGGGTTTGCTAGTTAGAGTGGGAAGCAGGCACAGACAGACGGAGGCTGGCACTTGGGAAGTGCTCCAGGTCTTTGGCTCTGAAGAATTAAAGCAACCACAGTAATCCTAAATAAAAACAACACAAAACAAACAAAAAGCTAAGCAGCACCTCTCACAACAAAAATGCCAAAAAATTGAGATTTTTTTATAACACCCCTTTAAAAATTGAATATTTCAATTTTAAAACAGACAAAGGCTAAAATCTTCATAAATGTACTATTAAGCAACTTCTGATGCTGTTTTATATTTTCCATTGAAATGCATGGCATGCAGGTTGTCATAGCTACAAGCAATTTTTAAAATAACTCTCTTTCATCAGACCAGCTGCAGTGTCCTCTGGAAATGAGGGTGAAGTGGGGAAGCTGGAAGGACTCCGACCAACTTCAGACTCTTAATCAAGTGAGTCTAAGATTTTCATAAACAGAAGTTAGAAAGTTTTAATATGGGTTCCGGTTTTTAGAGAAAATACCACCTTTGGTTACTTGGCAGCAGGCCAGGAAATGCTGTTACCACTGCCGGAGACCTCAGTCAAGAGAAGAGCTTTGTTTTCATGCAGGAAAATATAAAATTTTCCACGGCTATGACCCAGCCTGGTACAAGTCCCCAGGCACTGAGGGATGTGTCGTGGCCTAGGTTTTCTTTGAAGGGCTTTCTGAATGAACTACCTCACTGGTGGCAGTGGGCCTAAAAATGCTCCAAGAGCCAGCGATTCCTGTACCCCGGAAAAACTCTTCCTCACCTGTAGTTTTACAGGAAAATATAGAAAAGAGGAAATATGAAAAACAAGTGAAGCTGTAAAATGCTGGCCGGAGGCTTTTTGAGGTGTGGCTGTGATTTACGTGATCCTTCTTCCAATGGTGTTCTGTGGTTGCTAGGAATCAGGAGGTTGCTTCTTCTTCTGTAGGATCTCTCCCTGGCTGGAATAGGCAGAGCAGCGTACTGTGCAACAGTACGAGCAGAAAATGGACATTGCTGAGCTGTGAGCACCTGTTTGGGGGAAGCTTAATCTAAGGAAAACACCGAGAGACTCCTTTCAAACTGTAGTTATTTACTATGGCAAAATGCCTACATAACTTCCAATAGATTCATTTTGTGCCCTCAGGCAAGTATGCCCCTGGGTTCCATTCCATAAACCAGAAATAAAGACTAAAACTTCTCACAGGAATACCAAGAGATTTAATTCCACTCAAAGAGCAATTGAATTGCTATCTATAGGAGGTGGAAATGCTTGGCTGGGTTTGGGTGGTTTTTGAAACAACAAACTAATGATCACTATTATAAATCTGAAAAACCATCTAAGTGATTATTATTTTTATACACGTTGCTTCATTTATCCATGACCTGCTTCTAAGAGGTACCTCCATAGCACAGTGGAAGTGCTGCTTCTTGCTTAGGTGGCGATGCATGAAGGCCTTGCCATGACCTGCACAGCAGAGGAGTTTACAGGCAAGCAAGAAATATTACTCCATATAGACAAATCTCCTGAGCAAGGTAATTTTATTGCAAGTTTGATTGGACGTTCCCTTCCCATCTTGAAACGGAGCAGCTTCCTTCCCCAGTGTCTTGTTTGCTCCAAAATTTTTCTGGTGTAATAGACAAAGAAAAACAAAGGAGAACAAAGTCAGAAGAAGGTTTAAATAAGTAGTTAGAAAAATTAAAGAAAAAAGGTATCATGGCAGATTCTTCTAACAAGTTACATTTTTTGACTAATTTCAAGTACTCAAGGAAAAGTTCAAGGCCAGGTTGGATGGGGCTTGGTCCAGCCTGGTCTAGTTGAAGTTTGCCCTGCCCATGGCAGGTGCTTGGAACTGGGTGATTTTTCAGATTCCTTCCAAACCATTCTATGATACTATGATTCTATGATTCATAGGTGCTGAGGCTGTTTAAGTACTAGCTTTAGCACAGAAACACAAATTTTTAAGAGGAAAAGTCCCTCATTTTAGAAATTAGCTCCTTCATGACAGGCAGAAATATCTCAGTCACTCAATGAGACCCTGGCACAGCCTGTTCAGCTGGCTTTACCCAACGTCCCTCTCCACGTTGACATTAAGTGATCAGAAAGTCGAAAATAAATGGCTCCCAGAAAGACAACCTGGAAATATATTTTGCAATATAAGTTATAAAACTTTCTCTTTTTCAGTGTGAAAGCAAGCTAGCATAGCAGAGTGAAGGAGGGATGGCAGCGAACAGAGAATTCTGTAGTAGAGTGCATGTATTTATCCTGTCAAAGGAACAGACTTTTTCAGGTATCTTTATGTCTTGTCTTTTCTGATGTAGAGTTTTTTCCAAGGAGAGAAACAGAAGATAGAGAAAGCACAGTGCCGCTCTGGTGCTTGGCTGGTGACAGAAGCTGTTGCTTTCCCTAAGAATTCCTAGCCCAGGAACTCCTGACGGTGTTCAGCACCTCGCATATGGCTTCTGTCTCACCCGTGCGATGTCGGCATGTGGCCAAGCCCACACAGAGCTTGTTAGCTCTGGCGGTATCAGAAGCAAAGGGTCAGAGGCAGCTATTGCGAAGAAATCCGATATTTATTCTGACCAGCTCCCAAGCAGGCCAGGTAGCAAGAGGGCGGGCCTCTGCCTGACAGGTTCTTATCAAGGGGTACAGAGAGGGGAGGGACCACAGCTGAGGGCCAATGTGGTGTGACCAAAGGTTAGAGTGACCCTCTGGCTGCTGACCAATCGGGGGACCCTCCTCACATAGGTCACAAGACCAGGTGAGAGGGATCCTGCCAGCTGACTTGTGGGGTGTGTCAGACCTCTGAATTCACCCACCACCGAGCTGCTGGGCTCCCTGGTCCCCCAGCCTTCTCAGCTGGTGGCTTGGGGACTACAACAGCACAGCATGCATTACGGTTGGGCTGCCAGAAAAACAGATTGTGAATCATTGCCAGCTAGTGACCTTAGTCAGCGTATATGAGTCCATAGCTGTTCAGCCCTGCAGTCTCTTCGCCAAGGCAGATGAGAGGCCTGTCAATGTTGTGCAGGCACACTCCAGCTCACAGCGAAGAGCTATTTCTCTCGACTGTGCAGACATCAGGATTACTGAACCTGATATCAACTTATCATTTTCCTGGAAGCAAAAAGGGATGCTAGCCAAAAAGATGAGCCACGGTCGGCAAGAGCTACCTTATCCTGGATTACCAAAGGGCAGGCAGTGCAGAGCCACCTTCAGAGGAGTGTGCAATGCACAGCCAGTCTTTAGAGATGCCTGAAATTATCTGCTGAGAACACCTCCCTGCAGCCTGCACTGAGCCTCTCCTCAGCACTCACTGGGCAAGGCACACACCTAGGGTAAGAAAGAAATGCAGAGGCTTATGGAGAGGCAGCAAAAGTGAGCAGTGGTCAGTGCCACAAGACACCCTTTCCCCTCAAAGTGAAACACACCAGCACCTACAGAGCAGGTACTGCTGTGGCTCCTCTCTCTGTGCTGCCTTGCTGTTTGTTCCATTTCTGCTCTTGAAGCAGTTCATCAGGCCCTCCAGTACAAAAGGTTTTCTTTTTTCACCAGAATCAAGAACTTTCTTTAAGCAAGGAAAACAGAATCCTGGGGGATTATCTAAAAAAAGGAAATCAAATTTAAAAGAAAGAGGGAGAGAAATAATACACTATATATAGGGGAGAAAAGCAAAAAAAAATTCAAGAAATTTGCCTTGAGAGAGGCAGCGAGAGATCAAGGACCAAGAAGTGGGGACAGAATATCAGTCAAAGGAGGGGGAGGCAGCAAACCACACAAGCAGTGCGGTGATATTGGGGCACGCTCATACCAGAAGGTAGGTGTTTGTCCTCATTTGTTTGTTGTGAATAGTAAGCAGAAAACCACATGTCAAAAGGAAAAAGTATGCAAGAGAATTCAGGCCTTAGCCATTTTAAGTGTTTGGTCTTTCAGTTTGTTCATCTGCAAAATGTAGGTAGCCCTGCTGAACTGCCAGGGCTGTGCCAGTGGGATTGAGCTCATTGATTCTTTCAGAATAAAATAAAGAGACTGAGGTCTGTGAATATGCAACAGAAGGTGCCATAGATCAGTTTAAGAAAGAGATAGATCATATCTTTTTAGGAAAAGCTTTATTTGTGCTAAAAAGTAGTTTCAAATCTATACCAGCACTAACAAATTTAGATGAATTCACCTGAACACTTCTCTACTGATATGTACAAAGGAAAATCAGAATTTCTAATTCGGAATCAAATATCTGGAGAAACAAATAAATCCTGCAGAAGAGATGCCGTCATCAAAGTTGTGATGCTTCAGCTTCTGGTTGTTGTGCACAGAGCTGGTAGATTCACTTCTATCCTTTAATACACCCTGACTTCATGTACATCTGACAGAGCCCCAGAAAAGGAGGCGCTGAGCTATTTTACGTTCAGCACTGTGACCCTGTGTT
The DNA here is from genome assembly GCA_013399875.1 of Gymnorhina tibicen. NCBI lineage: Eukaryota > Metazoa > Chordata > Aves > Passeriformes > Artamidae > Gymnorhina > Gymnorhina tibicen. The sequence continues at coordinate 13,444 of VXAZ01008072.1, forward strand.
GCTTCTATGTGCAGCCTGGGAGTGTGACCTACAAGCTGAGCCATGCTGAGACTGCCCCAGTTAGAGTGAAGCAGAATAAACAGGTATAATTTGAAGCAGTAAAATGAAACTGAAAGAAAGTATATCAGTTTGAAACCGCAAGCTAAAAATACTTGCTATTCCGCTGGAAAGGCATAGCACTGTCAGTAAGACAGCCTGGAACTTGAAAACTTATCTGGTTTAAAGATCTCAACAATATCCCAAAAAAGATGCCTTGTCATGAAAGGCAGGCTAGCTTCAAAGGCAACTACAGTAGCCTGGGAATAACGAAGAACACAATGAATGTTTTGTCACAGCGGGGCTGAAAGGCAGGCTTGTATCTGCTTTCAAAATAACTGTAAATAACAATTTTATTCTGTCCTCCCAGCAGCAACTGTAGCGCACCGAAACATCTCAAGCAGCTGTGAGAGGAAAAGGCTTGAAAATACTGAACACCGGGAACACCTTTTTCCTTCACCATTTTCCACATGAACACTATAAGCAGAACATATACTTGCTCAGGACACAAATACCTTCTAATTTTTCATTACGCACAGGCTAGAAGACAGTTTTCCTGCATGAACGGCCATCACTCATGGAGAGCTGGAGCCCGAAGCTAGACAGAGTTTTCCTGATTTTCAACTAGACACAGCCAGTCCGTGCAATTAGGGAGGTTCAGCACCCTGCAGACACGGCCACCAAATTTTTGGTAGTGACATCCCACTTGCAGTTCACCATAGGTGTGGTGACCTGGTGTGTGGGTTTGCAGGGGGTGAGGAACCACACTCTGGGGTTACACACACAGCTCTGGCCGATCCAGGGTAACCCCTGACACCTCCTGTGAGAATGATCACAAGCACGAGCCATCATGAGAGTGACAGCAGCCCTGTATGTACTCCCTGCCTCGTTGTGGTAATGACTCATTCAATAAGTGCATAGCAATGGTACCAAGGGAGCAGGACACACCACATTATCATTTGGGAAACTTAGTGTTCAGTGCAGGGAGGTCCAGGTTCTCCATGGTCTAAAGGAGTTCACCACAGCTGTCTATAGGACAACTGCTTTACTCAGCAGATTTTGGGGACCATCATCCAATCAACAGTATCTCAGGGATTTATATGAAACCTTAAAAACAATGAGAGGAAAGAACCAAGCTAATCAGTGAGCAGCAACACACAGCCTATGAGTTCAGAAGAGATTCATTCACTACACAGCTATTAACAAGAGAGAGACAGGTCTTCGCAATGAACCGTCCCCACTGAAATGACTCAAATCAGTGAGTCATCCTCTCCTGCTTGCTGTTATCACCATCCAGAAGAGGCAGTGGATGATCGAGTGTTCCTTTGATCTCTCATATATATGACGACAGAAATATCCAAGCTGAAGAACTGAGCCCCATGGGTCTGACAGCAGATTCAATTACAACCCATGGAATTCAGTTCTCAAAGCTGAGAATAAATTACGTTAACTTTCAGGGTGTTCCAATGTGCAACAGTATCTCATACTCCTGACGGCTCTCTCCAGTGCCTGGCCTTCTTCCAAGGGATATAAAACAAAAGAGTTAAAACTTCACTTCAGACAAATCAGCTGTACCCAGACTATAGGTCAGAAGCAGAAAAATGGCTCCAGGATATATATTTTGAAAAATAGGGTATTTTATATATTCCTTTGCCACCAGACGTGGCCACATACGCAGGCAAAATATGCCCTAATATTACAGAATTCCTAGTAAAAAGAAAAGAAATTTACAGCCAAGGACTATAACTATATAACATTTTGCACTTTTCTCGAAGCCTTTGAGAATTTCAAGGTGGTGAGTTAAAAATTTCCTATTTTTCCAAAGAGTACAAAAGCACAGACAACAGATGTAAAATCCTACAGAGTCACACAGCAATCATGTTAACAAAGCAATACAACCAGAAGCTCAAGAGAAGGAAATCTGGTGCTGGTGCAGCCCTGCATAGTCATCAGTGTCTGGGAGACAAAAAGGCAAGTACAAGCCTTCGGTATTACAGCTGCATGGTTTTGCACTGCGACAGATTTGTCAGATGTGACAACCTCATCCCCGGGTGATAATGTCACCCAAAGGCAGGCGTTCTGGACCACAGAAAAACATTGCTCACACATACTGGAGATCAAAGCCTGACATCTCCTACAAGGAAACACTTGATCAGTTCTACCAAACATAAGAGAAGTCACAACGTTCATTAAACTACCTACCCCAAACAGGGAATTTTTGAGGAAAAATAGATTGGATAAGATTTTGGATGATCCATAAATTAGATGTTAGATAGGACTACATATAAACAGTGTTGGGCAAGTTATAAAAAAAAAATTCAGATATGTTTGGAAGGTTTTAAATATACCTATTTGTGTTCCAGTGAGATGAGGTCTCAGAAAAAAAATTCCTTTGGTTTCAATGAAAAGAATGTTTGGTCTGAAATAAAATATTTGGATATCAACGGGATTTCACATTAAATCTTTTACCTTTAGAAACCAAATTTAGGAGATTTACTTAAGAGAATATTTCAAATAGAATTATTTTGCTCTAGCATAGATTTTGTTAAGTTACAAGTAAATTTTTTTTGCAGTGAACAATCCTTGATAACACCCCATGCCACTTTTCCAGCACATCAGCCCCACATGCAGCCCCAGCAGTGTCAGAACAGGCAGCAGTGTGCCTGTGTCTTTTCAAGCTGCTGAACCATTCAACCAAACAACAGAAATTTCAAAAATGCTTCTTTAGCTCTTTCTGTTGCTGGGAGGCAAACGTCTGAACCAACATAATTACAAAATAATTCTCTTGTGGTACCCACAGCACAGCTCAGTCCTACCCATCTGTCATTTCACTCTATAAGACAGGAAAGAAAAATCAAATTAACAGAAGTAACATCTTATTAAGGCCTTCAAATAAGTCACAACTTCATCTGCAACTTTGAAATAAGGTACTGCAGCATTAAATTTTGCTTTCTGATATTTCTAATTTGTCACTGGAATACTGCTTGCTAGGATCACTGCTGACTTAATTAAGCACGATCTTCACTAGAAGTGCGGACCTTCTGTGGCCATCCTTCCAATCCCAAGCAGGAAAAAAACCTAATTATCATCAGTTAAACATCATATGTTAAAAGCAGAGAAACGGAGAGGAAAAAGAAAGGGTGAAGTGTCTATTCCTTAGGACACTCTCCCCATCTTATGAGAAGTGCATGGCATTTCTATAGAGCAGGAGCTGGCACTACCTGGGCACCAGTTCGGTCATCACCAGACATCTTTGGCACTCATCATTGCACAACCGGGCACATAGTGACAAGCGAAAATATGAAATGCCCCCCCATGAAACAGAGTAAAAGGGCTGCAGTAGCGCTAAGCTATCCCAAGCCAGAAGGACAGCTGAGCATTTTTGTTGCTCCCCAACCCTGTGCTCACAGGAAGCTGAACTCCCCTCTCCCCCTGCCTGGGTGAGGTCCTGCCGAGCTGCCTCTTCCAGGGAGATGGGCTTGGAGAGCAGAGAGCCCCAAGGCGGGGAGGCAGGTGAAAACGCTCTAAGATTGCGCCATTCGCTCTCAGAACTGTCGGATGGATCTCTCCCACAGGTGTCCCTGTGGAGGACAGCACAGCCCAGCTCCTTACCAGCACACATGATGTTTTAGTGAAATGCCTAAGGAAAGGTTTAGAAGGGCACATCCTCATAATTCTGCGGCCGTTTTGCAGGTAAGTTGGCTTTACAGGTTTTTAACGAAGTAGGACAAAACGACACACTGTCTCTTTCAATTTTCCTGCAGAGTTTAATATCACTGCAGTGCATTAGTTGTCTCTTATCTTAAAAAAACATTATGCCAGTTTCAGCCCTGTTTTGCTTTGACCCGTTATCGACTTCACATGTGACATTCTCTCTCTTTTCAGTGTCCTTCCGGGAATAATTCCCTCCTCCTGAGAACTCATTTACTCAAGGATTAAATTCATGTATTTGCAAACAAGAAGACAGCCTATAAAATTATATTGTTCTGCCTTTGTAAGAGCAATGACGATGGGAGTCTTTTCAGTGCGCCATAAATCTACTTAAAAAACATTATTTTTTTCTATTCCAGAAAGATCACTTAGTAGAGTTCTTGTTACATATGATTTAAGTATTCCTACAAGACAGATATTTAAAAGACCATCATCTTAAAACATTTTACTGCTACAGTAAAAGGCAAACCTTTTAAAAGTTATTAAATCATGTTAACTGCCTGAAGACTATATTTCCATAAGTTTTCTTTTTAATTAAAGAAAACAGGAGAAAGAACATACAGGGAAAAATATAAAGATCATAAACCCATCAAGTTACTGCATTGTGGTAATTCTCTGCATTTTCCTTACTATTCCTTACTTTTATTCTCTATTTTGTCATTACAATATTTCTTTGTAATAAAATATCTACATTTGTCTGAACCTAGAAAAAAAGAGTGAGATTTAATGATTTTTAACCAGTCAATTATCTACTGTAGCTTCACATGAAATTCAGATACTACCCAAACGAGATCATCATGGGTGGTAATTAATTTACATTGATAGGGAACTTGAAATAAAATATGAATATGGTCACATTTCATTAGGAGCATAATATATCTTTTTCACATTTAGTTAGTTAAATACATTTTCCACACACCTAGCAGAAAAATACATGTCTCAGGACTACACTGACAGCTGGGTATTTGAAACAATAGGCTGAAACGGAAGATGGAGTTAATCTAGAGATTTTGAAATTTCTTTTTAAAAAGAGGAAAACTCACAGTCAGAAAGGAGCACAGTGGCACAAGTGGCAGGCAGGAGCTCCCAGGTGCAGTCATACTGGCTCTGCTGCCGGGCAGAGCTGAGATTTCACTGCAGGCCATGGGCTGTGTGCTCTGCAGAGCAGGCGTAGCCTACAGGGGAGTTCTGCTCTCTGGGCAGAACCCACTGCAGCAGCTCCAGATCAGCCTCACACTGAGAAAACCTCTGCCCAGTGTAATGAACACAGAGCTCAACCTTTAAAACCCTATCTTTGGTCTTCTCCATTTAAAAATTACCGATTTTTTTATTTCACTCTCGCCCACCTTTTTCCTCTCAGCCCAGGACAGGCAGCCTCATTTGCTCTCCATGGTAATTCCAGTTCCTGTAGGAGCTGGCTGGCATGCTGGGCTGTGGAGGGCCTGCCTTGCCCTCACATAGGGTTACCTCGCGCCAAAAACAATCACATCCTTTCTACACTGATGAGATCTCCCTCTGTCTCTCCCATCCTCAGGAGAGTAGCTCTGCCACAGAATAGGGATCCACAAGAAAGTCTTTACCGTGGTGCTTAGGTAAAAGGCACACACTGCCCATCTCTTAACTTTAAGTATTGCTACTCTCTCAGTGCAGCTGAGTACTGCAATTTTACAGGCAGAGTGCTCACACACTAACCTTTCCATGCTCTACAAAAATCATCTTCACCCAAGAAAAAACCAAAGCCTAAAGAAAAGTCACACCCAATCTGTGCTCTGGAGCTCTGCCAGTATCAAAGAGCTCACATCAGACACAGATGCCCTGGTGTCATGCACGCCCTGCCCCCAGGTTCTCCCCATATTAATCAAGATCACGGGAAATGTCAGATGAGGAGCTGTAGATATTCCTTCCCTTGAACCCTTCGGAATGACAAATGCAACAGGCTTGTAATGCCTTCATCCCTCAAAATACACAGACACTTTCATTGTTCCCACACCACAGAGAAAAGATTTTTTTAAGAGTTAAAAACAAATCTGGACTTGTTAATTCCTATGTGAAAAACGTTCCTGTCTCATGATGAATCAGATTAGCGCAAACACATATTTTGTGCTTGCCAAAAACAAGTGCATTTGTTCCCAAAACGCTTTCTGGAACTTTCAGTTATTTTCTGGCTGCATTTTTAATTTTAAGACATAGTTACATTTCTATTGCCATTTTCTATGCCACAAATAACAAACATTCACTTTCCTCTGCTGTAGAATTATTCCAATCAATGAGAATTGAAGTTCAATTCTCATCTCCATTTTAATCACATTTTCCAACACAGTACGTTGTGCAAAAAGTCATTTTCCTTCATGAAAGATAAAAATGACTGCATATTCCATTTCATTTGTCGACTTCAAAGTTACTGATTTTTTCCTGCATTTTTTCACTTAATTGGAGAAAGAATACTTGGCAAAATACGCAGTAGGCGTAAATCACTAGGAAAAACAACATTTACACCATCAGCCGTCTATATACTTTACAGCTAGTTAAAGCACTAGTATCAAAAGTGCATAATGAAAAGTCATTTCATATTAAAAATTTCTGGCCAGCAGCAATCATAATAAAGACTTCTAATACTAAGTATTGTTTTTAGGAGTCACTATGCAATTTACTTACAATGTAGTTAAAATATAGTGTAGTTTCATTTATACTCAGCCATAATAAATTCACAGCCCTGGAGACAATTTAAGCAAGCTTTGTGTATTAAACAATACTACTTTTGTGGGCTCCATATTCTGGCTTTTTAGAATATATTTTCAAATGACAGGATGAAACATTGTAGAAGAATGTAGCAGTCTAAAGCACGTATTCTGCACATTGGCAGAACTCCAGTAACAGCTGTAGTAACAGTGTCCACATGTTTTAAGACATTGGAAAGCAAATTTTCTGTTTGCTAACAAGGGCAGTAAGGACTGAGATATTAAAAGCCGTTGCAACTGTGTGGAATCCAAGCTCTAGCTAGTCTTTCTAAATTCAGCAGTAAAATTGTATTGTACACAAAGAAGAATTTTCACACCAGCTGGCTGAGGACGAAGGAAATTCCTAACTCTTCGAATATAGAGATGTCCAAAACCCAGTGACACTCTCTTCCTTGGTCAGGATATCTGATCACCGTGCCCAGGGCAGATGCTGCAAGTGACACACGTGCTGTCTCCAGCAGGGTGGTTACCTTTCAGCTGATCTAATGCCTGATAAATGTAGCGAAATGGAGCAAGAACAAAATGACTGGTCAATCTGTATGTTTCAGAAATAATCCAAACACCCAAAATAGGAAAATAGAAAAAGCAATAAACAGGAGGGAGTAGATGGCCATTTCTTAGTCTTTCCCAAATTACACATTCTAATAATTAAAAAGTACTGGCAAAATTTCAACTCTTGAAAGTACACAGGTATTTACAGTATTTGTCACTACACAACTACCAGACTATATTACTAATAGGAAATGGTTACACTCTGTATAAGCAGTTAAAAAATAAACCGGCAAACATCAATTAATCACCTTTTTGTAATCCTCACATTACATACATAATTTAACTCTCATCCTCTCCCTGTTTAAATAGTTGTTATTTAAGTGGGTTAAGACAGAGATTTAAAAGAAAAAAGTGAATATACAGAAGTCATAATTCAAAGAAAATATTAATGTACATAAAGATACCACCACCCCGTATTTCTGAATTACATTGGATTTGGAATAAAGTCACAACAGAATTAGAAGGACAAGAGAAAAAAATTCCTGTGTGGTGAAGAGAAGCACTAGAAAATGTGCAGAGTCCCTGACACAACAGTACTTAAGAGTCATTCTAAATTTCTCATTGCTTTTGCATAAATATAACACAAAACTACTTAAAAAACTTGATATTCATTATGTTGCATTTACAGAATGTAACTCCATGGAAGCTGACAGATTCAAAACTGGAGGAATTGAGGAGGAATTTCACATTTTGATTCAATCTTTAATGTGCAAATTACCTTTCACATATACAAAAAAAGCACACTGGCACTCAGGCAGAAGATAAACGTAATAAATCAGCTTACGTATTTTTCGCCTCTTACTCACAGTGGAATTCCCAAAATTAATTTTATTTTATCGTTTTCTCCCTCTTCAGATTTTTCTTTTTCATTTTCTTTCCTCCTCGTCAATCACCACAGGTTTGTATTTCTCGTTTTCTATTTTACATCACTCTGCTTTCTTCTCTACAGTGGAAAGGCAGACAGTAGGCACAGAGATACTGCCAGCCCAATGTAACCTTCTCAGACTCCCGCAATCTGGAGGATCGGAGTCTCTCTCAAAAACACTTAAACTTTATAAAGGGAAGGGAATCAAAACTTATTTGCATATAGGTTCGTTCCATCTCTTCAGCTCACATGTTTATAGCTCTGGAAAGTCCCTTTTTGACTCCCCGGCTGATAAAGAGCCAGGAAGGTGATGCAGCACAGGGAGATGTGAGAACTCTTTTGCTGACCTTGCAAGTGGAGCATTCTCCTCGCTCAGAGGGCCCAGCTAGGAGATTTGGGTGCCGTTTATCCTTTAGATTTCAAGGCTCAGACTATGCATTCACAGCTAAAGACCCAAGTCGGAGAAACCCCCACTCTTGGGCAGGGAGACGTTCTGGTCAGGTGCTCGATACTTCAGCTTCCTGTCTGTACACTCCACTCTCTCATCTGGGGAAATCCTGAAAATATTATCAGATGCCCAAAAAGCTCTTTGTCTTTCAAGTACTTAGTGATTCAGTTTTGGTCAAAACCTCATTTGAATACATTTTTAAAGTCCAAATAAAAAGTGAGACCCTAAAGGAGAAGAGATTAGACTTGCAGCCTAATATCTCTGGCATCCAAACCAATGTGATTGATGTTTGATACCAGCATAAACAAATTTACTTTTCCATACCTGCACCAAGATGGTCAGAGTGTGTTCAGCTTACTAAAAAGGAGTGGAATTAGATGTCTGGTTAATTAACGCTTTTATGTATCTGCACACAACACAGCAGGAGCAGCAGCACGGATTGCTTACTCCATTCCAACGTTTTTCACTCCATTAAATATTGACATGAGGCAGATGGTTTCTGAGAGAGGGGTTGCTTAAAACCCTGGTGCCCATGGGCTTTTCTGGCAAAGCTGGCAAGTGAACAGACTTGTTTTGTTCCGTGTAGGCTCCTATTTTTCAGGCAATAGACAGATTTTTCCAAACCCCATTCACAGACTCAGAACTTGTTGACACCATTTAACCCTGTGCAATTAGCCATGGAAGAGTAAACCTCTACCACCTCCAATATTTTCCAGTTCAGATGGGTACTTCGTGAAGATTCACCCCCAGGAAATCACACCCTTTCCACTGGTTGTCTTCATCCCATCCAGGCCACGGACTTTTCTAGGATACATTCCAGGAAGTTCTCCTTCAAACACGACTTCTGAAGATGAAGAAATACCCTCCAATCTAAGACTCTGGAAGCAACCAGTAACATTTTCCAATGTATTGCATGTCTGCAAGCAGACAGAGCTTAATCTACTTTCCACTCCTGGCACAAAAACCCCCATATCAAACACTTTTCATGACTGCTGTGATATTTTCTGCTGCACTCGCCCCAAGGGTTACCACAAAAGCATGCACATGTATTGATAAGCTACCTTGGAGAAGAGGAAAACTTGCAAGATATTTATTGTTAATAACCACATTCCCTGAGTTGGTACAGACTGTCCATACTCAGGGCAGAAATATGTACCATCTAGTGTTTCAGCCCAAGATCTGGTTTACAGATCTTCAACTAGGTTAATACACAGCTTACAATTCACTGGAGCAGAGAGGTTTCAAACACAAACCACTCACCATTTTAATACCCACATCAAAATATATAACAACAAAGGCAGCTGCATGGACACTGAGTTCAGACCCAGGTGGGAAATAATCCCAAACTTTTAAAAGCACGTGAAACTGGGATTTTGCTTCTCAAAAGCAAAATGAGAGGTCTGATAGACTAAAAAAATAACATTGTCTGAGGTCTCAGATGCTGCCCTGGGTCATGTTTAGGCACAGAGAAGCCAAGGCTCTAGTAGGACTTATCAATGAGGATGCTTAAATGAATTTGAATGAGTCATTGCATAGGAAGAGAGGAATAGTGGTATCTCAGGCTTGGATTCAGCTGTGTTTGCAGTGGTCGCTTGTACAACTTTCAAAGTGAGTCCTCACTCTAGTTTCGGATTTAAAAACTTCTTTATAAAAGACACTGAACTAAATTGATCTATTCACTGCGGAGCAGTACATCCTTGCTGGTTCTTTAATTAAAGGTAATTCAAGTTTCCTGTGTCCCAAAAGATAGTTTTCATTATGTGCATATGTCACAGCTGGCTAACCTGAAGCAAAGAGAAGCTGAAGAAATCCCAAGTCCCTTAGTGAGAGCAGCACATCCCTCAGTCCTCGGCACATCTTCCAAGCAAAAGCAGGGAAGTGTACAGTAAAGCCAAAACACTTACAGAGGCCTTTACAGAGCAAGGATGACAAGACAGGTTCTTCACTTTGCTTGTGAAACAAATGGAGGGACAAAAGGGGTCGAGGAAATGTTGTGCACTGCTCCTGACAGCTGACATCAGTCAGAACATTTATTATCATTTTAGCATCCAAGTTGGAAAGTTTTGACTAATTTAATTTCAAGTCTAGATCTCAGCCTAACTGAGTGACTGCAATCTCTTGAGGCAATATTATTGCCAAGCAAGATAACACTACAGCGCTGAGTGCAGCGCTCTCAGAAACACATGCATGGTCATGAAGTGCATTTTGAGGGCACTAAATCACAGCCCAGGTGCCAGATCACCTGATAGTTCCAGCTTCTCCACTCTATTTATTGCTGTTCACTGTATCCCTTACCAAAAAGACTGACTTCCTTCTTTCACTGAGGGAGAAGGTCCTCCCAGAAGGGAGGATCTCTCCCAGAGTAGTTAAAATCTTTACAGGAGTATGAAACATACAGGCATCAGAGATTAATTATGTCTTGTATATATCTTCCACAAAAATACAGCCTTCAGAAAGCAGAGTAGACGTATAGTCTGTTCACGCATGATTTCATAAGTCTTTCATCCCTGCTTAGAGTATTTCTTTGTGACAGGCAGTTAGGTACGAGTTATGCATTCCAACAGGAGCTGGAGCTTAGTCCCATTGAAAACTAATACAAAATCCTGATTATTTTGAAGAAATTGGAATTTCTCCTTCAACACTCTTAAAAGCAAAATTTACTTGGTTTCCCATGAGAAGTTAGTTCTGTGGGTCTTTCTATGATACAGACCCTTATACATACATATATTAGTCTTTATTTTGTGCATCTAGTTGTCTGGTTTCTTTAAGCTGAATTGACTTACAACTTTTATGAGCTTTCCCTCTGATTTCTGTATTATTGTTTTAATATCCAATACACTGAAAAGAGCTTGGGCTGACAGAGATACCGAGGAAATACTTTACAAATAATGTACCTTTCGTATGTCACTTTGCACATTTACAAAGGCTATGGTCATATCACAAACCAGGTAGGATTTGATTAGCTGTTTCACAGCCCATTGTGACAGGCATATAAATTAGGACACTGTGCTCCTACCACTTATGCAAGCATCAAAGAGCTGTCAGGCATGCCTGGGTAGCATAGAGGGTGGGGATGGTAGAAATAGCTCTTCTGTGTACTCCTGATGACTTGTGCAGCCTCTAGAAGCCAGAGCTCTGCTCGTGGACAGGGCTCACAGAAGAGAGAGGAACATGCCAAGACAGGAGAGCTCCAGCTGCTCTCCATGACATGTTTTTCTAAACTGGGAAATGCTCCCAGCAGGAATTGCTTGCAGAGATTCATACAGAGGCATTAACCTTCCCCCCAGAGTCTGTTTGTGTACATGAGTGCATGTATATGCACGTATTTCTTATCCTAAAGGAAGATTTTTCGCCGCAGCGGCACAGAGGGCTGGGGTGTTGCCAGAACAGCCCACAGCCCTTGCAGCTTTGCTGTGTCCCTCATGGCAGCCAGATTGCTTGTCCCAGTGCCTTGAAACCGTGACAGAGTTTTTCTACTCAGGTTTGTCATTCTTTTAATTATTTTCCTGTGACTGGCTTTAACATCTGTGAAAACAAGAGTCTGAGAGCCAGTGCAACAGAGTCAGACCCCACACAAACCACAGTGCACCCAGAGATCTGCCCCTACACCTGCATCCTGGTCCCCATCTCCTCTCATGCCTCCCTCCCTGGGGCAAGACCTTGGCTTGCCTGCACACTGCCCTTGAGACAAACAGTGCTCCCTGAGATGAATGCAGCATTTCACCACGTAAAAATATTCCACTGCTGCCCTGTCAGCCAGCTCAAGTGAAAAGAAAATGCTGCAAAGTAGCACCAGGAAGCATGGTACAATTTCTGTCACAAGCTTCATAAATGGCTTCACTTTGCAGTCAGAAGTTAGAAAACAGAAGGTTTCAAATGAATTACTAAGGCAGGAAGTGAGTCAACCCTGAGCAAGATGGACAGAAAACAGCAGCCCCTTCCACTGCACAGACACCCAGCCACAGACACAGAGCCAGGCACCCAGAACCAGAGTGAGTGAGCTGGAGAGAAGAAAGCATCAGCAGGGCAGGAACCGAGAGGAAACGAGACCCTTCTTCTCCAACCACAGCGCAAAGGAGAGAAGATTTTATCCATCCAGAGGACTGTCTGCTAACCAGTCCTTCTTCCCTTTGCAGCCCTAACCACCAAGTCACCAGCCTGTCCCCTTCCATCCCTGCCCAGGCACACCAAGGCCTCCTGTGCAGTTCCACTCAGGAGCAGCTGTAAAGGGTCCTGCAGAACAGCTCAGCTGTGAGTGGGATTGCAAGTCCTCTCGAACATCAGGAAATTTGAACCCTGGCCTCTCACGCACTCATTTAAGTACTTGCTGTTGGAAATAGAAACACCAACACTTCCTCTTCGGCTGCCATCCCACTCTGCCCTACATGAGACGAAATTGATCTGGAAACAGTCACATCACCCTCCACAGAACAAGGAGGCCAAGGAGCATCTTAGCTTAGGCACAGAGGACACTCTAGCTGCTTGCCTAGAAAGAGATGTTTATCAGAAAGTTCATCTGGAGCAAGGAGAAGAGCCATAAGCCACCACTGCCACCACAGCTCAGCAGCATCATGGCAGGAGTTCCGAGGATTTGCATTTTGGGGATGGGTACAGAAGAAGCCCTAATTCTTTTTTAGGTGTTCCTCCAGGCAAAAAAATTACATCTAAAAGTAGAATCTAGGTACTGAAGTCACACAGGCAGAGTTGAAAATTAAACTCTAGATACTGGACAGTATTCCCCATCACACAAAAATATTGCACTCCAGGTTGAAGTGCCAGGAAAAACATTTGGCCCTAAAGCCTGGACAGTCACGTAAGCATCGAGACCCTACATGGATAACAAATCCCCACCAACTTTTGCAAGTTCCTAAACAATGTAGAATACTTAAAGGATTAGCTGTTCCACAGGTGATGCATCTGGTTCCTAATGTGTTGTCCTCTATTTCAAACATGCTGTTGAAGATATTAGGAAGACAAATGATGTTTTGGTCTGTGTATTAATCAGAAAATTAGGATGCTAATTCCAACTGAAAAAAAAATTTGGAGAAGGACAGAGAGAATTGGCTTGGTTCCAGCACTAGAAAAAGCCATTGTCTGTCTGCTTTTCCTGATAATTATCTTCCGTAAAGCATCAAATCACTGTAGCAAAAACTTAAGGATCACAGCATGGTCACACACACCATGTGGGGGAACCAAGGCACAACTGAAGAAGAACATGAACTTTCTTTAAGCAACTAGATTTCAATGCAAAACATTTCCAGATGCTTTCTAGTTTCAAACGAAACTCAAACTAAGGCATGTGAAGCTGTGCACAGAAGAAAGGACTTCAGAAGAAGCTTTCTAATCCTTGAAAGAAACTGCCGAGAACTTCTCATCTGAACAAAAAAAAAGGCTGGAGCAAGATTGGGTAGAAGGTAAAAAGTAAAATCCCGAACGTAGTTGCAACTTGCAAGTTTTGAATATCTTCCGGTGGAATAATCATTCTTAGAAAAGTGCTGTGCTGTTGGAATCAATGTTTCCACAGGAATGTTCCCATTTTCATTTTGGTTTTTTCTCTCACACATACTTCAAGAGGTCAGCACACTCCTGGCACCTGGGGGCATTGCATTTACAAAATGAAGTTTTGTAAAGTAGTTTACACAGCAAGGTTTTTAACTCACTTTGGAATTAGAAGTCTTGGTTTGATAATAATTGGACTCTTTAACTGGCAATTTTAAATACCTTAAAAAAAGTATAAGCTCCTTCACAAAATCCAGGAAAGGAAACATAATAGGCTCTACTCCAAGCAAAGGATCACACAGTTGCTAAAAACAGCTCTCAAAGATTGTGTATTATTTAAGAAGGAATGTGATAGGCAAGGGCTAGAAAACACCTAAACAGCCTTAGGAATAAAAGAGTATGGACAAAATTTTCAAGCTGAGAAGAAGTTCAGAGAAAAGAGTTGTTTGCCACTGGATATATTTAGGTGAACAGAACTTGATACATTCCCTGAAAATAAGCAGAATCCATTGGGGAGAAACACAAATTATTTCTCTTGCCTGGAGTTTCCACAAGCAGCAGGTACAGAAACCCAATTGTGGTTATTTGTATTTTTAAAAGAAGGTTGCTATCATGCTGACTGAAGTGCAAAATCCTCGGAACTAATAAATCCAGCAGCACCTTATATTTGATTAAAGAACAAGATGATAAGTTAATTAAACATGATGTTAATTTATTGATTCTTGAAGCTGGAATGATTTTGGTCACGCCTTACAGAGAATTGAAGTCAAATAATAGCTGATCCAAGCTTGTTTTTATCTGGTTTTTGTTCTCATTCCAAAACTGGGTCATAGCGACTTTGAAGAATCTGCACTGGAACAACAGCCAAAGAAAACAATCCTATTTAGGAAACAGATCTGCTGAAAGCAGATGTTCCCAGATGAGAACAGCCCAGCACAGACAGTGCCTGTGCCTGCTGTGACCTGACTTGTGCCACAGCCTGGCCCTCTCAAACCTGACGGTTCTGCAGCACATGGAGCCACCTCTGTATCTTTGCCCAGCAGAAGTGTTCAGTGCTGCTCCTCAGGCGCCCAGAGGCACCTCTTTGGCACATGGACTGCTCACACCTCCCGAGCAACTTCGGAAGGGAGACTGGCCATGGTATCTATTCACCCCACAGGCTGGGAGAACTGCATGTTTGCCCTGAAGAGCCGAGGGTTCCCAGGGCCCTGCAGTTGGGATTTCCCCGCAACAGTCCCAGGAACATCGTTTTCTGCAGGGCCAGGCACACATTTGGGCTGTGTCTCTGGGGACAGCCCAGAGTCTACCAGAGAGGAAAGAAGGGGAAGACTTGCACTTCATGGCCCCAGCTCTGCCCGATCTCCCCTGCGCACTCCACTGAGGGATGGCTCATCTCCTTTCCACCTTCTGAGGTGCATATGCACACTGCAGCTGGGAAAAACTTTGGTCAAAGTGACTATTTCCAGGAATTTTTGCTCAAGCCAACTAACATCTAGCATCCCATGTTATAGATGTGGTCCAGTGAATTGACAAGGAGTCCAGTCAATTAGATCAAATTAATTTATTAAGCAAGCAACAGCAAACAAAACAGCGCAGGGCGACCGGGGAGTCTTGCTCCACCAACGGTACGCAATTCCCCTTCCCAAAGTCACTGCTTTTATACTCTTTATCTTCCTCTTCACAAAGCGATTCCGGTGTACTCTGTGCTTGCACAATCTGTTGGTAAGGGGTCTTCTCTGCCTCTTGGTAGGTGTGGAATGAAGGCCGGTATCTTATCAAGCAGCCCCCCTTTGCTCTTTGCTCTCTAAGTTACGGGAATTCCTTTAATCAGTTCCCCTCTAATCTAAACTACCGAAACTCCTTTCAGCAACCCCCCCCTCTAATCTAAACTACCAAAAATCCTTTAAGCAACTCTTCTCCCTCTTACTCTTTGCCTTTTGCTGTTTTAATGAACAAAATTCTTTCTCATCTATTTCAATCCCCCCTTTTTCTTTCCTTCATTNCTGGGGGTTTCCCCAATTACTTGACACATGTGGGTTTGACCCATTTACTTGTTTGCCTGTGTTACGTTGTTCGGTCTCAGTGAGGTGTATTTCTGGGAAAAACTTTAAGGTCTCTTTAACACCGGGGTAACTCCTCTAGCACCTTTGCACAGTCCCATTCTTGGGGCGCTGCTCTCCACATTCTCTTACCCCTCTGCCTCACCCGTCGACTCGGTTGCTTCGAGCCACGGGGTGAACCATTTTCTCGGCAGCAGGGGTAGCCTTCAGGAGAAGTGCTGTTCTTAATTGTTTGCCTCTCAATATATGATTTCCAGTTTTAATTCTTGACCAAAGGATTGTCGCACTGAACTCCTTTTAGTGCTTTATGACAGTACCCGTTTAAAATTTTAGTTACAAATGGGGGTGGTTCGTTTGAGTGGTAACAATAATATTCGGGTTTAGTTCCTTTTGTAAATATTTCCCACCACTCACGGGTGTGGAAAATATTTTCCAACACTCATGTTCTCGAATTTCACCCATTCGTATTAAATTATCGAGGACTGAGTCAATGAAGTCCCGCTCTAAATTCCAACATAATTTATATACTCCTAAATGAGAATGGCCATATTTACAGTGAGTTCACCACCGTTCTCGGCAAACTTTACAAACAAAACAGATGAATGGGTGAGAGTCACAGTTGATATTTCCACATCTGATTCTTATATCAGTCAGACTTACAGAGTCATGTTCAGTCCTCCTATGGTAGTCACTGACTTGTATAACGATTACCACTAAATTCATTTAAGTTCTTTTGAGGGTGACCTTCAGATCTCCAGGAGGGCTTGTCACTTCCCAGGAACGACTCTGTATNGAGAGTCACAGTTGATATTTCCACAT
>VXAZ01008091.1:1111-13558 GCA_013399875.1 Gymnorhina tibicen
TGATGACCATGGGTGATGATGACCATGGATGGTGATGATGGGTGATGACCATGGGTGACGATGACCATGGATGGGTGACCATAGGTGGGCGACTGTGGGTGGATGATAACGATGGGTGGTGACCAGGGCTGGGTGACCACAGGTGGTGACCGTGTCTGGGTGACCACGGGTGGTGACCACGGCTGGGTGACCAGGCGGTGCCCCCTCCCCGAGGCCCCTCACCAGAGCAGTGTGGCAGGGAGCCGCTCCAGCGCCCGTCCAGCTGGCACATCCGCGTGGCGTTCCCGACCAGCGTGCGCCTGCCCAGGCAGCTGTACCTGACCACGGAGCCCACGCTGTGCTTGTCCCCCGAGATCTGCGCGTGCGGAGGGGACCCGGGGTGGCCGCACGACACCACTGCAACAGAGGCACCACCTTCAGCCCCCGGGAATTCCGGAGTTCCAGGATGGTTCATTTCATTCCAACCCTTTCCACGGGCAGGGACACTTTTCCCCACCCCAGGGTGCTCCAAGCCCCGTCCAGCCTGGCCACGGACACTTCCAGGGATGGGGACACCTCCAGCTTCTCTGGGAAATCCATCCCAGCCTCTCCCCACCCTCACAGGGAAGTTCAACACGCGGGAAACAAAAATGTGGAAAAATCTCCTTTTTTTTTAAACTTTTAACCCCAGGAATCCACGGGATCAGTGGTAAAACCGACCTGGGTTTCCAAATCCCAGCATTTTAAGGAAGGAGATCCCTTGTGCTTGGGGAAAGCTGGGGGCTGAGGGGGCCTGGGATGCGGGGGAATAACAGGAATTCCCTCCCGGCTATGGGAACATGGATCATCACTCGCCAGCTCCCCAGGATCCATGCAAGGGGTGAGGACAGGACAAAAGGAAGGGAAAACGTGCCCAGAAGTGCTCGGCAGGATTTGGTCTGGAGGGATAAACACGGAAAAAAGAAAAGGAGCGATCCCAGCTCTGGAACAGCTCAAGCCAACTGGAATTTCCGGAGCTCCGAGGCCATTCCTGAGGGCAGGGAATGGGACTGCAGCTGGTTTAGTGTCCAAAGGGACAAACTGGTCCTGCTGGGGCTGGGGCTGCTCCTGCCTGCGCCTCCCTAAGGCAGCTAAAATCCACTCCGGATCCCGAATTCCCAAGGATCTGGGATATTGGGATGCCAGCACTGACTTCTCCCTAAAATCCTGGATGCTCTCCAGTGGGGATCACCAGGACACCACGAGACCACCTGGAATATTTTGTCTTCCCACGCTTCCCTAAAGCCAAACCATCCCCCAGAACCTCCCAGTTCCAATCCCAGCGGAAGGAAGGGCCGGGACACCGGGAAAAAAACAGGATAAACCCAGAGCAAGGGCGAGGAGGAGAATCCTCCTGAGCACCCGCCCGAGGGGATTCATCCCGGATTTATCCCGAATCCCGCACTTCCCTGCCGGAAGGGTGGGGTGACAGCGCGGGTCCTCACTTGGGGGAGCGCTCACTCAGGTGTGTCCTTGCTCAGGTGAGTTCTCAGGTGAGTTTTTGCTCACTCAGGTGTGTCCTTCCTCACTCAGGTGAGTTCTCCCTCACTCAGGTGAGCCCTCACTCAGGTGTGTCCTTCCTCACTCAGGTGAGTTCTCCCTCACTCAGGTGAGCCCTCACTCAGGTGTGTCCTTCCTCACTCAGGTGAGTTCTCCCTCACTCAGGTGTGCCCTTGCTCAGGTGATCCCTCCCTCACTCAGGTGAGTTCTCCCTCACTCAGGTGAGCCCTCACTCAGGCGTGTCCTTCCTCACTCAGGTGAGTTTTCACTCAGGTGTGCTCTTGCTCAGGTGAGTTCTCACTCAGCTGAGCCCTCCCTGCGCTCCAGAGCCACTCCCGCCCTCTCCACTGGCACCATCCCAGCTGGAGCCACCTGGAACCCCCAAACTCCACCGGGATCTGCCTCTCCCTACACACAGACCCCCCTCCAGCCGGATCCCTCTCCTCAATCCCAAACTCCACCGGGATCCGCCTGTCCCTACACACAGAACCCCCTCCAGCCGGATCCCTCTCCTCAATCCCAAACTCCACCGGGATCCGCCTGTCCCTACACACAGAACCCCCTCCAGCCGGATCCCTCTCCTCAATCCCAAACTGCACCAGCATCCGCCTGTCCCTACACACAGAACCTCCTCCAGCCGGATCCCTCTCCTCAGCCCCAAACCCCCTTCCCCGGGAAGCTCCGGAAACCACCGGGATCATTCCCGCGTGCGTTTTATCGGGATTCTCCCCCGCGGATCCCGCTAAGCCCCGCAGGACGGGGCTGGGCAGGGAGGGTCGGGGCCACTTACGAAGGCACTGGGGGAGGGCTCTGTCCCACGTGCCATCGCCCTGGCACGTCAGGACGTGCGTTCCCAACAAATAAAATCCGTGGATGCACTGATAGGACACGGTGGTGCCGAAGCTGAACCTGTGGGGGCCGCTCGGCTGCACTTGCCGGACGCTGTTTTCCAGGTGCCCGGGGTCGGAACAGTTCACAACTGCGGACAAACGACAGAACAACACCCGAAAAATAACGGGGAGCACAAGGGTGGGGCACGAAAGGTGGGATTCTCCAAATAAAAAAAAAAAAAAAGCAGGAAAAAGGGTGGAAAATCGCAAGTTTTAATGTTGTAAATTGGATTTTTTTCCCCAAGATTTGTGAGGGTGGAAATAGAGAAAATTCCTTGTGAAAAGGGGGGGAAAAAAGGGAGTCCAGGCAATCGCCCAGCAGCAGAGCCTGGATCTCCATCCAGCCCCACATCAGGATTTAGATCCTCCAGCTGGGAATAATTGATCCCAAACAGGGATTTCTGTCATCCAGAGGGGAATAACTGATCCCAAATAGGGATTTCCATCATCCAGCTGGGAATAACTGATCCCAAACCAGGATTTCTGTCATCCAGAGGGGAATAACTGATCCCAAACAGGGATTTCTGTCATCCAGAGGGGAATAACTGATCCCAAACCAGGATTTCCATCATCCAGAGGGGAATAACTGATCCCAAACAGAGATTTCCATCATCCAGCTGGGAGTAACTGATCCCAACTCGGGATTTCCATCATCCAGCTGGGAATAACTGATCCCGAACAGGGATTTCCATCATCCAGAGGGGAATAACTGATCCCAAACCGGGATTTCTGTCATCCAGCGGGGAATAACTGATCCCAAACCGGGATTTCCATCATCCAGCTGGGAATAACTGATCCCAAACAGGGATTTCCATCATCCAGCTGGGAATAACTGATCCCAAACCGGGATTTCCATCATCCAGCTGGGAATAACTGATCCCAAACAGGGATTTCCATCATCCAGCTGGGAATAACTGATCCCAAACCGGGATTTCCATCATCCAGCTGGGAATAACTGATCCCAAACAGGGATTTCCATCATCCAGCTGGGAATAACTGATCCCAAACCGGGATTTCCATCATCCAGCTGGGAATAACTGATCCCAAACCGGGATTTCCATCATCCAGCTGGGAATAACTGATCCCAAACCAGGATTTCCATCATCCAGCGAAGAATAACTGATCCCAAACCGGGATTTCTGTCATCCAGCTGGGAATAACTGATCCCAAACAGGGATTTCCATCATCCAGCTGGGAATAACTGATCCCAACTCGGGATTTCCATCATCCAGCTGGGAATAACTGATCCCAAACCGGGATTTCCATCATCCAGCTGGGAATAACTGATCCCAAACAGGGATTTCCATCATCCAGCTGGGAATAACTGATCCCAAACAGGGATTTCCGTCATCCAGCTGGGAATAACTGATCCCAAACCAGGATTTCCATCATCCAGCGAGGAATAACCGATAATCCAGCATGGACAGAGATCCTGGATTAGGGGAGTGCAGAGGGAGGGAGTGCAGGGAGGGGAGGGGATTTGGGGAGTGAACCTGAGTGCTGATCCCAAGGGAAAAAGGGAAAAAGGAAAAAGGGTTCTGCACAAAGGTGTGGTGGTGGTGAAGGAAAAGCTGCTCCGGGGGGGTCTGATCCCAAATTTCCTTGTGTTCTCCCCACTTCCAACACACTCCAACGCCTCGGAGGACGCAGGGAGGTGAGAAAATCCCCAGGTTTGATCCATGGGATTTACAGCGGCCCCGGGAGCTCCGACATCCCCTGGACGTCCCTGAGTGGTTTCCAGGGATTTACGGATCGGGACCGTGGAGAAACCCTGGAAAAAGGCCCCGGCTGTCCCAGACTGACCTCGGCAGGAGGGCAGGGTGCTGCTCCACTGGCCGTTGGCCAGGCACTGGGATTGGGAAGCTCCCTCCAGGCGGAAGCCGGGGTTGCACTGGAACTTGGCCACGTCGTTGAGGTTGAACTGGGAGCCCTGGGTGAGGCCGTTGGGGGGGTTGCCGGGGTGGCCGCAGGTGATGGCTGCAAGCACAGAACGGAAATGTTACTCCCTTTATTCCCGGGAAAAAAGTGGGTTATCCACTGGAAGAAGTCCTGGAGGTAGGAGGGCGTAGAAACGCTTTCCCACATCAATCCCAAAAGCCGAAGATTTGGGGCCTGCTGTGTTCTGATGGGGTCACACCGAGAGAAAGGGGTTTTTGTAGGTTTTAGTGGCACCAGGAATTCCCTGCATCCAGGAATTCCCTGCATCCAGGAATTCCCTACGTCCCTCTCCGGGCAGCCAGGATCCCACTGATTTACCCCACACATCCCCTCTTCAAAAATCCCAGCTCCTGCTCTTAATCCCGCAGCACCCCGGGCACCCCAAACTCTGCCGTTCCCTCCCTCCCTCCCCGTGCCAGCCCCGGCCGCTCCCCGCCGGGAAAAGTTACACCTGGAGGCAGAGGGAAAAGAGGGAAAATAGGAGGAAAATCAGGATTCCAGCAGAGGGCCTGAAGAGCCAAAATCTGCCCAAGTGGGAGAACTTCTGTAGGAAAATTTTCCTTCCAAATCCCTGAAGTGAGGATTTTTTTCCGTCATTTTTTTTCCCCCGAGGTTGGTGACGGATCGGGATGAGGTGAAGGGCACAGGGAAGGGGAGATCCAAAGGCTGGAGCAGCAGGAAGCGTGGCCAATTCCAGCATCCCAAATCCTTCTGGGAAGTGGCTGGAAGGCTGTGCTGTCCCCTCGGCAGGGGACACGGGGAGGGCACAGCCCCGCTGCCCGCAGAGCCTTTGATCCCAGCCAGCCCCACGGCACAGAAGGAAACTCGGGATGAGCCACCCAGAGAATCCTGGATGCCCAAGGAATGTGGCATCCTGGGACAGCCGAGGACAAAGCTTCACTGATTGCTGTCACACGGAACGTCCCGGTCTGCCCATCAGGACAAATCCCGTTCTCCTGGACAGTGCCAGGAGGAGCCCGAGGGGAAGATGAAATTCCCACAAAAAGATCCATAAAAAATCCGGCTGCCCAGGCTGGGCTGGAGCAGGGGGATGGGGATTTATTCCTGATCCGAGCCGGTGGCAGGGACGGGCCTGGGAAATATGGAGTACTGCAGGAAGCAGGGCCAGGTTTGGGATATCATTCCATGTGTTTGGGAACAGGATTCTGTCCCCGGAAAAAACAGGCTTCCCACAGTTCCATGGATCAAACAGAGGAGGGGAGTGCAGCAGGTTGGGAGAGGAAATACCAGGAGCACTGGGAATGGTGCTGGGCCCTGAGTGGGGTCAATAAAGCCCTGGGGTGCCTCATTCCAGAGCTGGGATCAACAATCCCAAATTTCTGTTACCCCCAAGGCCTGATGTGTGCAGTAACTCGGAATTCCAGGATGGTTTGGGATAGACAAGAGTTTAAATCCCATCCCATCCCATCCCTCCCCCTGCCACGGCAGGGACACCTTCCACTGTCCCAGGTTGCTCCAACCTGGCCTTGGACACTTCCAGGGACGGGGCAGCCACAGCTTCTCTGGGAATTCCATTCCAACACCTCCCTGGCCTCACAGGGAACAGTTCCATCCCAACATCCCACCCGACCCTGCTCTCTGTCCCTCTGAAGCCGTTCCCTGTGTCCTGTCCCCTCCAGCCCTTGTCCCAAGTCTCTCTCCATCTTCCCTGCAGCTCCTTCAGGCCCTGCAAGGCCCCACTGAGGCCACCCCTGGGCTCTTCTCCGGGCTGCACATTCCCAGCTCTCCCAGCCTTTCCCACAGCTCTGCCCCATCCCTCTGCTCATCCCGGGGCCCCTCCAAGGCCAACTCCTCACAGGAGGCACTTTGAGAGACCCCAGCCCCAAGCCCTGGTGGCCGCTGAGGTGCCCAAGTCCCGGAGATGAGGAGGTCACCGCAGAGGACCCCGCCCCGCTCCGGCTCCTCCGCCGGCACCCCGGGACAGGCCGATCCATGGAAACGGGTGTTAGGGAAATCCTGCACCTTCCCAAACCTGCCTGGCAGCTGCAGGACCTCTATGATCCAAGCACAGAAAGTGAATTCAAGTTTTCACCAGAGCATCCTTAGGCACGAGAGTGAATTCCAACCATTCCACCTTTTCCAACTGTTCTTCTCCCAAAAATCTCCTGCAGGATCTCAGATTTTGGAGTCACTGCTAACTTTGCCAACTCAATCCTGATTTCTGGTTTTCAGGCTGGATCCTGCCAGGTCATTCCCTCCTTCCCATCCCGTTCTTGTGCCCCAGCACAGAGAGCTCCAAACCCGACAGGAGAGACGGGAACAAACAACTGGAGCTCCAGGATATGAAATCCACGGATTGTGCTGCCCGTTGATAAGAAGATGCTTCAACTTATCAACACCTGGGAGCTCTGGGGAGTTGGTTAATTGGGTTATTTCCTGGGAAGATAAACGAGGAGGTTCAAGGTGATTTGGAGGGGAGCAGAGCAGATATCCTGATTTTCCACAGACACGGAGCGCGGCTCTCAAGGATTGTGACCACCGGGGTGTGTTTGTAGGGCTGTGCCTGCCTTTAACCCCCTCTGACCCCAAAAAGGCTCCTCTCCTCTGATCCCACACCTTCAGCTGGGCTCGGGAGGGAGAAATTCCGTGGAATTTTCAAAGCACAAAGAAATCTTTTCTTGGAGAGCCCCGGGGGTGCTCCCGCGAAACACCCGGAGCATGCGCGCACGGCCACCTCTCATCCCAGGGGCGCGAGCCCACACATTCCCGGCTGGAATATCCCCCATATTCCACACCCTCCCGGCCGGAATCTCCCCCCGGGGCTGAAGGAATGACAAGTACTTACGCACACAGACAGGCGTTTTCCCGGACCAGCGGTGATCCTGCTGGCAGATGCGCACGGACATGCCGATGAGGCGGAAGCCGGGCTGGCACTGGTACACCACGCTGCCCCGGTAGTTGTAGTTCTCGCCGTTGATCTGCCCGTTCACGATGGGGCTGGGCACGCCGCAGTGCCCGGCTGCGGGCGGGGACACAGCGGCCGTCACCCCGAGATCCCGGAAAGGGCGTCCCCCAAAGGCGCCGCCCGCCCGCCCCCCGGATCTCCGCGGGATCGGGGCGCGGAGATGTTGGGTTGGAAGGGAACGTGAGGATCGTCCATGCAATTCCGGCCCAACATCCCACCCGACCCTGCTCTCTGTCCCTCTGAAGCCGTTCCCTGTGTCCTGTCCCCTCCAGCCCTTGTCCCAAGTCTCTCTCCATCTTCCCTGCAGCTCCTTCAGGCCCTGCAAGGCCCCACTGAGGCCACCCCTGGGCTCTTCTCCGGGCTGCACATTCCCAGCTCTCCCAGCCTTTCCCACAGCTCTGCCCCATCCCTCTGCTCATCCCGGGGCCTCTCCAAGGCCAACTCCTCACAGGAGGCACTTTGAGAGACCCCAGCCCCAAGCCCTGGTGGCCGCTGAGGTGCCCAAGTCCTGGAGATGAGGAGACACCTTCCACCATCCCAGGGTGCTCCAAGCCCTATCCAACCTTTCCCTGGACACTTCCAGGGATGGGGCAGCCATGATTCTCTGGGCAATCCATGCCCATTGTTTGCAGGGAAGAATTCCATCCCAATATCCATCCCAATATCCATCCCAACACCCTCTTTCAGCTCCAGGCCGTTAACCCCAGACTCTGCTGCCAAGAACAAACATCCTCGCCCCACAGCTCTCCCAACACCCCGCACCTACTGAGGATGCAGGAATCGTTCTGCTCCCCTTCTACACCCACTTAAAACCCCGCGGCGTGGACTCCTCCTCCAACCCGTCCCTAAAATCCCCGTTCCCGCCTGAGGCGCCCCAAGGAGCCTTTCCCAAACCCCGTGGGTGCCGCCAGGAGTTTCCCAAGGGATACCTACCCAGGCAGCGGACCTCAGCCCCGCTCCAGAGCCCGTTGGCCATGCACTCCCGGACCCGCGAGCCCACCAGGGTGTAGCCGGTGTTGCAGGAGAAGATGGCAGTGGCCCCGTAACTGGTGAGGGTCCCGATCTTGTTCCCGTTGGGAGGGGTGGGCAGGTCCCCGCAGGAGATAACTGGGAGAGATCCCAAAGCAGAGTGAGGAAAAGCGGCTGGGAGGGGTGGGTTTTGAAGGAATGCACTCAGGCACGGCACCAGGAGCTACGGCTGGAGTGGGAAAGTTCATTAAATAATTCCAGGAATTGTAACGATTCCAGGAATTGTAACGATTCCAGAGCAGGGTTGGACGGGGTGACAAAGATCAGAGCTGTTAATATTTATGCTTCAGGACACGAGGGAAGCACTAAAGACAGGCTGGGAAGGACCCAGAGGAGTTTTCCACGCCAGAACTTCCTCACACTGGAATATTTCTGTCACTAACCCACTGCTGGATGCAGCAGGAAGCCCGATTCCCAGAAAACCCACAGAATTAGGGAATGGGTTGGGTTGGAAGAGACCTTAAAGGGCAGGGACATCTCCCACTAGGCCAGGTTGCTCCAAGCCCTGTCCAACCCGACCTTGGAACGGCACAAAGTTTCCAGTTAAAAGTGACACCCAGCTTTTCCCCACAAGCTGCACTTCCAAGATCCGGGAATCCACAGAGGACACCCGGCCGGGTTTGTGGGATGCAGGAGCCCCTGCAAACCCAGCTCCCCCTCGGAACCCCAGCTCTTGATTTCATCCTGGTTTTCTCTGCCTTCAAGCTCTGCAAACCCCGCGGGTGCTCCTGACCTCGGGGCACCGCCGGGATCCCGTCACTCGGATTCCGGGGGCGATCGGGGAACAAAAGGAGGTCAGGCTCCCGCTCCCGCATCCGGAGGAAGAGCTGGCAGGGGAAAAAGTCCATGTGCCACCCACGCCGGCGGTCACAGCTCCACGGACGAAGGCAGCGGGGGGCAAGGAGGGATTTTGGCGTGTCTCAGAGAGGAGAACGCTCCCGCTCCGGGGAAGGAGGGATTTTGGCGTGTCTCAGAGAGGAGAACGCTCCCGCTCCGGGGACGGAGAGGCCCGGAGCACGGCGGCGGTGCCGGGCCAGCTGCGAGCTGCTCGCGAGCCCCGCGGGTTCGATCCGCAGGTGACGCCGTCGCCCCTGAACGCCCGCCTGAGAGCTGAGGGCTGACTGCAGAATTCTTTAGTTTTCCTCCTTAAAAGCTCCCAACTTCGGAGCAGCTGTGCCGGCGGAGCTGCCGGGACCCCGCGGCAACAGCGGAGCCGAGATCCCGGAGAAGTGCTGAGGTTAAACCAGGAACCAGATCCGGAGGTGACCTCTCCCTGCATCCCAACTCTCTTCCAGCAGTTCTGTCCTGCCTGACTCACTTCAGGAGTCATTAAGTTCCACCCCACGGCAGGGACACCTTCCAGCACCCCAAGTTGCTCCAAGCTGGCTTAAGACACTTCCAGGGATGGAGCAGCCACAGCTTCTCTGGGAAACCAATCCCAGCCCCTCACCACCCTCATAGGGAAAACTTCTTCCCAAATTTTGAACTAAATCATCTCACAAATGCTCTGAAGGCCAAACCACACTCCACAGCTCTGCTGTCTCCACCTCTGCTGCTGCCAGGAGTAATCAAGTCCCATCCCACAGCAGGGACACATTCCATTATCCCAGATTGCTCCAGCACGAGCCTGGACACTTCCAAGGATGGAGCAGCCACAGCTTCTCTGGGAAACCCATCCCAGCCCCTTCCTGCCCTCAGAGAGAGGGATTTCTTCCCAAAATCTGCACCAAACCATCTCACAAATGCCCCAAAAGGCCAAACTCTGCTGTCTCCACCTCCGCTGCTGCCAGGACTAATCAAGTCCCATCCCACAGCAGGGACACATTCCATTATCCCAGATTGCTCCAGCACGAGCCTGGACACTTCCAAGGATGGAGCAGCCACAGCTTCTCCGGGAAATCCATCCCCACCCTCACAGGGCGGGATTTCCTCCCAAAACCCGCACCAAACCATCTCACCCTGTACCCGAAGGGCCCCATCTCCTCGGTTACCCACCAGCGCCACCCTCAAATCCCCAAACCCCAAACCCAGCCCGCCCCGCCCCGGTGCCGCCCCGGGGGCGTCCCTGCTCTTACTTTTACAGGTGGGCACGGGCTCCCCGATGCTCCAGGTGCCGTTGGCCTGGCAGCGGATGACCCTCTGGCCCGTGTAGTAGTAGCCGGGGTCGCAGATGAGCATCAGCTGGGCGTTGTAGTGGTACTGCGCCTCGTAGGTGAGGCGCCAGCGGCCGTGCTCCACCGCGATGCTGCCCACGTCGGGGCACGTCACGGCTGAGCCCGGCGGGCAGGCGGGAGGGCGACCCAAAAAACAACACACACAGAGACAGAGAGTTGGTTAGCTGAGGTTTCAACCCCGGAAAAATCCGGCTGCGGCGCGTTTTTAAGGAGGGGAACTGCTGCCGAGAGTCGGGAGGAAAGCTTTCGGGATATGGAAAGCGGTGGCGCTGCCCGAAATTCAGGGAGAAAAACCCCTCGCCGCGGTGTTAAAACCGTAAAATAAAAAGCAGAGCTCGATTTGGAAGCTTCCAGGTGTCCGTGGGCACGGCTGGTCAGCAGATTTCTGCAGTTTGATAAGGTGAATTAATTAGGATTTCTAACAGCTACGTCCCTCAGGAGATTCGGGTCCCCAGTGACCCAACTCCACTCCTTGTTACTTCTTCTTGTGGGTCCCGTTCGGAAATAAGGGTTTACAATATTTCAGGGATGTGTTAGGAAGGGGTTTTTGTGGGGTCTTAGTGGCACCAGGAATTCCCTGCATCCAGGAATTCCCTGCGTCCCTCTCCGGGCAGCCAGGATCCCACTGATTTACCCCACCCATCCCCTCTCCAACAACCCCAGCTCCTGCTCTTGACCCCGCAGCACCCCGGGCACCCCAAACTCTGCCGTTCCCTCCCCGTGCCAGCCCCGGCTGCTCCCACCGGGAAAAGTTGACTTTCAGGAGAGGCTTTTAGCGGAGTTACTGCTCCGAAATGGAAGAGGAAAGGTTGGAAAAACGCCGGGAGCTCCGGAAGGACACGGCGGGGTTTGGCAGAGCTGCGAACAGCAGGGAAACACCGAGGGAAGCAGGAATCTCCGGGCCTCGGGAACGCAAGGAGCGTTCCTTTGGGGTGCACAAACCCCAGGGCTGCGCACGCCCAGCACGGGATTGCCGCCGTTTTTATGAGTTTAATTAATTATAAATCCAGCAAGCGAATTAATTATTGATTATATGAATTATTATAATGAGCCCATCCCGCGGGAGGTCGGTTATCCTGGTAACCCACGCCTCGGGGCCGCCCTGCTGGGGTCCCTCCGAGGGGTTCTTCACCCTAAAATTCCCTTCTGCCTCCCAGGGGCTGGGGCAAAACTCCACGTCCTGGTCAGAAATCCCTTCCGAAATTCCAGGACTGTCAGAAATTCTCGACGTTTTGGAATTACTTTCTTGAAAATAAGGGTGAACGATGGCAAGAAGGTGACACCTTGTGTAAAAAAGGGCAAGTACTGCTCTGAAGGGTAAGGAAGTGCTGGAAACGAAGCATTTATATATTAAAAATCTTAATTTTAATAACAATCTCAATATGAAAATCTTAATATTCAAAACCTACCAAAAAGCTAAAAAAAGTCTTAATTTATTAAAACCCCTATTTTTAATAAAAACCTCAAGACGAAAACCTTAATATTCAAAACCTACCCAAAAAAACCCTAAAAAAAAGTCTTAATTTATTAAAAACCTTAACTTTACTAAAAATCTCAGTACGAAAATCTTAATATTAAAAACCTGCAAAAAAGCTTTAAAAAATTCTTTATTAAAACCCTTAATTTTAATAAAAACCTCAAGACGAAAACCTTAATATTCAAAACCTACCCAAAAAAAAAAACCTAAAAAAATTTCTTAATTTATTACAACCCCTTAATTTTAATAAAAGTATCAAGACGAAAACCTTAATATTCAAAACCTCCCCCCCAAAAAAAAAAAACCCCTAAAAAAATTTCTTCATTCATTAAAAACCTTAACTTCACTAAAAACCTCATTATCAAAAATCTTAATACTAAAAATCTACCCAAAAACAGCACTAAAACCCCGTCGGCCTGGGCGCAGCCGGGGTTTGACTCCTGCCCGAGCCAACTCCCCCCCCGAGCCCCGGCCGCCCTGAGCCCCGAGCCCCGA
>VXAZ01008108.1:0-82984 GCA_013399875.1 Gymnorhina tibicen
GGGGGGAGAGAGAGAGAGAGAAATATCAGGGCTTTGTTTCCTTTCCCAGGCCATGACATGATTAATCGTTTTCTTCTGATCTAATTTTGGAACATGAAAAACAGCACATTTGTCTTGAAGAAAAATGATGTGCCGTACTGCGCAGATGGAAATTTCGAGCAATGAAAAAGATTAAAGTGAAATTCCACTCCTTAGACCTAATCATGAGTTGTAGATTATTCTGTCGTTCTAACCAGATGGTAGGCTTGATTCCACAACCCCCTTCTTATATTAATGAATACTAGACTGTTATATTTGACTTAGGTAAGTGAAATGTCTATCAAGCCTAATGGACTGCCAGCCAGCATAACACATGTTGTACCACTGAGGGTCCTTGCTGCATTTTTCATGTTTTATACTAATGTAGAACATTTTGTTTCCTACTGTTTTCCATCATTGTCACTGTTTGCTAAATATTTTCACATGTAGGGGGAAAAAAAAGTAAAAAACTTGTGTCCAGAGCTAATTTCCTCACGTTGGTCACAGCTATAATTCTACAAGTAAAACAGTCACCCGAAGCAATGCATACAAGAACTCAATAGTAACTTGATTAAGTTCCCAGTCAACAAGACTGCACTAGGCTGTATGTTAACAAACCTAATTATAGGCAGCATGGTGATAAATTGTGCAGGGTGCATGTAGCACATCTCTGAGGTCATGTCTAGAAAAGAAGTTTTGCCCCAGGGGACAGGGATGGGGTGTCATTTCTAAATAAAGTAAATGCAGGTTCACTGATGTTTCCCATTGGGTTGCCTTCCGCTTTCTGACAAATGTTTTTCTAGCAAGGGTGTCCCAAGAGATCCTTGCGAGAACGGAAGAGTGGAGGAGGAGAGGAATGAGAGGCTGGGGGATTCTCTTTAACCTTTCCAAGTGCACAATCCTGTGACTGCCACGTAGCTTCTACCGTGCTTGGACTTACCAGAGCCGTGGGTACTGCTAATGGTATGTTGGGATGGGTACCACCACTTGTGCTTACAAACCATGTTACCATTTTCAGCATGTAGCCAAACAAAATGGTACTTGTTACATATGCTGGATGTGAGAGTGGGATGGAACCTCTTCCTTGTGTGTAAAGTTAAAGGTAAAAATCTCTGGTTTCTCCTGTCAAAAAAACCCAACAGTTGGGCCTTTGTGCCTGAGTGCTGCCCCTGGTTCTGTCAGGGAGCATGCTCCCAGGTAGAGGAAGCATGTGTGCACAGTGCTAATTTTAGACATTGAAAGAATCAACAGGATGCATGGATCAAGTTACTCTGCCTAGGAGAGAACAAGTCCAGAAACTTGAGTAAGCAGTCAAGAGTTGTCCAAATCTGGACTTACTGAAGTATGATAGATACACTAAAGTTAATTTGCAGTTATAATAAGAAGTTCATTTAGGCTGAACGAAGAAAAGCAAAGCATCAAAGTATGCCTCCTAATTGAGAAACCAGGAAATCTACATGTGAAGTCTTTTTGATAACGGAATAAATTTAAAGCTTGCATCATTGCTTTAGCAATTTTATTCTCAGTATTTTAAAACAGTTTCTTCAGAGTCCTGGACTCTGACAGACATGCCTTTCTCAGTTACCATCGATTTTAAGTGCTGAATAAGGACTCTTAGACTGTGCCATAGAATAAATTCCAAATGGCCTTCCAGTGTGAGTACCCTGTGCTTGGGACACTCATTGTTGATGATTTTCCCTTTTTCTCACATGCATAACATTTTTTGAAGGAATGAAGTGAGGAAAGCCTAAGCAGAATGTTCATTGTATCTTATCCACACTGAAAGCAAACAGATTGGAAGTCTGAAAATAGTATGTCTCAAAACACTTTTCTTTGTAATTAATTTTAATTCTTTTTTTTATTTGTGCAGATTGGCTCTATCTGAGAACATAAGCTAAAGTACCAAAATGCTTTCACCACATTTCTTTTATGATTGGATTTAGATTCTGTCTTAGCTCTCCCTAAAGCTCACTCTCAGGGGATAAAAATTTTTCATTGATGAGAATTCCTATGCAAAATATTGCATGACAGATTTTTTTCAGTTAATTTAGAACAAAACTCTCACTTAGTCCTTTATACTGCTCTCAGTAAATGCAGGGTAGGTTACCCCTTTAAAACGATCTGTACAGATTACCAGCCTCTGTAGTTCCTAACCTCTGGGGAAAACTGGCTTTTTGCAGTGCTGCTTCTCTTCTGTGCAGGGCATGTGGAGCTGACTTGGCAGTGAAGGGAAAGTAATTTGTTCCTGACAAGGGCCAGTTGCAGACTATTTCTTCACTGGAAGAAAGTGACAATCAAGCAGCAAATTGTGACTGCAGTTCCTTATTTGAACTGATCCTTCTTAGGAGCTGGTAGACATATCTTAACTTAGCCTTTAGCTTGTTTTCCTCAGTCTCACAGCTTTGCTTTCCGTGAAATGTCAAGGACCTCGAATTCCTGCAGTGTTTACAGTTTGGCCTGTGGAATTTGCGGCCTGCTCAGAGTTACAATTATATTGTGAAGGTAACACAGGAGAGGCAGGCATTCCTCTTCCCAGTAGCATTTCCCAGAAATGGCTGCAGTTTGGGGATAGGACTTTGACCTACTGAGGAAGCGAGTAGCACATCTGGAAGAGAGAGAGTAAGCTGTCTGTTGCTGTTGAATCCTTATGAAGCCAACTTGTTTCTAAGTGCGGGGACGGATGGATGGATGGAAGGCTATGTTATAGCTATAGGTAAGCCTCAGAAAGCATTTGTCTTCCTGGAAGAGTGTATTACAGCCTTTCTGGTCTGCAGTGGGTTATCACCCTGCCGTAGCTTTGATCGATGGCAAGCGATGGCAGCAGGAAATAAAGGTCCGCTCTTTGTGCTCAGGAGCACTGCCTAGGAAGGCAGGACCCTGACCGATGGAACATCTCTATAGGTTTGGAAGCAGGTTGCCTACAGCAGGGTCAGCATGATGTTTGCCAGTGTCTGTGTGTCCAAACTCTGCATAAGTGCTCAGAGCTGGGGTGCTTGTACCTGTGGATCAATCAACTTGCCCACAGAGGGCTGACAGCTCTGAAACAAGCTGATGTCAGCTTTCCGCAAACACGAATCCGTGGCTCTTAGCATTTCTTATGGGATATCACTTCCTCATGTGGCGGATGCCTTTCTAGTATTCTAGGCCAACCAAAGACGGATTTGCACACTACCCCCCCACACCCTACCCTTCATTGCCTGTTGCCTGTTTTACTTCAGAGAAAATTACTCTATTCATCTTTCTGACATGAGGCTCAGATCATCAGATGCCAAAGCCTTTCCCCCTAGTTGAAGTGTCTCCCTCTGGTGGGCCTGGGGGCAAGGGAGGAAGGAACAAGCTCTTTCTCTTCTGAACTGCAAAGCCATCACAGAATAGTTGTCATGTGAGAGGTGACAAGTCTCTTTTTTTTCCTCTACTGTTTATTTCCATTTTACGTGTATTCCCAACTTCCTGTTCTCCATGCACTCTTCTTGCTTTTGTACCCTGTAACTTTCCGCAGTTTGTCTCTTTTCTTTCAGATGTGCTCAAGACACAGCAGAAGTTGATACAATCTAATACAAACTTCCCTGTTTGCTCTATCATAAAATGTAGTTAGTGCCTGATGTGTTCATTCCCCTCCTGTCATCAAGTGCCAGCTTCAGCAGGACTTAGTACTCCAGGTTCTTCCTGCTGTCATTTTCACTTCTCCCCAAGGACTAAACATTTAAAACCCGAGAAATGCTAACTGAGATCCTAAGTAATGCTTGAACCACACTGATCTTGCGTAAACAATTCCCAGAGTGTTACCATTCCTGATGTTGAAAGAGCAGATCAGTGAAAGAAAAGAATGTGCATACAAATTCCCGATAATCAGGCAGCCAGCTAATTTCTAAATATTGAAATATTCCCTTAGAAGACATCAATTTTGTTTATGTTTAAAATGACACATAGGCTACAGAACCTACCATTTACTCATTTAAGACTTTTACCCAATTTTTAATAGGAGTTAATGGTTTAAGGCTCAATTTAGAGAGAGGAATACTGGGTACTTTTTTTTTGGTCTATTTCTTATGTAAATATTTATATATTTAAACTTTTCTTCATTAAACTGATTTTTGCAGTCTACACGGCAGACAAGTAAGAGGAAAGACTGCCCATCACCCTTTGAGCAGAACATCTTTTGCCCCAATATATGCCTGTATGGTAGGTTATATCAGGTGCTGAAGAAACACCTGATCTTTTTTTGGCTAGATGACAGCCTTTCAGCATAAGAGCAGGTGTATAATTTTATTAAAATGTAAAGCAGCAACATTTCTTCCTTAAACAGGGCTTTAAACTACCATCTCTTTCCAAAGTATAGATTGGGTTGTATGAGGCCCTGAATGGCCTTAAGAGCTCTGGTGAGGCTCACCTGAAGCCCAGTTGCACAGCTCTTGCCTGCGGGTCCAGGCTGACTCAGCCTTGGGCAGTGAGCCCTAAGCCAAATTATAGGTGTTCCAGTGCCATCCATTGCTCTGACTTGCTGACTGGCCTTCTGCGGTGGACCTGCCGTGCAAGGTAACTTTGTCTCCTGTCCTGTATCCTGTGTTTACCTTAGAGCTGTGTCACAAACCCATTTTCAGCCTCCTCTCTTGATTGTGCTTCCTGGGAGGACGCTGCCATTGCCTCTTTATCTCACGTAGTCTGGCACTGTCAATGGACCCCATTACAACCACCAGCCTGGTCCTCTTCAGGCAATGTGGGGCTTCACTCAAGTTACCCTCATTTCCCAGCTTCTTCTCTCCTTGGAGAAGCCCTGCTCTATCTGCTCCCTGATGAGTGGCCCCATTTAGGATTCATGTGTGCAGTGCAGCAGGAGAGCCCCTGGGCAGCCTGCCTTTAGTCAAGGTGTGGCCTTTTCATGGCCCTGTTCCATGTTCCTTGCTCAAGAAAAGCAATGTCTGCTTGAACATCTCACTGCTATGCATGGTACCATGAGCAGTGGGTTTTCAAGGGGCTGGAGAAGAAGTCTGTTCCTGATTCTACTTGGTTTTCCAGCTGTATAAGCAGTTCCCACTTCAATGTGGAATCTTTTTGTTTTCAGTAGACATAGAAGTCTTTAACTTGCTGTGTGACTTTGTGCAGATTCAAAATGGCTTCCTGTCCCCATTTGTTAGTGGAAGGGATAGATTTTCTCTGGTGCTGTGCCAAATTTATATAGAATTGGAAATGTTCTTCTAGATGAGATGCTGTGTTCTGTATGCTCAAGGAGCACATAATATCTTTGGGGATATATATAAATACACTCGTATATGAAGAAAAACCCCACAGGATTTTTAAATGAAACAGTTCAACATCTAGCCTGTATCCCAGTTTCTGTTGTTTTCTAGAAGAATACACTCACAGTAAATCCATACCAAATTTCTTAGAAAATCTGATAGAAGAGTACTTGAAAAAAGGCTTCAGCATTATTGCTGACTAGCTAACATAAGCTGACAAAAGTAGATGACTGTGGTGAAATTCTCATGTTTCCTTATTCCTGCTTCTTCCTCTTTCTGGGATGTTGGTTCTGAGAGCACATATAAGCAATGGTTTTACCACATTGCTAAAATTAATCTCCAGATTGATGTAAAATTAATTGCAGAATTCTACTTTTATGGAGAATAGTAGACACTGGAAGTAAGGAAATCTTCCCTACCTCTGTCCTATAACATGAATGTTTATAAACTCTAACCCAGGTTGGTCTCAGGGCAAGGAAATATAGGTCAAAACTGTGATTTATATGATCAACTACAGAACTGAAGTACTAAGTTCTTATTAATCTAAATGTGAATTAGTTAGCAAAATCCCTATATCCTTTCAAAAATATGCCAGTGTTCTGCTACTCATTTTGTCACATTTTTGTATATAGTGACAGATTTTGTAAAACTACTTTCATAAATGAACAAAGCTCCAAATGTATATCACTAAAAACTTAGAAGACAAACTGATTAGATTTCCTGTGGTAGAATTACATTATCAAATAAAACACATGTTTTGAAATGCAACACCCTAAAAGAAATACAGTTGGCTGAAAATTCCCATAATGAGAAATCCATGAGACTAAATATTTGGTGTTCCTGATTTGCTCACTTCCTAAGGTTAATGTTTCTTCAACATGTTTCCAGTTCTTTTTTTTTTCAGCTGAATTGCTTGTTGTACTTTCAAAGGTGATGATTTGCAAATGATGATTTCCATCCTACTGTATTCTATGTATGGCAGAATGTCCATCAAGTTGCCTCTAGGTGACATTAGTAGTGCAGTCATTCAAAATGCAGCCTGACAGCATTTCAATCAATTCACTTTTCAACACTAGACATCAAATATACATTGCAAACCCAGCACCTGCTGTACTTGCAGTGTGACATCAAATAGGTTAGCCTCGGGTCCTAAGACAGAGGCTGTCTCTTGAACTGCTACGTTAAGGAGTGACTTTGGCAATGATACTCTTGGAGATTAACACTCCACCAAAACTGGCTCTTGACCTACAATACAGTATAATCCCTTTGCTCCTTGTGTTTCTCTCTCAGCACAGCCCACAGGAGCTCTGTGTCTGCTGGATGAGTCAGCCACAGAGCCCAGCTCTTAACCTCATCCTGTAGAGCTTCATATTTACTGCAAAGGTGTGAGGAGAATGGCAGCCATGCATTTATAAAAGCTTATCCCAGGTCTGAGCTCCTTGGGGTGGCTTCCTCATTTTTGCAACAACTGCATTGCAATGTCCCCTGAAGCACCTTGAGGTGGCAAATTTTGCAACTCTTCATGAGGTCTTGGTGCAGGGGAAGCACTTAGGATAATATCCAGCTCTTGTCACACTGCTCTTGAGATGAAGAGGCCTGGCTACTGCCATCCCAGGACTTTGTCTTTTGCTTGGAATCAAAAACAGATTAGTTAGTGGTGTCCTTGAAAGTTCTCAGTATACTTCTGTGCTTTGGGCTGAGGTAAGGTCTATTCCTTGACCCACAACAATGTATACTGTGTGTACTGAATCTTCTGAGTCAGATCCATAATTCACTTTAAATGAGAGGACAACTAGCTATTGTCAAACACCATGGAGGTGCCAGACAAAGCAGACAGGTGGTGAGTGTGCCCAGGATTTCAAGTTCAGAGAAATAAAAAAGGCATGCCAACACTCATAAACCTTAGAAGGACAGTGTGAATCCCCTTCCTTTTCTTCTGTTTGCTAATCAGGCTTTGGTGCTGATGGCATAAATCAGGAAGATGAGCAGCTGTGAGATGAATCATATAAAACAGTACTGTAAAGGCATTGTCAGCTGGTCATAATAGTGGCATGGGCAAGGGCATGCACGTCACTGTGTGTCTCAGGCACAGTTTGGGCCTTCTGAGGTGAGCCTAGGAGACAGGAGTGGGGATCCAGGTGTGTGACAGGTTTAGAAAAGAGAGAGTTTTGGTGTGACCTATTTACCATGTGCCTCACCACCATCCCTACCAGTGCTGTAATAGATGTGATCTTTTGTGCCTAGAGGGACAACACCTGGTCGAGTCCTAATTCAATTCCAGGTACTAGGTAGGATGGTGCTGATCACATAATCACCTCAATCCTAGAGCCAGGGAGTGCAGGTTTGTGTTTCCTATGTGGGGCATCTCCCTCTCAGTGTGCACAGTGAAAAGGTGTCCAGCTGGCCTCAACATTAGTTCTAAGCTCAGAGTGGGCAGGAGATTTGTGTCCCCTCGCCCTGCAGGAACCTCCCGCAGTCACATTCCTGGAGCTCCGCAGAGGGCACTGCCCTGCTTATTGCTGCCACTCTTGCTGAGAGATGTTCCACATCAGGAATGTGAGTGCAGCAGGAGATACACATCCCAAGTGGCACAAAAGAGGTTAATGTAGTACCCAATAACCTTCACAGATGAATCAAACAGCTGAGTTGAAAAAGCTGTCATAAATATTTGCATCCCTGGCAAAGTTAATGGAGGAAGAGGAATGCTGTCCTAGAAGACGAAGCAGTATATGGACAGACTTCAGAAAGGTAGGAAATTGGATAGGGGTGGGAGAGATTATTCAGAGCTACTAACTCAGTATGGAGGGATGATTTTCTTATTGAGGAGTGACTGCATCTCTTCCCAGTGGAAATGTTTGGCTCTGGAGATAGACAGACTGGATGCTGGTAAATTCCAGGTTAGGGCAAGGTGCTTCCTGCAGGCCTGCTCATTCTGCTGTTTGGGACGTTCAGCTGGCTGGTGCAGTTTCATCCTGCAGGCTCACAGATGGTAAAAGGACTCACAAGCCAGACTGAGTGCTTGCTGGGGACACAGATGTGCTCTGAAGGTTGTTTTGGTATTTATGTGAAACAACTGCTTCTTATTAAGTGTTGAAACTAATAATAAATAATTATAAATTATTTTAGTGTATTAAATTGTTGACATAACACCAACACAAATGTTTCTTAGGAAAGTGAATAAACACATAAAGCTACATTACTTTCTAAATGAATTCATTAGTATTTATTACAATTACAATCAATTATTAAGCATTATGATGACTTGCTTGGAGACTGGATATATAATCTTTTTGCTATTATTAATAATTTTAATCACCAACTTTAAGTACTGGTTATTTCCCACACACATCCCAAGGCACTAATTTTTATACAGCTTCTAAAATACACAGTGTTTTTGGTTTGGGTAGCTTTGTAGTACACCATAAATTGCTGAAAATAATTTCCTAGTTGTTAAGTGGAAATAGAAGCTCTGGATGTCCCTCAATCAGTTATGACCTAGTTTGGGAGAGCTGGTTTATATTTTGCAATAGGAAATTTATATCTCCAAAGTTTTATGCATTGTATCCAAAACACCAAGAGGCCAGGTTTGCCCATGTAACTGATTTTTATGTCCTTCATGCCATCAAACAAGGGTTTGTATGCTCAAAAGCTTGCTGCCCCTACACCTAATTTGTCTAACAACACATAGTGTCTAGAACACGTTGCTCAGAGAAGTTGGGGATGTCCCATCCCTGGAAGTGTTCAGGATCAGGTTGGATGGGGCTCTGAGAAACCTGGTCTAGAGGAAGGTGTCCCTGTCCACAGTAGAGAAGTTAGAACTAGAAGACCTTAAACGTCACTTTTAACCCAAATCGTTGTATGATTATTGACTCAAGAGTGTATGTAGATTGTGATGGTCTTGCTGCTGGACCTATAATTATTTCTGATGCTAACCTGGTTGGCCCTACTACACTCTTATAAAATGTCCAGTAATTAGACTTGTTACACAGTATACCGACAGTCTATTTTCAGGTTTCTTAATTTGTTAAACAGATGCATAACCTGAATGTACGTTTTTGACTTGTCATCACAGGTCTTCACATCCTCAAATCTGTTCTCTAATTCTTTTCCCTTGAGCCTCCTCTAGCACCTCTGCACTCTGATCTGTCAAGTTGTTACTTCTGACTCCTTAGCTACCTGGCTGACGTGTTATGCTTGGGACATGCAAACTCTAACACAGATATAAGCATTTTCACTTCTCAATTGCCACACTTAACTTCGTATGCAGTATCTCAGTGGAAATGGGGATGCCTGGGCAGCTGTACCCCTGGCCCTATGCTACCTTACCCTTTTCTATGGTACTCCAGCGTCCCCTGAACTCCAGTTGTCCTTACAGCCTTCCACAGGTCCTCTGCTGATAGGAGCTGGGTGTTGTTGCCATCCCTTCAGTGCTCAGGCAATCAGCCTATGCCCTGTAGCCACAGTGAATGAAGGCATTAATGAGGACACCTGAATCGATTTGGTGCTGATACTCAGCTGTTGAATCAATCGTCAGACTATAAAAGCAGTGAGGTGGATTAACAAAGTATTTTGTATGTTACTCAGGAGCAAAAGCATTGTCTGTGCATGGTAGGGTTGCTTTATGGTACCTTTTAAAATGCTTTATGCTAGAGCAAAGCTTAGTTATTCTAGCTTTACTAGAAGTGGAATTTTAAAATACATATAGTTAAATTTTTACACATTCTTAATAACTGTAGTGCTACTAAATGAATAGCTTGTGGATGTTCTAAATAGGTTTGCCTGTTTGGAGGGAGTGAGGGGAGGGATGTCATAGTTGGGTTCTTTTCAGGTTGCTCATTTTTTTCTTTGTATTTTCAACACAGAGAAATGAATGAATTCCTCATGAAAGGTGCTGTATGGACAACTCCTTTTTATCTTCACAAGTCCTGGAGAAACAGCAGTGGATTCCCCTGCCTTACTTCATCCCTAGGCTGGTCCTCTGCATGTGTCTCTCATGTAAGGAGCTCTGTTTGAGTGCTCTCCTTCTTTTCTGTTGAGAACATCCAAAGTAAGTGCTTCACAGGGGTGTTTTCCCCCCTTAGTTTTTCACTCATTCAGAGTGGTTAGTCACTGAGTAGGTATGATCAGGTTAGCAGATACAGATCTACAAATGTTGATCTGATGTCGATAGCTTGTATTACCAATAAGTGTGCAATTTTACTAATGGTACCTGAACAATCATTTGAAGTTGAAGTGTTTTCTAACCCGCAATATAAAAAGTTGCCTGGAATTTGCTATATAAGGTTATATATGATAAATATGCCTTGATTCAGCAGAAATATAATTTTATAAAATCAGTTTTTGTCATGCTTTTATTCTTGATGAATTTACAGTAGTATTTTCCCTCTAGCAGGACTTGACTTAGATGGGATCTTTTGCCCTCCATTATAACAATTAAATTTCTTTTCCACATTTTAACCAGTAATTTGTTACAAAGCACTTTGATATGCTCTACTCAGATGGAAGACGTTATAGAAGGATTTTATTGCTGTCAAAATGGAGTGAATGCTTAAAAACATAAATAATAATTCGAATTTATAAATAATTTGGATTTAGCTGGCTTTATGCTGTTGTTGCTCAATGCTGCACCGTTTGAAAGATTTGGTGACAATCTGGAACCTTGCTGTGCTAGAAGCTGTATTGACACTGGACAGTAAGGTAGCACTGCTCTGAAATGCTTTCAGTTTTCCCATAAACACTTATGCAATTAAGTTGGAGGCTCCATTTTTTTGCTTGTTTTAATGCTTACTCTGGCTTTTTTGTTTTTTTCTTTCATGAATGATAATGAAAATTTATATTGAATGCACATGTTTTAACTGCCTGGAATACACCTA
Organism: Gymnorhina tibicen; assembly: GCA_013399875.1. Lineage (NCBI taxonomy): Eukaryota > Metazoa > Chordata > Aves > Passeriformes > Artamidae > Gymnorhina > Gymnorhina tibicen. The sequence goes on from VXAZ01008108.1 coordinate 11,129, forward strand.
GGCAATTTGTGAAGGCTTTTTCCACCAAAGTTAAGGAAAATCCTTCTCTTTACTTCTCTTTCTTCCAGTGATTTCTTCAACTATCTTACTTTATGTTCTTAACATATGTACAAAAAAAAAAAAAACCTAAAGCTGAATGAGGGTGAGTGCCACTGATGAGTGACTAGAAGTATATTTCAAAAGGGTCATGGTCATCCTCAACCTCTTCTAAGTAACCCTTACCTGAGCTTCAAAACCAGAAATACAAAATGTGGCATTTTCAAATAGACAAAAAAGTTGTGGCTGTTTCTCTGCTAATACTTGTGTTGTATGGATAATTGTTCTGTAACATTGGAGACAAAATTAGAAAACCAAAGTAATCGGTGATAAGAAAGCAACAGAAGCTGCAAACCTGCCACTGATGAAATTTATTGCAGGGAACAGAAGAGTGAAGCATATTCATGATGCTAGGGTCAATCTCATTCACTTTGTCTTGGCCCAAGCTGTTTCCACCTGTTGCTTTCTATGCCTGTGAATTCCCCAAAACTGCCTTAAGTATGAAACAAATCCGTTTTGGTCTGCAAGCAGTATTTCAGTCTTTTAGGATTGGGAATACTTTTTCTGCTTATTAATTTTGTCCTTTAGGTGAATTGATACAGATGGTGAGATAGGGCAGGAAGATTTATGTTGAGATTTATTGAGGGAGCCTATTTTTCCCCTCCTGGCTGACATCAATAGGGTTGTGTGGTCTATTCACTTTGTCACAAAGTGCACCCTGAGAAAGTACAGAGAGGGCCCTGATTGCAGTCCTGCCTTCGAACAGGTCACAACTCCATTGTTCTGGAACAATAGGGGTTTTATAAACAAAGTCTGACTAGAAAGATTGTGAGTTATGACACTACAAAGAGCCTTGCTGAAAGCAAAACAAGGTAAAAAAGAAACAGGGTAAGGCATAGAAAAATGCTTATAAACAATAAGTTAAATCCCACGTCTTGAGCAATATATTGATGCTGGAGGAACTGTGCTACCTTACAGAATGCTGAGGTTGGTCTGTTAGTGTTTACACCACACCGTGTATGTGCTGTATAATTACAGTGAAAATAAATGCATAGACACACAAGTACTTAAAAATCTGGTTACTACTGGCTTCAAAGGGATTGCTTGCATGCTTCAAGTTAGGCATAAACTTAGGCTTCCTGTTGGGGACCTGAAAGAGGCTGTGGATGATGTCCTCTCCCTGTGTTGTCTATCGCAGTCATCTCATGGTCCTTTAAGTTAGTATTTCTAATGGCCACCTGTTGCCTTTTATCATAAATTTAGCACTACCCTTGCAAACTCTCCCCTTGGCAAGGCCTGCTGCAGTTACTCGTGTGGAGGTACTTTTGCAATACCGGAACTTACTCTTCTGAAGCATGACTGTTTTTACTTCACAACATGCAGTACCTGGTGTAACGGGTGCCCTGTGGGTGTAGAGCAATGCATGGCACAAGTGAAGGATGCTCTGGGAAATCCAGGGCATGAAAGCAAACCTCTTGAATTCAAGCAGCTCATGCGTTGGAGGTGTTCAGACTAGTATATATTTGAAATTAAAAATAGTTCAACTATGATAATTCGGTTAATTTATCCTTGTGCACAGATATTTACATGGTCTTCTTAACTAGGTATTATTCAGTAGAGAGGAAATTATTAGCATTTTAATCCATCCCACCAAAACCAAGAAACTTTCCCTCTTTGGTACTAGCCTAGAAACGTTATTTTTTTTCCCTTCCCTCTTGGAACTGTAGGTATCTGAAAAAATAAGCTCATATTACTTTGTTATATGAGCTGCTAAAGTTTCTAATTTTGGTTGCTAGTGCCCAGAGGACAAGTAATCAGTTATTAAGCTAATCAGCCTTATGTTGTAGTGCATCAGTTTGATGAGGTTAGTGTTAAAAATCTGGCATAAGTATTTGCAACCTTCCTGTGTTAGTGGAATGTAATGCTTTTCCATGTGAAGATGAATTTAACAAGCAGATTTAATCCAAGACTGGGAGGAGAGAAGGAGGGGGATCATGGCAGAAGGGATTGAAACTCCCTGTGTACTAGACTTCCACCTCTATAGGTATGGCAAGTGATTATTACCAAATAAAGGGTCCAGCATGTATTCCAGTAAAGCAGGTACTCAGAATGTTAGGCAATAACAATTTAGGAACTGACCATTTTCTGCTCTCTTTTTAAATGCATTTATAAATAACATCCAAGAAGGCCATGTGCAACTTTTTAGAAGCATTATAATGAGCTCTCAGTAAGTGGATAATGGAAGATTAAAAGTATCCTCCTGCTATTTTGTTTTGCTTTTTAACTAAATTTTAAATGGTGTTGAATAAGATTTGTTAGTATATGATGTCTGCTTACTCAAAGTGTGAAGCAAGTTTTTAAATAAAAAGCAGGTAAGTAGGACAGGACTGAGAATTAATTATACAGGAAAACACTGCAGTTCAAGTTTCTAGTAGGTGGAGCCCAGAGTCTCTTGGAATTACATTAGTTCCAGTGAGCATGTTTTTACCACAAAACTGGATGCCAGAATTTCTGCACCAGGCTTGTTTGAGGTGGGGAACAGAGGCTGTCCAGGTTTATCAAGCTGAATTTTGCATTCTGCAGCCTTAATCAGTCTGAAGCTAATTAGCAGCCTCTACACAATAAGGCCACAAGTCATTAATCATAGGAGATGAGAGCAGTCAGCCCCCTATCCTTGACATTTCAAGAAAAGTTTTCTCTCGCACTCTTTTTTTTGTGATGGGGCTTCAAAAGTCGCAAGATTGCTTTTCATGGTCAATAGTGTGTGAAGCAGAAGCCATGTCTTGATGTGACAGACAAGGGACCACTGTTCAAAGACCTATTGGACTCTTTTTTATTTCTTTTTTCCCCCCTCTCTCTCTCTAAATGCTGTCCTCTGATAGAATGGAGTCAACTGATGACTTTATTTGCTTTGAGTTGAAGCATAGTTCAGCTGGGAATAAAAAAAAGTTTTAACACGTATGATTTTTGTTAGAGCAAAATTCAAGTTTTTTACAAAGCTGCTTAGTTCTTTTTAAAAGTTACAATCCTTTCTTATGCACAGCTAATGAGGAATGGAAGTCCTTTCACATGCCTATTAGTACAGTGTGTCGTGAAATCCCAAGCTAACAGCTGCAGGCTAAGCACTAAGAAACCCTTGCAGGAAAAAATAGTACATTTCTCGAGGCTGTTGTTCCAACTTCTTACAAACAACTTGGAGTAGTAAATTTAAATAATAGTTTTGTTGTCTTTAATGACACTGAGAATTAGATGTGTCCTATTTTATTCTCTGGGCAGAAGATGTGTAATTCTATCTGTATGTATTTACTCCCACAGTAAGGGTTGGGTGACGTCTGTATGCCTGATGCCTGTCTAGCAGGTCTTACTCCTTAGCTGTCCATAGCATGTCCTTGCACCTGTTGATAGCATCACTGCTTCAGGCTGAGATGTTTACTACAATATTATGGCCGTTTCAGAGCTTCTGGCTGGGACAGCCAGGGAGAGGACGTGTTTTTATAAGTAACAAATATGTTCATACGGTCTTCTGTTGTTTATCGTTGAATTTTCGCTATGAGCAAAACTGTTTTGTTGAAGGATAGCTTTTAGAAATATTTCTTGAAGACCTAAATGGCCTCTTTTTTATCCTATTGGGCTGTGTGGACTTTGTTGTTTACTTAAGGAATTGGAGTAACACTCAGAGCAGGTAATGGGCTTTTGTCTGTATAACTCTCCAGGAGTTCCTTGTTCTGCCAGGCACTATACCAAACTCAACATCCGTCCCTGTACCTGGAGTTGTCCACTGCAGACTGGGAGTGGCTTTTAGAAGGTGTTAGCTCAAGCAGCAAAGCTGTATGGTGACAACGCACTGCACAGCACTACCAGCAGCCTGGGCACACTAAGATCTAGTGCTCCTCTATGAGCAGTGCCAGTTGTGCTTTGATTTGCTTATTTCTCCTGTTTGGAGAGTTAAAATAATGTTGAAAGGTTGTTTTCTTTGGAGTTTTGTCATTGTTATGTTAGTTTCTTTTCCTATTACCAGTCCTTGAGATAAAAACTGAAAATGAGGAAAGTTATATTAGGAGGTTCAAACAAATTAAGCCAGCGCTCTGCCTCTAGAAGCTCGGCAAGCAGCTGTCTATAGCTGTAATATGGCTTTATGTTATTGCATTTACTTCTCTGAATCATCAGTAGATTTGGTCCTTGCACAACTGTTCTATTTCAGTAAGAATGCTGTGTTCAAGATGCTTCTTGTGCATATTGTATGCATCTGGGGAGGTCATGAGACAATCACTTAGAGTGACAACAGGGAGGAGATGAACCCAATCATAAGTCTACGGATGAAAATTTAGCTCTAGGTAAGATTTCAGCGTGAGAAGGCCTGTGTTTTGATGCTTGAATGGTGTACATTTATGTGTTGTTTTCTTCTGGGACCAGGGTTGTGAAGCCCTGTTAAGTGCCACCTTTTCATTGTATTTTTGTTTTCTATCCCCTCCTTTAAACTTGCATATTCCCATGCTTGCTCCTTACTTTCCAGTTCTCTGTTTCTCAAATGTGAACCCAGTGACATTCTAGTGTGCACCTGTGGCTTTCTGTGCTGGCCTAAGTGGGCCTGGCAATTAGGCATCCCTAATAAAAAAAGGCATCATGCAGAAATTTGAGCAAAAAAATGGTGCGAGCACTGAAAGAGCCATTAAATTCCTCCTGTCATATCAGCGAAACTGTACACACTTTGAAAAATTCCCCTAATATATCTTTAAACCATAGACCATAACATTGGTTATGGTCTACAGTATCAACTCTTACATTTCAATAAGAGGGCATTTTCTTTCTTTTTGTCCCTAATACTAGGGGTGGGGAGTGGGGGGAAATATGACATGCATCTACATAAAAATAAATTTGTAGTGAAATCACATTAAGGATTTGACTAAGCCCACACAAGCAGAGAGTTAAGACTGATATTCTGTCATTACCTCAGCTCATTACATCTTGGGGTTTCGTTACTCATGTCGTCTGTAAGATCGCCCGCTGTCTGGAGAATCCTGTACTACCTGGAAACAAAGGGAAGTGTTATGCTGTAGCTTTACCTCTGAAATTTCCCTGCTTTGCCAACTTTCTTTAGTGTTACCATAAAACAGTTCTTGGTGACTTATATGTATTAATGGCATTAATTAAACTATCAGCACAGCTGAATGGGAGAAAATGCGTCTTCTGAACTTGTTTCTTGAATAGGAGTAAATGCCTCATTAATCTTAAGCATCAACCCAAGAACACTGTGTTTGTTAGATAGAATAATAAATGACTTTACAGGAAATACACAATAGCAGATGCTGGAATGCATCCATTCATTAGTCACTGTGCATAAATATCCCCTTATTTCCATGAAGAGACATTTAATGGAGGGCCAGTCTGACAAACATGCACAAGCTTTCACTCACTCACTGAGAAAATGGAAGGGAGAAAATGTCATACAAATTTGCCTGCTGAACACAAAGTATCACATACCTTATGTGTGCTTTTTTAGCTCCTTGCCCATCTTTCGTCAGATGGAAATGTGTGTTAACAAAGGTAAAACTGTTGGACAGGTTTTGGAAGCCCTTAAGGCATTACAGTTATTTCTACTTCTTGGTTGCAAAGTCTGGGTCACTGCTATGTCACTTGGAGGCAATCACCAACTTTACTCAAAGCCCAGCTGAGTGTCTGGTGAAGCCAAAGGAAGGCTATTTGCTTCAGAACCTTACAAGAAAATATTGTTGGGTTCATTTTTAATCATTGCTCCCAAGATACTAAGAAACAAGCCTATTTCAGTGAATAATAGTGAATGTAGAAAAAAAGAGTTGTTCCCCTCCCACAACCCCTGCTGTCTCTCAGCTTTTGTAAGCTTATATGTATTTCCTAGTCTTGTAAAGTAACCAAGCCAATGAAGCACCTCTATGATTACAGGTACATCTATGATAGGTACATCTACGATTATTCAAAAGAAAGTGAAGTCTGTATAGTAATTGTTTTGCTTTCCTCTCCACATAATTGGTCAGAACTGCTGTTTTTCTCAGACTGTTGATTTAATGCACAAGAATCTTAGATGTGTTACAGGAATGCCTAAATTATTTTTTTTTGTATGTGCGATTGTTCCTGAATGCACACCATAATGAAATTTAACTAAAGGGTCACATTTTAGCATAATTGTTCTCAGAAAACATTAACAGTGTTTGGATGTCATAATGTGCTTGAGGTCTATCAGGTTTATAAGCCTAAACTGACCAGAACTAGAAAACCTGGATTTATGAAACAAATTCTTAACCTGGTGATTGCAGTGTGTACCAGATGTGTCAGGGTCCTATAACAGCACCCATCCCCATCAAGACATCTTCTATCTGAGCATGCAGATGCCTTGTGCCAATGGATTCTTCTCGGGTGTCACAGTGTTTCTCACTAGAATGCTAATCAGGGTGCTTGGCTTTGGGCCTGCACAGACTCAGCCTTGTAACATAAGGGAGGAAAAAGTTTAGTTTCTTATCCTGGATGTTTCTGTATAAGTACGGATTTGAAAAACTTCAATGCGTGATTTGGTGAATCTTCTCATCTGAATTGACAGCTTGGCAATGCTTTATGGTATTGTTAAATCAAATGCTTTGGACCAAAATTTCAAGCTGGGTATTGTGGTAACTTGGGTGGTTATTTTTCTACTGGCCTAAATTTGCAATCTTTGCTCAGAAGTCCTACTTGCATGAACAAACATCAGTTTGCTTACAAAATTAGAGCCATAGATCAGCAGTGAGTTACTAACAAAGTCAAGGGAGGCAGAGTTTTGTTTCAAAGCAATATATAATGATAATAGCAGCCTAAGCTTTCAAAAGTGACCAGTGATTTTTGAAATAAAAAGTACCAGAGAGCTTGCTGTTTCTGCACATCTGTCATCTGGCTACTAGTCCCACTTCAGCTGGTCACAAAAATTACTGCTAGGCTAATAGCTCACTAATAATGACAGAAAATATTAGTACTTTATGAAGTATGATGCAAATATAAGCTTCTAACCAATTTTTCACCATTAAAGATCCCAGAAGAACTAAAGCATTTTCCCTTTTGTGATTGTAAGATTTCCTTTTGAGGTAGCTTACATTTTTCCTGCATTATACTCCTAGTATGGTTTCATGTGGGTGGGTAGACCAGTACCAGGATTTATGGGTTCACATCCTTCAAAAATCTGTTCCATTGGTGTACTATAATTATATTTCTATCCTAGGAGCAGCTACATTCCTGTGACCAGCAGAAACCCTTTCAATATATACAACATGAAACTGAATTACACCTCATATAACCACCTTAACATTGATTAGACAGGTATGCAGGTAATAAAAAGTGGCATTACCCTTTTCTTCCAAGGGGTCATCCTGCACAATGGTAGTGGGTAGTTTCCACTGTTGATCCTAACAGGTCAACTGTACCTGGAGCCAGAAAACTCCTATTGGAAGAGAAAGGCAGAGTCATTCTTTACAACTCAAATGCTGGGTGGGAATCCTCTGGACTCCATCTGGAACAGCTTTGACCAAACAAAGGCCCCAAATCTGCTTGCAGTGCAGTCAGTGGGAATACTGCCACAGCATTCCTTGGGAGCAACATTAGGCTTCGATTATGGTCACAGCAAGAGAGTAGGATATGTACAGCTGCCAAAAAATATTAACAAATAATGCTAGAAAAGCTTGTGTCTGCTTTCATTTCTTTTTGCTTTTCTTTAAGGCAACTAGCAGAAAACATCTTCATCTGTCAGGAATGAGAATTAAAATAAAGGTTTACCGCCCAAGCTCCATCTGCTTCCCAAGACAGGTCAGAAAAATCATGGCTTTCAAAGTGCTCTGAGCCACTGTCCCCTCTTGCAAACACAGGATTGTGCAAGGGCCTCAACGGCCACTGATGCTGTCCCACAGCCCTCCAGATGAAGCCCAGCTTTGCAGGTTGCAGCCTGCCTTGCCCTTTCCCCCTCCTCACCACAGGGTCTACCCTCGGAGTGCTTGAGCTTTTCTTTTACAGCCAGGTATGCTGTTGGAGTGAACTCAGCAAAATAATGGTAAAGGGTGTGGAGAGCAGGGGCCAGACTGTGGCCCAGTCTCTAAAGGGCCAAAGAGCACTGGCACCTTTTGGAGAGTCTTTTCCCACCACAGACATTCTCCTTATGAATTTGATGCATCTGCTCTGTGTCCTGGCTGTTAGTTCTACCTGAACCTTTTTTTTATTAGTATTTCACAGCACGTGTACTCAGAACAACTTTCTACTGCTGTAATCTTTGATGAACTAGCTTTGCAAATCAGAATAACCTTAACTTGAGAGAGGAAGATAAAGCAGAATTGTTGGTGCTCAATTCTTTCTTTCCTGAAACAAATATTTAGGTAGACTCTAGAACTTTTTGGTTATTGAGAGGACTAGAAATTAAACAAAATGTAGTCAGTGGGAAAAATAAACTGCAGAAGAGTTTCCTTAAAACATAGTGTGGACAGATTAATTCCACTAGATTAATGGAAAAACGGCATTAGTTATGTTGTATAGCTTCCTACAGTTATGTTTTATTTACAGACATTGAAGTCATGTTCCTGAGGTCAAGAGGATTTTGTATAATTAATTTCAATGGAAGTACAGTAATATTTTTAAATGCTTTTTCTAGAGGCTTCCATAAATATTCCTTTCCTGTGAAGCCTTTTAGAAAGGACTATAACATAGACTTTTCCTTCTCTGTAAGAATTAATTGAAGACAGTCAGAGATGTCTCTTTGTCAATTTTCTAGCTGTATAATCCAGTCTTTAATGCTGGCTGCAGTGTGAAAGCTGAAGCCTTGAGTTGAGAGTGTTTTGTATTTTGTCCATAGGCTCCAAAGGAGAGACTTTCCCAAAGTGAAAAATGTGCAAGTATGATGCTGCTAGTCTAAAGGTAGGTCAGGATAATCAGTGAGGTATGAGAAATAGAAGACCAAAAGCCAAAATGAATGCTGCCTGTTCTTAGGATTGAAAATGTTTTGTGTAGATAATGGTGAAGACATAAGCATATAAACAGCTGCTGACAACAAAGATCTCATTGTAACCAGATTAAATGTCTTGGGGTTCTAATTCTATAAAGACTATTCAGAAGCATATAAAAATTAGTGAGTAATTATGGACCGATCAGTATCTTTGCATCATATCAGCCGTATCATATCATAGGGAAGCATATATAAAACCAAATCGTTCTGACTTGCAGGGTTTTAGATCCACTTTGTTTTCACTTTGCAGTTGCAAAGTGTAGCACAAACTTCAGAGCAATTTAGAACAAAGCGATAGCTTCCTTACAGCTTAGATAATTCACTCCAGCTACTCTAGAGTCATCAAGAGATTGTGTTGGATGTAGAAATTAGTAAATTTCATTTCACGTCTTTTGGAAATATCTTTCAACCCCACAAAGTGGAGAAGAGTACATGTTTACTCACTCCTTCCTTCTCTGTGCTTAGAGGCAAGTATTTTCTGTCTCATAACTGATCTGTCAGTTGTCTTTAAGGCAAATGTCAGGGTACTATGAAACATGGAAACCGAAAAACATGCTTGGGGTAATGAAGGGAGAGAGAAGAGCCTCAGCTGAGCTATTTGGCTTAGGCTGGTTTGCTAAGGTGCTGTAGGATATATGGACTATCTGTGGTGTCTGAAGACCTCAAAGAGAATATGTGTGTGCAATTCCTACTTGTTCAGCTTCAGATCGAGTAGGTGAGAGAGACCATGGTAGGGGTGTATCTAGAGGCACTTGAAGGAGGACTCCTACCCCTCTATTTGTGGCTCTTCAGTGACTCATAACACGGCTCAAAAAAATTGTATGACACTATGTTTTTGATCTTTATATATAACCAAATATGCATTCACTTTGCATATTTGTTTTGCATAGGCAGTTGGCATGCAGGATTAGCTGTGGTGTGCTCTTGCAAAGAAACACAAAGAATTGCAGCTGCGCATGGCATGGTATCAGTTGCAGGCATTACATATTTGCATGCAGAGTGCTGACACTGTGATCTCGGTGTGCTGTGCTTTACATCTTGATCCCACCTCTGCTTTTAGAGTACATAACTATCAGTCTAGTTCTGCTGGCTGTCAAGCAGTGGGTGAGCCATCCTCTTGCTGTGTCTGTCCACCTTCTAGAGTTAAATCCTCCCACTTCTGCCCTAGGAGTTCAAAGACTGACACAATTCACACCCCTGATATGAAATGATGAAAGATGAGGCAGTCTGGTTCTGCATCTCCCCACTCTGCCCCTCCTGCAGCACAGAAGTACAAACTAAGCCTGTGACTGAGTCACGTTTTGACTTGAATTCAGCAAAGCACTCACTTGGGCTTGATCTTAAGTGTGTGGGTAATCTGCAGCTATTGAGCAACTTAAACACACCATCTTTAGGGGGCACTGAGCATGTGTTTGGATACTGAAATGAGGTCTTGGGGGTTTTTTAAATAAATTCATGCCTAGCTATAAGTACAAACAAATGTTAGCGTACATGGTTAACGATGCTCTAGCTGGAATTGCTCATCCTTGCATCTGTACATCAGAGTGTAAATTTAATTAGAGTTTAATTATCTTTTCATTTATTTTCTTCAACAAGTAAATTTATACCTTGCTGTAAGTTTTCTTGGGAATATAAATTAAAATAACATTAATAACATTATATTTTTCCTGATTTGTGTATCTACACTTACTTATCTGGGTTTTTTATTAGTCATAATGAAGCATGTTTTGAGAAATTGGGCAACTAATCTATGTACAGAAGAAAATAATGCTAAACAATATCATTATTATAATAAGAGGATGTTTCTGATTTACTGAATAGAAATAATAATATGAATTTGTGATTAGGGTTTTTAATATATTTTAAAAATTAATTTCAGGGACAGTTGCCTGCATAATAAGCATTTAAATAAAAAAAAAATTCAGAGTCTGACCCTGGAAATGAAATTGTTCAAAAATTATGAGAAGTTTTTGTTCCAAATTCACATGTTAATGCAACTTAATGTCAACTTAACTTATAATTATTTAATAATTCATTATGGAAATTAATCTCTTCTGGAAGATATTTGTGGAGAAAAGTTTGGTTTGAGCATTTTTGCAAACTTAGGGAAGTTGATTGTCCAAATTTTTCTATCAGAGTGAGTTACTTCTTAGACACAATGTCATATCCTAAATAACTTAAGAATCTGTATTTCTGCTGATACGTCTTGAGTCCAAATAAATGCTTTAAATTCATTCATCAATATATGAGAAAAGTGGAAAACCAGTATGAGCCTCACTGTGTACAGCAGAAGCCACAAGCACAGGGAAACAAGCAACAATGAATTTAGACAAAATGACTAATAATTTGAATTACCAAATTTTTGTATGCTTTACTTAAAATGTCTTAAGAAGTCAGCTTATCTGTACTGGACATATATAAACTTTTTCTGCATCTTTTTTTTCATTTTTCACCACTCTGTAAATTATTTCAAAGCTTTGCTTAGCCAGCATCCAGATCACAATGGGCAGTTCTTTTGTGTTACTTCTGTTCTGTAGTTGTTACTTCACTCTGCATGCCTGAGTCAGCTGGCCCTCACTCCTCTGAAGCATCTAAAAGCTCACAAGACATTTTCTCCTTTTGTTCTTCAATTTTCATAGATTTTTGGGTGGCTGCTAATGTTGTTGGACTGAGTCTTCTCAGATGCACATCACTCAGAGAATGATAAATAAATATCTACTCCACCCTCCTTTTTTCCATATTGTAAAAATTATTCTCTTATCTTTTATTTCTCCCTCTTTCCCCTTTAATTCTTTCTCTCATCTCCAAAGTATCAAGACTTGCTGCAGAGTTAGCAAGTCGTTTTCTGCTTTACCTCCCACATGGCAAAGTCCCTTGCACCGAGACCTGATATCTAGTCACAGATTGCCTCTGCAGAAGGCACAGGATTCTTGTTACGGGTGTCTAAAGGTGGACCGGGTACTGAGGGTTTGCAGGTGCTATGAGGTGCCAGGGACTAAAGCTGATTGCTATGATTGCTTTTCTATTTGCAGACTGTTCTTAGACCAGAGGATGTCACCGAGTTGAGTAATGTGGCTTGGAATAGTGAAAACCTTGTTAGGAAGGTTATAACCAACCCAACGAGGTGCATAGTTAGTATTTACCAGGATTGTGTTTTCTGTTCCGCATGACCAGAAGGTGATGGTAGCATGGGTGATGAACTCTGCCTTGTAACTTTAGTACTCTGTTAAAGTACTTCTTTGAATAAATTCCATCCAGGCAGTTGTATTCATCCAGGCAGTCACAAAGTTGACTATGAAATAAGTGTGTTGCAATGATAACCTTAGACTTAACAAGCCTGTGTCTCCTATAAGTGGCAAAGTAGTCTTTCTATTTCCCAACTTGATGGAGCCATTAAGCTTTAAGTCTCTTCAGAATAGTGTAACAGAGAGCAGAAACTGGCTAAACCAGGTTTACAGAACTTTTGCAAATGTTTTAAACATTTTCCCTTTCTAAGCCACACAAGTCTTGCCTTAGGCACCATTCCTAAAATAAAATTAGGCTTCTGAAAGATTTATTGGCTGCTTTTGGAATTCAGCGTAGTTGTCTTTTGCTTGCTCACATAATGAGGCAGTTGTGAAACTCTGACTCAGGGGTGAACTAAGCCCTCTTCAAAATGGGGACAAATGAGAGTGTGTGGTCACACACGTAACTTCATCATAGAACTGAGTCTCTATGCACTACAAAGTGGGCTAGAGAAGGGTTTTGTACAGCATCCCCAGCTGCCTGCTCTATCCACTCCTCCTGTATTCACAGGGAGGCCTGCTATAGTCTACAGGTACTCACGAAACAACTGATGCTATATATGGAGTAAGGAGTCACAAGAGCAAGTGGAAGCAGATCTGTGTGGTCTCTAATGATGACTGCCCTGTCCCCTGACACAGCTTGTTCTTGCCTGTAGTGACATTCTGATCTTTCTTATTTAATTGCCCCGTGTTGGCTCTGGTTCATAGTAGGGGGTGATTAGAGAACCATGTTTCCCTGCTGTGTTAAACAGTCTTGTCTTAAGTGAAGTGTACCCAGTGCCTTGCATTTAGTGTTGTATGTGTCACACAGGAAAAGACTAGAGCAGCATTTGAAGCTGTTTCAGTTGATTGGAGCTAAAAGACCAGAACTTCCTGCTGCTACTGCCACTCCCAACTCCATGCGGTTTCAATGGGCTGTTTTGCTGAAATCAGCCCCCCTCCAGGTTGTTTGCTCATCAAAACTGGTTTTGCGATACAGGGGCCATCAAATGCATTTCAAAACATGGAATAAGCTTCAAACTACATCCAGGAAAGGGTGTGTATTTGTGCACACAGCCTAAGATGCTTTTTCAGTGAAGTTTTTCAATAAACACTCTGAAAAGTGTTGTTTTTTTCCTGAGCAGTGCTTGCCAGAAGATTGATTAGATTCAGGTGGCTTAAAGGAAGTAAAACTGTTTCTACGCTGCACCTAATTCTTTCCCTTTGTCTTCCTGTGCAAACACAAATAACTAATGCAGGCAAACAGTAAATTGCAGTGAGCAGTGGAAGTGCTAAATGGTAGCAACACTTAAAACATTGCTGAAATTCAAAAGAGCAGCTGTTAGACATTTAAACCTATCATTCTCTTCTGAACATACATCAAATTTACTTCATAGCACTGTCATAAAAATGTATGAGAATGTAAATGCTTGAGTGACCCATTAATCTTTTGAGTAGTAAACATAAAATGATCTTAACCCCAGTGATGATATAACCATACTTTATTTTGAATGAAGGCTTTATCATAGAAGTGAAGATGTTCTGTGTCTTTCTGTGATGTATAAATAAGAGCAAATTAATATTAAAGTCTGATGTCTATGAAAAGTGTGCCATTATATTGATTGCAATATGAAGATATATGTAGTGAACAAAGCTACACTCAATTTCTGATCAGCACAGAAAATCTAATAATAAATACACAAAGAGCATAAGCTCGTTACTCATTGATGGCAGTCACCAGTTTGATGCTGTTATCATTATTATTTACTAACTAACTCAATAATGAGTGTTTGTTCTTACAGAATTGTCCATAAAACCTTCCTTTTTATGTGTGTCAAATGATAAACCTCCCATCTAAGCTGTCTTTGTGGTGAAAAGACACCCTTAAATATTGAAAGTGTTGGTTGTTTGTTTCCATGTATAGGCCAGTCAGCTTGTCTCAACCAAGCAAACCTGCCATTTACATCATGGTGAATTTTGCCTGAGTAGGGACTAGAAAAAAACTGGCTCCAATTTGGGAACACTACTATTTCATTTTTTCTGATCCTTCTATATTCCTTCCACTGCCTCTTGGAGCCATGTTTGAAAAACGCTGACTAGCCTTTAAAGGCAAAAGGTACTGCTCATGAACAACAAACTGCTTTCTTATGGAAGAGCTAGATTTAGCCTTGATATAAGTAGGAGAAGTTTCATTAAACTTCTGAAGTTGTCCAGTTCAAAGCATTGTGCCCACAGGGTAAAAAACTGGGAGAGTTGGAAAACTTCTATTAAATAATCAGTTTCATCTTCCCATCCAGTCAGGATTGTCTCCAGCAGTACACTGAGATTTCTTAAGCAATGGGACTTCGTGTGTGGGGAACTTAATTTATTCATAAGTCATTTGAAACATGTCCAAGTAAGCATGGGAAAACTTACGTCCGCCAGTTCCTAATGATATTTGGAGATGGAGGTGATTCCAATTGAGAAAAAAAGAAAGAGAGAAGCATAAAAATCAGGACATTTCCTCCTAATTTGTCTAAAACCAAGACAAAATGATAAACCAGTAGTTTAACAGACTCAGATGAGCTGTACTGGTTTAACTAGAGATGCAAACTAGCTACCAGGCTACATACTCCATGACAGGTATAATAAATTATAAAAAAATAAATAACATTTTCTAATAAAAAGAAATTGCTGCTTTTGAAGGACACTATATCATGTTAACTTTCACTTTGAGACAAAGTTTGTCTTGGTGAACAACAAACTACAAGGTGTGGGGGCCTTGATGATGAGTCAAAAAGATTATCTGAATTTGAAAAGCTTACGTTACCTGAAAGGTAGGTTGCAAAACTCAAGTCATGGGACAGAAACAATACATCAGAAAGTAGTCAGCCCAGACTTTTATGTGTTTTGGGACCCCCTTGTGAAAACATCATTAAAGTCAAATAGAAGTATCGTTGGCATAATTAATGTATGTGGTAGTCTGTCTTGTCATCTTTCTTCAATATTTGTATTTAAAGTACCTTATTACTGCTGCAAAGGTTTGGAGGAAAGGGCTGGATGAAGGAAAATTGTTGAGGAGAGCTGGGGTTGGGTAGCAGACCACATACACTTCAGCAGCTAAACCAGAGGCATCAGAGGCCAGGCTTACAGTATACACACTTGTACCGTAGCACAAAATCCTGCAAAATCAGATTCTAGCAAATTGGAGTGAGCTGGTCTGGATAAAAGGCTATTTAGGGAAGTGATGGAAAGGTAAGTGACAAAACGAGTTTTTCTGCTAGGTTCCTCAAATCTTCCCACACCCTAGACTTCCACTTCTATTTCACAGTCTGAGAGAAAAGGGAAAAAACATCTTCCCATGCAACACACTCTTCCTTTGCCACAGCTTGGAATGTTGTTGCTCCCAGCAACAAGTTCAAAACAAATAATACTGTTCTTTATCTGAGGGCAGCAGAATCAGTTTTCCCTACAGAACTCTAACAAAACAAAATTTCATTCTTCACTATTACACTCATTACTTTCATAAAATCAGATTTAGGATAGTTCTGAGTTGACTCATGCTTTTTCAAATGACTCCTCTTATTCGATTTTGGCACCATGTGGTTAATTTGGGTGAGAAATTAGGAACACGTGGTTATGTGTTATGCTGAGCACACATATAAAGTCTGTGGAGTGCTGAACGAATGGCATCATTGTAAAACAAATTTTATAGAAGAATAGCTACTCATTTTGACTTTTTCTTCCCAAAACTGTCCAAGTGTATATAACGGTGTTGTAGTATTCATGGTGGATGTAACTACATTCCTGGGGAAATTCCCACAAATCTTTCACTTTTTGAATAAGCTTGTATGACTCATAGCACCTGCAGGATACAGCTAGAGATGTTAGAACACCTGCCGGTGAGGTTAGGAACAACCTGAACATACTTGATGAGGACTGTGAGGTCTAAGCCAGAATTATAAATAGGACGTCTCTGAGATTAAGGCCTCAGTACATGAAGGAAATGCAGAAGACTGGGCCTTAACAGGTTCTAGAGGGAGCAATGCTGATACAAGCATTGAAGAGGAGCAGTTCTACCTTCTATTTATCAGTGTTTTACTTCCTGTAAAAGAGGGTTTCTCACTGGTTGGTGGTGCTATTGCAGTCCTTGAGAGCGCAAGTAAAAATACTGCTCTTACTGGAAAGAAACTCATGACAGCATATTCATTAACCCAAACCAAAGAACTGCAGATAACAAAATAGATCTAACCCAACAACCCCTTACTAAGATCATATTAATAAATGACGAAACTGTCTGAATTTTGATACCAATCTTTCACACACACTGTAATTGACTGAGACTGAGGTTTAATAGCCAGTGTATTCATGAGCCTCCACCTGGGCATGTCAGAGCTTGCATGATCTTCTGTGTAGACTTTTGTGAAATGTGTTTATTGAAGGCATGTATATTCTTCTGTTGCTTATCAAAAAGAGAACTCTAATTTAGAATGAGCAGCAGTACTTAGAAATGTGCAACTCTTAAGATAAATGCTTTCAGTAGACTACTGTGTCATCCTGGGAAGAATTCCCTTTTAGTGGCAGTGCATATAAGTGTAGAGACATATGCCTGATGCTTCCTGCTGGAGCCAGGCTCATGTCACTGCATGTTACCTCTTCAAGCAGTGTCCGAGCTCTGCTGAAAGATGGCTCTGTGGTTCTTCCCCTCAGCCCACTTCACAATGAAAGAGCTCTCTTCAAGAGCTAAAAGTTGCCTCCTCTTTCCATTATGAAACCAGACGATTCTCCCACACTAGTGCATACGTGAATGCAGGATCAGTTTAACACACACAGAGCTGTCAAAATGTCATTGCAACTGAGCACAAAGTTATGCTTCTCCTCTCGGATGCTTTCCCCAAAGTGCCACAGGCTGAGGACTCGCTCATGGTATCTTGTCCCTTGCTGAAGCCACAGAGCGTTGCCGAGAGGTGTCTAGGGCAGTGCACACAGCACAGGAGTGGTCACTCTGGGCATCCTGCCTCATAACTGTGAGTGAATAAGGCAAGTGAATAGGGAAGAGCTTTTGATTTCTTTTAACTAAGATGGAGTTTGTATGAGTTCAGAAAAGACTGGACATCATTAACATAAAGGTACTGTCTAAGATACCTTCTTGGACATACAAATCTCCATAAAAATGCAGATGTCTCACTCAGCTATGCATTTTCAGTATAGTTCTGATTTTCTGTTTATGTTTTGATTACCCCAAGCAAGCCACAGCAATGCAGACAAAAATCCAGATGGTCCATAATATTATAGAGAAGAACACAAAAGGAAACTTTTTTCTCACCCTTGCATATGTGTTTTGCATTCCCATATTGCAGGAAGGACCCATCTTTTCTTGCCCATCTCTTTTACTAGGTGATATAGAAAGTTATTGAATGCATTGACTGTCTTGAAGCTCTTGATAAATACTACTCCATGGGGTACTTAAAAACTGCTGTGACTCCCTGTTGAGCATCAATTCCTTTTTCTTTTTTTCAGACATTTTCATTTTGCTTGTGGGTTTTTTGCTTCTTTTCTCGTCACCTTCTAGAGTTACTCAAGACAATGAGCTAGCAGAATATTTTAATTAGATATAGGGAATGTTTCTTGAAAGCAAAGAAGCCTGTAAACACAAAAATTTAGATCAGAAAACTGAACCTTAAGAGTTACACCTGTCTAGTCAGGAACAAAAAGACTTATTTAAAGTTTGAATTCAAAATAGCTCTAAGCTCTGTACCTCTCTTTCTTATCATATCTTTTACTATGGAATATTTTGAAATGAACTGTTTAAGACCAATAACTCTGCAGAAAATACATAGTTGGAAAATGTGAATTACGAGTAAATTAGAGAAAATCACTATCTGCTGCTGTGCAATTTGCTAGAATACAAAAAAGAGATGAAATGTATTGAATATGTTACTTATTATGAATTATTTGTCCATTACAAATTGATGCCCTGCTCTTATCATGGGTCTGAGCCATACAGTATTTATCATTTTCTCTTTCTGTGCAGTTTATTAATATTAATTTTTTTCCAGTTTCTCCTTACTTGCAAATCTTTCAAATTATACATCTGCAGCTAGGTAGAAATATTTATCACTTGAGAACATAACATTAAGATATCTGAAGAGTGAGATTGGAGGACAATTGCTGATTGTGTCTCACCGATGCTGCAAAATTTAGAAATGCTAAATCTGAAATATAAATTTACAAGAAAATGTATTGTAAGGCATAAAATAGCTTACCAAAACAATAAAGCTTCTCATACCTACCATTCACCTGAAGAAGTAGGTTCCTGTTTATGATTAGGAATGCATTTTTAAATTAGCATTTACTCTTGTTTGTAAGCAATGTGCTGAGCTACTGTGGAATGAGAAGATAACTATATCCATCTGTACAGTTCATATTTTCTGTGTAGGGGATAAATATTTTTGCATAGTCTGGAGAGCTTAGCATGTGTTTAGAAATTCATTCTATAGGTTTCATCTCCTAAAAAAAACAAGACCAAAACCCAAACCTACAAAGGGGTGACCCTTGCCCAAATGTATCTTTCAGGTTTTAAGGGTTAAGGTTGAGCCTTTCAAAAGCCCGTTCTGAAATGAGAGGATATCATAGCTAATTTGACCATCACTGAAAAATATGCTCATAGCTTGAAGCCAAAAGGTGCTTTTTTTTCCATTGGAAATGAAGAATGGCACCAAGCACACACTTGAAAAAAAAAAAGAGAGAGGTTAGCAGTATCTACATTTTTCTAACCATACGGACTTCCCTTGCAGAGCCATTGCATCAGAATGGAATGAATCTACCTATGGCTGGGTAGGTTGTTTCCAGATTCTTCTGACCGGATTCTTCTGATCAACCTCTTCCAAGGAAACTGGATCCTCTGTAGTGAGAACTTAAAATGCTTTGCCCAGATTAAGGCTAGTTCACTTAGTGAATTTAGCCACCTTTTATAAAATGGATTTGATTCCTGTCCAGAAGATCCATACAAAGTCTGTATCCTGCTGGTCCTGAACTCGTAAGTGAATCTAATTCCATATATGAAAGTGAGTTTTGCCAGAAAGTCAGAATCATGTTTAAAAGTGAAGGTACAGACAGAGCTCTTGGGACCATGGTGTGAGAAAGATCAGGCATGCAAAATGTCAATTCAGATGGAGCAATGGGTAAAGTTTGCAGGTCTGAAAGCTTCTAGAAGTTGTGGAGGCACCAATTTCCATGGCAGTTACATGCTAAGATTAAACTCGTGTTATGCTAGTAAAAAATCCTTGGTCATTTTCACTTCCTCTAGTTTGCTAAGCGTGGGTATTAATGGAAAGCAAGTGTTGGAGTCAGCCTGCAAAAAAGAGATGTTTGCAAATGTTGTTGCACTGACAACAGTTCCAAACCATGCCAACACTCTTAATTACTGTTGCTCTCTGAGTGCTTAGTCATTCTGTTCCTGTACAGTCACAGAACAGCCTCACTGTGTACTGAATGCCTATTTAATTTGTTGTGTGCCTAGCATACTCTAGAAATTCGGGAAAATCATTTGCAAGGTAGGATTTGAGCCATCAGCTGACTCCACTGGGACACAACTCCTTAACTTTTTGATGTATGTACAGATAAAAGTCCTTCCATGAGCAATTGTTTCCAAGCATAAGGGTGTATGAGCGAATCATTCCTCACAGTAATGACAAAACACAGTCCCTTGTGAGCCAGCTAACCCTTATATGCTCTACTATATAAGATGCAATTTTTTTCAGCTAAAACTTAATGGGAAATTTGGGGTACATGTAATGTAATTCCTCAGACTAGAATTTGCTCAGAACTTCTTGCAAGAGCACAGTGGAATTGGCAGTCATCACATTTGTCAGGATGTCAGCTGTGCAAGACAGCATCCCTTTAACAGGTACTAGTTTAATAGCGGGGACATTTATTAGGGTTTATTAGTGATTCAGAAGGGGGAAATGCTTCTAAATTAATAGGTTTAATCACTTCTTGCTACAGCCTGCCTTTTCCCTAGAATGTTCCCAATAAATACATTGACCCAATTCTCCCTAGGTGTAACTTCTCCACACAGAGCAATGGCTCAGAAAGAGCCATCAGCTGTGATTTGGCCTGTATTTATCAGTGCAGTGTCTCAGTGCACTGGGACTAGAAAGGGAAGGAATGAATAATAATATTTCAGTGTGATGGAGAAGCCTGCTTATGCTGCTTCTTCTTTCAAGATACATGTATTATGAAGAGATGTGGTGATAGGCAGCGGAATCTCTCTCTTAACCTTTGCTTGAGCCACAGTCACAGCTTTCCAGTTCTTGTGTTGTTGACTTGTAAATCTATTAGCTGAAAGCATGCACCTCTTCTGGAAGGAATAGCAATGAAAGTGAGGGGATTTTTATTTGATTTCTATAGAAATATATACACCAAAATGTATACTTTGTTAGACCACACGAAATTTTAAGGCAATGAAACTCTTGGAAGTAGTGTTGAATCTCTACCAAAAGTAAATTTGGACTACCTTGTTCTTGAGAGATTTTGTCAATTTCTGCTAAACAGTCATCCCCTAAACAGGCATCTAGTCTTTATGACTGTGGAAAAAGTCCGTGATTGGACTACCTGTGTTGAGCTTGTAATAAAAAATACATAATAGAGGGACTCATATTTTCAAGGGAACTTTGAGGATTTTAGCTTCAATGTCATCTGCTGCATTTATGGTCACTACATCCAGCTACTCTAGGACTGTGTCTAAAGACATCTTAAAAAATATGTCTTTGGCCAGGGAATAGTTCATCAGTTAGTTCTCTTCTGCCTCAAGCCAACCATCAGTGCAGCAAAATTTGGATTAAAATCAATTTCAGCAGAATGGACGCCAATCCATTGAGTGTGGAATAGTTCAGAAGTCCAGTATGAAGTCTCATACACCATCTCCGGCAGAAAATTTTTTGCCCCTTCCCCTTCAAATTATAATATGACTCTGGAAAAGAACTTTTCTCCACCCTCCTCGTCCATCTATATTGCACAGAACTAAATGAGGTTTTTAGAGATTAAAATGTTTGGAAGTGGAAATCTGGAAAAATTGAGAAATACTGCACAATTATCAAATTAATGGGATCACGCCTTGTGATCCAAGGAATCTGATGCTCTCAGCCAAATCAGTGAATGAGTACAGGATTACTGGTTAGTGCAACATCTCACTTAGCATTTGTAACCAAACGTTGACTTACCTATCTCAAAATTGTTTCTCCTTTTTGCCCATCCTCACTGTCCTGGATGATTGGTGATTTATTGTCATCATAGACCTGTATCATAAATCAGAAAATGGGTGTTATCAATAACAGCTAGCAAACTGTATCTGTCTTGTCCTACAGTCCTGTACCCTTTGTCTCTTTATTTCTTTGTTGTAGACCTGAGCCTGATCATTCATTTGCTGCTTAAAAATGAGAGGGTAGCTCTTCTCTGGGTGGTACAGGGAAATTAACTGGCTTGAAAAATAGATCTTCACATTATTACTTGCAGTCATAGAAGTGGCAGGTGTGTCACCACCATCCATATCACTCTGTTCTACCAGACAAATGTTAAAACGTAACTGTATTTTCTGTTTTAGCCTTTTCCAGAAGAGGTGAATATGATGATAAAAGAAAATTTTGAATAAAATATCCCAAAGCTGTAAGACCAAAAAAACACCCTGTTCCTGCCTGATTTGCCAAGTGAAAGGTAGAGAGAGCTCTTCTGGCAAAATAAAAGCATCTAAAATGTCTGGAATCAGTTGAACTTCTCTATATTATATAGGCAATGAAGCAGCATACAGGAAATGTGCTGAATCACTTGCTGGCCCTTAATATACCGCTATATAAAAGGTCTTAGCTCAGACTCAGTGGTGTCTTCCTTCTAGAGGCAAGCAATTAGCTTAAAGGAAAACTGTAAAGCATGTCTTTCCTATTCCACATTTGTACATTATGATGTATTCAGGCTGACAGAAAGAACCTGACTCAATTCATTTGCATTTAGGTGTTATATAGCATATTAACACTGATAACAATTGAGCAAATCAATGCAAGGAGAAATGATAAACAGAATTATCTTTTCTTATATGGTGATTTGCTAGAAAGTTCTAGTATGTGGTTTTTAAGATCCCAATGTCAGTAAATCCTGCCATGTTGCACCTCTACACTGTACACACAAATGGTGTTTTTCTTCAATAAACCCATAAAAATAACAATTACACCCAGCTGATTTGCTATTAGCAATAGTATTCTTTTCCAATATGGTGTCATTTCACCTTTCTGCCTTCACGTTACCTCCTCAAAAACTGTGCTGGCTCCTGTGCTTTGCTCAGAGGAGTGCAAGAAAAGTGAAAGGGGAGCAGTAGAAAGAACACCTTTGATTGTTATTCCCTCTTGCTTCAGCGGCTACACTCATGAGTAAATGCTGTGTATCTAACTGCAAATTGTTTGCGGTGGTACATGAGGCAAGCTGCAATACAGCTAACCTAGGATCCACATTTCCAGTTGAATTTTTGAGGGGTGGGGGGAGAAGTACCAAGGAATCTTATTCCAAACCACAACAGTAGGAGGATCTTTACTATTTATGTTATTTGGAATAGGTTTGAAATTACACCAAGTAGGTTTGTAATCATAAATTATTATTAACAATTTATTAGTGATTCTGGATGGCTAGCTGGAAATACCTTAAAGCAGAAGCTACTGAGCTCTTTGTTCAGAAAGGAACACCCAAATTCACAGCTGATTTTTCAAACCCTAACCTAGGTCTTGCTGTAATAGTTTGAGACTAGCCTATATGCACACATTTGTGTGGCTTTGAGGCAATTGTGTGGTAGACTGCTCATAACTATCCTGCCTTTTTCTTTCCTAAAATCCACACTACCAGTAAAAGAAAACACTTGACACTCAAACTGGAATTGTTTGTGATCATGATGCAGGGAAGTTAATTAACCTCTGTAGCTTTCAAGCACAAGATGCAATAAACCCATTGCAATCTTGAGAAATGCATAAACTTCTGCATATTTTCCTTTTAAGCTCTCTAATATCTGTTTCAGAATTAAGTATTAACTTTAACAAGTTCCCCTTAATCATTCATCAGGAAACAGAAAATGAAAGAGTTCTCATTCCCAGAATAAAGGGGCAGGGAAGGAGCACACACATAAGTGAACTTCATTTTAGTTTTTACACCTAGCAAACTGCGAGTTTGATATATCACTTAGCAGAGGTTAATGCTAACTGTCATTGGAATGAGCTGATGAATCAATTATTAATATAGTCAGTGTTTGCAAATTAAATTTCATGGTAAAATATAATTTGAAGGACTTTGTAAGTTGGTCAAATTTGATTTTCTCATAAGGAAAAAAAAACCAAACCAAAATAAGTTGGAAGTGGGCTTCTAACTATTTTTCAGTATTGTCTAAGTTTCCTCCCTTTTTTATTACAAGTTCAAAAAATAAGTGCAATACAATTTATCTCAATCTGCTTCATATTTTTTAAGCAAAACAATATGTTCAAAAGAGTAAATAAAACCAAATTTTCGTTCATTGATATAGCAATGAGATTACACATCTTAGTTAATTTATATGGTAGACAGGTTTATAACTGCTAAACTAGCATCATGTTTTACAACAATTATTTTAAAAAAATCTTACAAAAGTGTGCAGTAAATTTAAGCACTTTCTAAAGCTGTCTTCAAAGGTTCTCACTCCTTATCAGATATTCAATAAATCCTGTGTTGCAATAGTAAGTGCTTACATCATGCCAAAGACTATTTTAATTGTTCAATGTGGATATTAAATGCCAGGTGAACATTGATTTTTTTATTTTTTATGGTTTTATTCATTGCAGCTTTTAGCCTTTTTGTTACTGAAGTTATTTCATTTACTAGCCAAACTTAGATTATTAATACTGACAAACTATGTCTAAGCCTGATGGTTCTGGTCCTGTTCTCGAGAAAAATATAGTAAAATTTGTTGCTCAGTTACATAAACTACAACATCTATATGGCTATTTTAAGACTTAGAATATTAGGTAGTTACTCTCTATAATTTTATAATTCTTATGAGTAAAATATAGGGAGGAATTAGTCATGCCAAATCATAGAGGACACTGCAGATAAAAATTTCTTGCAGCCCCTGATGCTTGATGAGAGCTCCGTGGTGCAGTACTATAAGACCCACCATACTTCTAATCCCAGCCTGCAAGAGTGTCCCTGAATCCTAAAAGTACAGCAAGCAGCAACTTCAGTTAGCTATTCTAGGTATTCTCATAGCCTGAGGTTTCTGCCTAGGACATAGGACACAGACATAATGTAGATGGGCTTTCACATTTATTAAAATTGTAAAGAAACATCAAACTAAATACTGGGCTGTTTCAGAGGTTGTTGACACAATTGGCTGCTAGTAGGTCTGGTGTATGGTATCTCTGTGAGATAAAATCTTTCCTTCTTGCACTTCCCAAAGATAAGAACAACTGCATGTCTTCTTCTGGGGGCATGTTTGTCACAACTAGGTAAGAGAGATGTAGCACAGTGTATGTCTTTTCTTCCTCATTTTGGCTTCCTTCTCTACTGCAAAGTGATAGGTCTAACTTTCTTGTATGCTAAAGGAATCATTATCTCAGCAACACCGCAGGCTGTGTGTGTGAACAGCAGGTTTTTCTTTTGTCGCACTGTTGAAATGAAATGCAACAGTTTCCTTTGTTCAGAATATTTTCTGTATGGTTTTGCCTATCTTTTTTTACATCACTCCCTTCTAGAACTTCTGGGTCATGAAGCCTAAAAAAGGGCACTACCATCTCAGCGAGGTTCTGGCAACCACAGCAGGAACTACAGCACAGCAACTAATTGTGCCTTCTCAATCAATACCAGCATTACTCAAGGATCCATTTAAACTGATGTTCTCTTTCTTTCCCTTTGAAAGGCAGAAAACGTTTCCCCTCACCTGGAAATCCTCAGTCACCGTAGAAATAGTGCTTGCATGCCCTAGTGATTGGGAGCACTGGGACATAAAGGGGCTGCTTTCATATACAGAGTGAGGCTCCCAGGTGCAGCTATGGGGAGCTCTGGTGATGGCAGGGATGAACTTCTCCCTTTGAGTTATTCTCTTATAAACTTTCACTCAAGGAAAGAAACCGCAAGTAGGGATATATGAAATATTATATTTCTAGAAAAGGTCTGATCTAAGGACCAGTGGAGTTAGTGGGAATCTTTCCAATAATTCTTGTATGTTTTGAATCATACTATAAATGCTTTCACCCAGGAATGTGACTCGGAAGTGGATCCTACAGATGATCCAGGGTCATCAAGACAACTTGATTCAGTGAAAAATTATGTGAGGGCCTAGAACACTTTGATGTCCTTGTCATTAACTTTTACTCCACACAGACAAACCTTTTGCCTTATGAATGACACGAGAAAAATATTACCCTGGAGAATAAGGCTTGAGAGGATAAAATTTAAACAGATTTGTTTTCCTGTCATGAACTACTGTATTGTTCTGCCTGTGCAGGATCCAGACTTCGGTGTGCAGCTGTCACTGAGAATCTTTCCCTGTCCATTCTCCTTAGTTAGTTATGAGGCTTTTTATAGTCTTAGAACTTACTTATCAGTCCTGAGTGTGTACTTGGGCTACACTCTGTAATACAATTTACTCTTTCAGTTACTATATTTCTATACGAGAAACAGCAATGAATGAACATGAAACTGTCTATTAGGTGGGATCAAAAGCACTGGGCATCATCAGGAAATAAGGTAAGAATGAAATGAAAACATTTCTTAGGGGCAGATAAAATGGCTTACAGAGGTTTCACACATTAATCCAGTCAACCAGCACTGTGCCTACTGGAACCTCGGCAGTGTAGTTTGATAGGTTAAAGTAACAAGAACACTGATATATATTTCTATCATTATTTAGGCCACTTAAACTGTTTTATCTCAGGAAGAATTCCTAATCCCTCAAATTCTGAACATAATATAATAAAGCTTAACTTAAGTTCTGCTGGGAAAGTGCCTGCCCTGATACCTATAAAATCTCATACATTAATGTTCCCATATATTTCTAAGGCAAATATAAGCAAAATAATCCATTAGTATTCAAAGAGGGAAATGTAATTAGAAATAAAAATGTAAGATAATCACATCCACCTTCCCAGAAAGAGATTTACATTAAAGAACAAGATAAAAATGTTTGCTCTTAAAGATTTTTGCTAGGTAATTTCTAACAGGGCAGACATCTCCTCCTCTTGTCTCACACAGCTGTCCAAAACCAAGTAAGGGCTATATTTATGTTCAGTTCTGAATTTCTGAACTTGTGTTGTCATTCAGAGCTCTTCTAAGATAAAATACATCATCATTTACTCTATTAGAAAATAAATGTATGGATGTATTATGGAATTTGCATTCCATTACCTTGGTTTGCATGCCATAAAACATTTATTACACCCTTGGGCTACAGTCTTAATAATGACTGGGTGAAATGCACTAATGTGGTCTTGGCCTTGCTATAGAACAGAAGATTAATGCTCTTTGATGTCACCCAGCTAATAGTTGTGCTCGCCAATTTGTCCCTTCAAAAGACATTACAGTCCCACAGACAATCCCTGTAAGACTAAAGCTAGCAAAAAAATGTTCAAACTAAACCACAAGCTGAAGCCCAGTTAACCAAATAAGCATTACATTAGATTTTCATCTCTAAAATAAAGGTATGTAAGCCTCCTTCAGTAAGTGAAGAAAGATTTTCCACGTTTTATTTCATCCTCTCCTTTTCCGATTATATCCTGCTGACATCAAGTTGAGAAAAAGCCATCAATATTTTCTTATGTTTTATGGCAGATACAAAATAACATTTTAGTTAAGGTCCTGAAAGGCATATATCAATACTTTCTACAGTCCCAAGCCTCTCAGCCTTTCTCATGTAATAAATTTCACATGCCTCTGATAAAACGATTGAATTTTTGCCTACCTGCTCTTCTTTAGAGAGAGGACGAAGACGTTGTCCCTTTAACCTTAAGAGATAACTGTGATATTTTTAAACTTTTTTACACAATGCATTGGTAATATTCACGTAGCTTATAAAGAACCCCAAAACACTTAATGCAATTAAACTAGCCAGTCATACCGGCAAAATTTTCAGTCTTGTCAGTCTTAATGAATTGAGCTGTGGATCAATATTTGGATGACAAACATAAGGGGAAAACTGTAAGGACGAGCCTTGTGCTTCGAGCCCCTGTCCTAGTAGTTGAGGGGATGTCTATGCTGCTGGATGTATCCACCTTCTGATGATCATAAATTGAGAAAGAGCCGGCCCAGTTCACATCTGATGTAAATCGACATCGTTATTTTGAAAGCAGTGCAGTGACAATGACTTACACCAGCTGAGTATTTTGACAAGACTGTATTATTTGTCACACTGTCTGTGTTCCAGTCTGGAGATCTAGCACTATGCCCATCTGAATTTTCCACATAGTTTTAACACAGGATTTTTCTCCTGCTGCAATTTCATGTTTTGACTAAAATGGTTTTGGAATGTCCTTTTCAACTGAAAACTATCTGCTGGTATTTCCAACTGGAGATCACTGTGCTTCTGGGGTGAAGGAAGCCTCTATCTATTTGAAGCAAAGCTGTTTGTAATCACATAATGTAAAGCACTAGATATATAATCAGCATGTGCTATATTAAAATCCTTTCAAAGCTCTAGATATTGACTGACAGGCTACCCAACAGCATGCTTATATAGCATAAAAATTTTACAAAGCAAAAACACTGAAGTAGTGGCCATAAAGCAATCCTTTGCAAGCAGTTGTGATTAACATAGCAGATGAGCCAAAGTGAACATCTTTTTCCTTTTTGCTTTCATATGGTGAGAGAAAGCACAGTCTGTTTTAAAAAATCCCAATGCACAGGGAATAGAGCAACACAGAGAGGAGATTAAGACTCTACAGTAAATTTTGATAAATAGATTATAAAAAAAGAGTGACAAATTGATGTTTGTTGAATAGCAGATGGAAAATGTCTCTTTATAAGTACAGCTCTGCCAACCTAACAGTGGTCCTGAAAATGAGATGTCAAGGAAATAATCCAGATTGTAATTTTTTCCAGCACCTCTTCTGAAGCAAAAAGTTTTAACACTCCTCTAACTACATGGCAGGTCTTACGTTGCTGTTTGTGTATATCGTACGTGTTGGACATATGATTATGGAAAATCAAGTGTTAGTAGTAGGAATAGATATCAGTACATTTATTTAGATTATTAGTTTTAAAGGAGTGTTGTTACAAATCTCCAAAGGCCTGTGTAGAACTTTAGTCGTTATGTGTGAATAAGCAGTTCTGTTCTAAACTTAAAAGTTTTGCGTTACAAAGGTACTATCTTCACTTCAAACCCCAAAGACTGAAGTAAAATATAACAGGATGAGCCATATAGATTTGGGGACCTAATATGGGGAATAATACAATGTTTAGTTAAACAGTAGGGAAGTTTAGTATCTAAATGCCAAGGGTTTTTAGTTATCTGTCTAGAACCACTTTCCTCTCCCCTTTTCAAAATGTCAAATCACCTGTAATGATCACAAGACATTTGGACTGCAGTCTTAGAAAAGCCTCCACCAGCACTGGTGCACAGGTCCATGCAGTACCATAACACATTTATTTCAAAGCCAACTTCAAGCAAATTGCAAGTGCCACTTCTTCTGCCTGGTTGGATTTGTGATTTAAGTCTCTCATTTAAGTCCTGGTTAAACCTGCATCTCCTCCACTTGAGCTCTGGTGAGCTCAGGCTCTGGTGTCTTTGTGTTTGGAAGCTGCCAAACTGTCTCTATAACTGTTGTAAGGAAAAATAAAGATATTCCACGCTTCCAGGTACAAAGTTAGGCTGATCTCTTCATGTTTTTCTCCCATACATATCTCTCACATGGAGCATATCCTTCTTGGCAACTGTATTTACGCTGGCTTCTGGCTGTGTTGCTATTTTCCCTTTGGCTGACAGGCAGATCAGAAATTCTGCTGGTGTGCACTTAACCTAGCAATGCCTTGTTGTAGAGCCCAAAACACAGAGGCCAGGCCTGTTCTGCTCCTCTCTGCAAACCTTTCCTGGCTTGGCAGCCTGATGTGACTGCTGTTTGTGTGAGCTTGCCATATCACACTTGGAATCACCAAACATCAACCCCATGAGAAGCTGATAATTGCTTTCATCCCAGAGCTTGGTGTGTAACACACGGTATCACTGTCAACCTTGATTCCCCTCTCACCTTGCACAGATACCTTTCTCAAACAGTGAAATATCTCTGTAAGACCCAGTTTAGCCATTAGAACACTACTAGTAAACCAGCTTAAGATCTTGAATCAAGAAGTGCCAGAACAGAAAACAAAATATTGCTTGGTAGCTCCTACCTCCTTAGGACTTCTGTATACTTCTCTAGAGTAGTTTTCACTAGGACCTATTTCTCTAAATCAGAAAACAGAGCATCTAAAATGTTCTTACCTTCTCCACCAACACCCAAAACTGTATGTTATGGTTAGTCCTTACAGTTATTTCCATTAGACTCTTGCTACTCAGTAAGACAGATACTTGTTTATCTCTTAAATTTTGCATTTCACTGTATGGCCACTAAGTCTGCTTCAAAACTATCACTGAATTTTCTTTTTTACCATTATATTTTTTCATTTATACACACAGAATTCTGGCAGAGTAAAAAGAAAAAAGGTAGAATTTTCCAAGGTGTCCATGTTGAGACATCTACAGCCTTGACTTCCTTCTATCTTTGGCTTTTTACAAAAAGGACCTAAATTTTAAAGTACAACTCCAGTCAATACCAAGTACAGTTTGAACTGGCCAGTGTTTTGTGCTGATCACTTGTAGCTCAAGGAATAACACAGCCGGCAACTCCCTCTAAAGTCTTAAAGTGACTTGTTCAGGATCATAAAGAATATTCATTGGCAGAAGAAAGATAAGCTTCAGTTCTTAACAGTGGTGTTTAGTGGTGTTAGCCATAACTGCTTTTTTTCACATTTTAACTAGAGTAGGAGATGAAGTAAGAATCTTACCACACACCAGGTTCGTTGTCTGTACTGACCTGGGCACAGCATCCAATCTGTGCTCTGAGTAGTTCAGTAGTTTTATGGAATAAATAGGATGCTTCATGGTGTACATGACAAAGGAACCAAAATAAGACTATGTGGCTAGTTTGGTTCTTGTTACCTAAATCTTGACTGACACACAGAACTATTAAAATATTACTTTATTGTTCCCCATTTAAAGTAAGCAATACTTAAAGCATAACTGCTAGCTTATTTTCAAAGGATTTTAGATTATTAGATTTATGCACAGACATCTAGCATTTAAATTGTCAAGTAGTTGCCAAAGAAGGGCTATTGACCTCTCTCTGTATTAGTCCTTAGAAAGGAATTAGAGACAAACTTCATCTAAGAGTTTCACAGACAGCTGCTGACAGGGGAAGAGATTGAGACCCAATATTGGGCTTAGTTTCCAGGATGTGAACTGCAGGAATAAGCTCCTGTGAAACTAGCCTCTTGGCCATGCCTTTATACCCCTGCTCCTTCCACAGTTCAATCCCCTCTGTCTTCCATCTGCCATTCTGAGCCCACAGCAGCTGCAGAGAAATCATTGCTTGTCATTTGTGCTTGGGTCAGAAGCAGGTGTCAGTGCTGATAGCCTGGGTGGCTCTTCTGGCACAGAAGGCATGAAGGGGGTGTGGGATGCACGTTATACTTTGCGCAGTGAGCAGAAACCAAACCAAGTGGCCGTTCTGGAAGCATGCACTTCATAATCCTGTTTTGCTTGTGTCCCAAAGGTGAAAAACAGTATGCCCACTGTAACTGTAGGGTCTAATACGATGTACAAAGATGGCATAGTAAAGCTTTCACAATTAAATTCCTACATCTCACGTATGGAGTCTGCTGCTACTTTTAGTCAGCTCTGAAGAACCTGGTCTTAAAATCCTCTTGTTTCTACTTTCCCACTATGGTGCTACCAGATGGTAGGATTTCAAATCTCTTCTTTTAGCTTGACGAACTGCAATGATTTGGGTAAATAACTGTTTTAAAAAATCTTATTTTTCACGAGAAATTATTTAATTTCACTTATATGCTGCCATTTTTAACATCCGAAGTGTTGTGCTGTTGATGACTTAGTTCTTTTCTGTCGTATATTGTAATACCTTCAATGTCGTCAATGTAAATCAGTTAATCAAATTTTTAAAAATTGCATTCATATTACAGGTTTTATTGTATCCAAGAATAAGTACATGCTTTGCATGAGAAAAAATCTGTCCAGCATTCATTTGTTGCTTGAAAACAGGAAATTCTAGCAGAAGTATGGCTTACTCAAATTTTTATGCTTTGGCTGTCTCAAGGAAAGTACTACAGCTCTTATGGCATCGCTCAGTCTAAAAATAGTAGCCTGTTACCTATTCATAGCGAGTAATGATCCTCTGTGATCACTAACCTTGCTTTTCAGTGCAAGTGCTGACTTGGCCACAGCCCAGTATGTTAATAGTAGTACCACTGTTTAAACTGGGGGAGGAAATCTGTTTCTTGAGTGCCTGTGTTTGACATAGCCCTTAGTTTAGTAGCCATTGAATTCAAGGAGCCTCCTGCATGTTGAAAAAGTCAAAAAGGGGTAAATAAAACCATTTGCTATATGGCTATCTTCTACTAATAAATTCCTGGATACTGGAATCACTGCTGGCAGGTCAGTGTGCATCTTGCTTGCAGCCAGCCAGTTAGCCCATTCTTCCAGGTGGTAGGTGATGTCCTGTGTACTTTGCAGATCATAATGTAAAAATTTAATGGGCAGATTCTGAGAAAGTGTGAGTGTTTTTAGGAGAGACATATATCAAAATTCTCAGGTGTATTTTAATTCTTCCGAACAGAATTTGGAGATACCTATCAGTTACCTTTTTTCTAAAGACAGATAGCAGTTACCCAGTGTGGTTGAAAAAAAGGCAATGGCTCATTAACCAAGTTTTCAACACTTTTCTATAGAATTATAAGACATGGGTTACCTCTCGCAGGTGTTCAGGATATACATTCAAAAATCCATCTTCTGCAATGGGTAACAGCTGGTACAGCTGCCTTATATCAATCTTGTGGTAAACCTGACAGAAATCAAACTCAGAAACTGAAGAAGAGGGATTTTGCTGCAAGGCACAAGTGCATGCAGTTCATTATTTTAGGAAGTCATGTATACTTTGCTCATTTCAGACCAAAATGCATAACGGTTATATCTTTCAAATGCTCTTTGTACAATTAATTACAAGATGTTCTTGGCTTGCCTGGGTATTTGGTAGGAAGGGTATGGTTGATCTTTGCTGAGGCAAGTCTTTTCCCTCCAATAAATCTTAAAGAATGTTATGGGATGATTTTTTTAGTAGGCCCTTTCTTATGGGAAACTCTACAGGAGGGCGTTCTGTGCAGCTCTTTTATTTGTTATGTATGCGAGAACATTTGAGACCATAAGTGGACTTACAATTGTGCAGGTGGCACCCAGCTGTCTTTCTCTCCTATCACTCCGGAAGCTTTAATCTCTTCATTCTTGTAGAACCAGACTGCTTGGGAGGCTAAAAGGCAAGTTGGACCAATCTCAATTGAGATAAAGTGCAATTTGTGTGGATGGGGGGATGTTCCTGATGATGGTTGCTGACAGGGCAAATGTTCTATCTGTTTTAAAGAAGCATGACCACATTTTTATTTTTATCTGGTAAAGCCAGTATGTTATTCTGACTTTCTGTACCTCTTTCAGTATTATCAACTTCCTTGCCCAGGACACTGAAAAAAAATTAGAACACTGGTACCTCAAACTGCAGTCTATGATAGCCTGTGATCTCATGGCAGGCTTCTCATTCTATTCTAAAGTCTTGCAGAAGAGAACATCCAGGGAAACCTAAAAGTTGTCATAGTGACTGTCAGTTTCTAAATCATCTAGATGAAAAAGGAAACCTAAATGAAAAGTGAACCCATCACCTAAATGAAAAGTTAAATTTTTTTGAATATGTAAGACCTTAGTAAGCTCCATCCATATTGCAGTGAGGAAGGCTGAAAACTGCTGGAAGCATGACAAATCATTGTTAAATAGATCTTAGTTTTCAAACTGACTCTTGTTTGGGATATGTAGTCAATTTTGAGCAAGTAAAACTCAGACTTAATCTCTACCGTAGTCTGTGAAGAGCTAGTGATTCAGAAAAGCTGTCTGCCCATAGGCTTTTATTGGTGCAAGCATATGTAGAACCATAAGCAATGTGTTTATATATATTAAAAATCAGGAAAGGAATTGCTAGAGTTCAAGGAAAAGCATGACAGGACAAGAAGCCCTTTTCCTGCCTGGCATGTTCCTCCATTGCAAATAATCGGTTGATGATATGTGCAACAAAGAAAGAATCACTGCATGAAAAACTGCAGCCTCTCCCAGTTATTGCTTTGCTCACACTTCCTGCCAGAACAAGGGAATAAAAGCTTTCAATTTGATGTTGATGCTATTTCCTTGAATGGTTTTGTTAAAGTGCTGAACGCACAGTTTGTTTGCTAGCAACCTCTGGATTTACGAGTTGCCAGTCCTGGAGACGTTACTGTTTGTCATGCATTTTCCTCCTGATTTCCCTTCTTTATCCTCCTGCCTTCAAACCTTTTTAAAGTCTTTCCACTGCTGATACTCACTCTGATGCTAACTGGTAGTAATAGAGGGCTGTGCAGCTGTGGCACTGTAGCTTCCCTGGATAATGCTGACCGCAGACTTAGCAGCATGTGCCAGCTCAGCACATCTTGATAACTCATAATCCCTACCATAGGTTTTTATAGTTTGTCTGGTCTACTGTAAATCTCTAACTCTCTGTCATCGACAGAGCTCTTGACCTGATTCATAGGCACCAGGAATTAAGCTCCTGTCACACTCTGTTAGAAGATGACACCGTTTATACTGTGATATTATGCAAACAAAAATAGATGCTCTTGAATATATTGAATCATAGAACAGCATCAAAGGTCATGTTATTATTTTGAATCTTATTAATTAAGCAAACTAACTAAAAAGAGGGAGAAAAAAAAAGAACAAAAACCAAACCTGTGTACTAGCCAGCACATTGAAGTACAGGCAGGTTATCTGATCTTTTCTACTAACACATCTGTAATTTGGGATAATCTTGTGCCTAATAAGAAAAATATGTACATTACTAAAAAGAAATAATTCTGTGGAGTTGTTTCCCCCCTCTGTCTCACTGTGAACGTATAAGATAGTCCTCAGTCCTATTGCAGTTTACATTGTTTCTCAGCTATGGAAAGATTCTGTCCCTCTAAGAAAAAAGGACCTCAAAAGTGTTTAAAAAAAGAAAGAAAGAAATCAAATCACTTTTGACATTTTGATGCAGCAGAAATTATATAGGTTGTGCTGTAAAAAGGAGCCCAGTCCAATTCTGTCTAGTTCCTCATTAAAGATCAATTTGTCTAGTAATGAGGACCCTGGACAGGGTACCAAAATACCGGAATTTTATTCTAGATCAGATCCTGGCTTTTCATAGGACTTTTGCACTGAGGCTTCAGTTCCTTGTGCATTTGATTTTTACTGCATCATTTCTAAGTTTGGCCCATTCTCAGTGTAAGGTCCCAGAAGACTGTTCAGTCCAGCTGGCTAGTGGAATCTCTGATTGCAGGTGGAGGAGCAGGATGCTATAATAAAGCAAACTTGATCCTTGGTGGCTCTAAATAACACAGAATGATGAAATTTCTTTGAAAAAAAAAATTTTAAAATGCATGACATAACTTCTATTTGGTCATTGCAAACATTTTGCCTTTGTTAACTGAACAAATATAGAGGTTTTTAATGGAGAAAGTAAAGTGGTTTAGATTGTGATACATGATATAGTAAGAAATTGATTTTCATGGAAATTTTTTTGTATTTTTACTTCTCAGATTTGCCAGCATGGAATAATTTGATAATTAATAGATTCTTTGATTTCATAAGGCTAACTAAATATTGCTTGGTATACAAGCATGATTCAATGAAAGAAACTTTGTTTGAATGAGTTCAAGTTTCTTTTTGAGAATTATACCAGTTCCTATTCTGCATTTTTTGGTAAATGGTGACGAAATTGTTTCTCCAGCTGTATTTTCCTGAAAAAATATGTCTGACTGACCCACTTAAAACAAGAACATGTAAATGCTCAGAAATGTATTATTATTTCAGACAGTTCCCAGTCTCCCTAACTCGATCAGCTTCATGATCAGATTTCCAAATTGTGAAAATCTGATGAGTAACAAAGTAATCACAGAGGAACAGAATAATATTGTGTTTGTAAGAGAGGAGACTACACAAAGACCAGGTTACACCACCTCTGCCGCAGGTAACTCCTGACTATATCAGTAGCTGTCATCTGAAAGCTGGTTTGTGAAGCAAGTTGGTTATTCCAGCTCACGTGCAGAGGAGGTGGCAGAGAAGGGAGCAAATACCTCACGATACATCCATTCTCCTTCAGGCAAGTTCAGTGCAGTTAGTAAGGAATGAATGGGCCCATGCCAGCTCCTTGGAGGACTTTTTCCCTTTTGTTGATCATAGAAGGGCACTGGCACACAGAATAGTGAGCACTGTGTCTTCCCCTGTTTATTGTGTTGTCAGTCTGGGATCTCAATTACTACAGATGAGGATTCAGCTTCTTTTAGTCATGTTAAGTTCACTTGAGGTTTGTTTTCCCCCTTGAATTGTAGAGGTCCATATTGTCATTAAAATAACTTTATTGAAAATTTAGCCCCATTTGACCTCATAGACATATTATTCTCATAGTAGTGTCATAGTAGTGTCATTTTACCACGTAGTAGTGTCAAGAAATGTAGTTTTAGTTTGTCATAGATATGGCCTGACAATATCTACAAAATCAAAACTCTTAAGAACATAACTCAGTATTCTAATTCAGTGACTTCTCTGTGGTGTGGTACATACGAGCTATAGCACTTCTGTCTATATCTCTAAGGCACGTTGTTGCCAATTGATTGTGCCAAGGAGACGTGGAAGGAAAGACAGCCCCTCCTCTGGCATGCATTTCTTCTTGCCTTAGGATACAGCAAACCTCTGTGGGAACTCTCTAGAGCTCTGACTGCACTGATCAGAAAGGAGAAGATCCAGCAGTTCCTCACCCCCAAGCTGTGCTGAATTTGCTACAGGTTGCTTATTCCAGGGCAGTCAGGGATAAGGTAACTGCTGCAAGGCTACCCTTGCCTGGATTCCAGAGTGGCCATAGGTATTGTTTCATGTCTTGGTAGCAAAATCCCCCAGATGGGGTGCCTCCAGCACTGACAAATGCAGGATTTCTAACATACCTTCACAGGAAGGTAAATATCAGTTTCTTTTGAAATCTACTGATAAGGACTCTGTCTCAACTTGGGTCTTTCGGGTCCCTTGCAGGAATGACCAACCCACTGGGACAGAATGGGACAAAGATGTAGAGAGTTTGTAGCCTGTTGCCTGTTCCTAAATCATTTTAGCTGTAACACAGACAACTGTTAGATTGATAGATACTGATTTCTTCAACAGAAAAATTCTATGGACTACTTGTTAGCCCGATGCATGTCAGCTGGCTAAGAGCTAAAGGTCTGTCACTACTTTAGCAACATTATTGCATGTTTTATCCTTATTGTAGAAACAAATTAATGAAAATTATATAGATTAAGGCAGGCAATAATCAGATCAGTTCTCTTCTGTACTAGAGAAACTATCTAACAATGATATTTTTCAAATTCAAGTGTGTTTTCCTGTGCTTTATAATTTGATATTTCAGTGCACTGTCACTTGAAATTAATTGCAACTAATTAAAAGTGATCCAGTTAGGACAATTGGACAATAGTGCCCTGGAGATTGCTTCATTCCCAGAGGTTTTAGTGACTTGCTGCTGCGCTGGTTCAAGTCTTCAGAAGGGTGCTATACATCATAATGTCATTTTACATTGTTATTTCTCTGAAAGCAGCAATTTAAAAGAGTCTCCAGTGAACCTTGAGCAACTTTGCACTAAAAAGAAAAATGTTACTGTTCAAGATCCGTAAAATATAAAATATAGATTCAAAGAAATCACTTGACATGAATAGTAGTATTAAATTTGTGCCATTATTTGCATGTAATATATAATGTTGTAGTAAAAGGCTAACAAAGCATTTAGGCTGCTCCAGGGCTCATTGATTTTTCTGCACCTTTGTTCAAACTAGGTCAAAACCAATGTTGGTCTTATTTTATCACACATATTTTTCTCATGTTTGAGACTTCTGTCCTAAAGTGATATAACACAGTTTAAGCCCACAATGTATTGTGACCGACAACACCTGTTTAGAGAAAAGCAATATTCTTGTTTTGGTTTAGATTACCCTAACCAAGCAGCTGGCTAATGTGACCTAAACATTGGAATATACAGAGGCCCCATTTTTTTAGTAACTTGGGTGAACTGAGGGCTTAATGGAATAAGGCTTGCTTTCATGTTAGGGTGAAGGCCAGTCATTTAAAGAATTATGAAAATGAACCTTGTAACCAGTGCAAACGTGTTAACATGGTTAAACAGCTCATTTGATATTCTGCCTCACCACTATAAGTAGAAACATAGAGCCTACTAAAATTAGATTTTGTCCCAAGTCCCAAAGCAACAAATCTTCCTGCCCGTGCAACCCATACTTAGCAAACTTTATTCTGTGAAGAAATAGAGATACAGAATTGGGATAAGAACAGTTCTCAAGGAGGGAAAACATAAGCTAGAGGCTATTTTTAGATGATGATGAGGCTTTCAAACAAACTGTATATTGTCCTGACATTTCACATCATTTCTCCACTGTGAAACGTTTTCCATCATAGAAACCAGCCTATTTGTTATGGTGTGTGATCCTTCCTCCCACTATAGCACATCTGGAACATCATCTCCTCTCAACATGTTTTGTTTTTCTTAATTCATCTGATT
Source organism: Gymnorhina tibicen (assembly GCA_013399875.1). Taxonomy (NCBI): domain Eukaryota; kingdom Metazoa; phylum Chordata; class Aves; order Passeriformes; family Artamidae; genus Gymnorhina; species Gymnorhina tibicen. The sequence continues at coordinate 49,321 of VXAZ01008108.1, forward strand.
TCTGAACAGGACCATCAGTCAGTCTTTGAATAGGTTTGATTCAACGCTGTGTTATTTCATTTCTACACAGCCATAATAGTACAAAAATCAATGGAGTTGTACTGACACACAAATTGAGTAATGTATTGGCAGATCAGACCTATTGAATCTATTTGGCTCGCAAGACCATTAAAATTGTTTTTTAAAAAAACTTCAGCAGTGAGACAAGCAGTAGTTTAGTTCTGTGCATAAAATCCATCTCGTGTTCTAATACTTGTACTCATATTAATGGGAAAATAAGTGGGTTCTTCACTTTCTTATCAAGAAATTTTTGAGGAAAGTTGTGTAAAAAAATGTGTGTATTTATTAGTACAACAGTAATCTCAGTCTCTTCTACAGACTGGGAACTGATGACCTTCACCTATATTAATGGATAAACTACAGAACAGAAAAAACCAAAACACAACAACAGAGACAAAATGCTGGTTCCACTACATTCAGTTGGAGTTTTATGTCCAACTTTGCTGGAATTAGGAATTTATCCTAGAGCTCTCCTTTCTTTATTCCAACTCAGCCACCCTAACCAGCATACAAAAGTACATGCTTCCTTGTAAGCATGGCATTATTATCTTCTTCATTAGAACACAAACCTCTCAGCATTTCTCTGGGACTATCCCAATATCCTCTTGCTAAATGCAAAGTGAGATTAAGCAGACTTGCAGTGTGTTCTGTGCATGCTGAAATTTGGGCTTTGGCAGGCATCAAGAAAGAGAGTTCCAGAGAGAGTCAGCAGGAATTTTTTGTCCATCAAGATGTTTGAATTGGACAATAAAAGCACTCCAGGCAGTTGTAAGTTATAACCACTAGAAGATACCAAAAAAAAGGCAGTCTCAGAGATAACTGAATCCGAGACAATGCACTTTGGTTGGAAGATAACTCATGTCACTGCTGCTACAGTTGGTTTTTAAAAAGCAATCTTTTTCTATTCAAGGCAGGGAAGAAAATACTAAAACACAAGAATGACTGGGTGAAACTTAAAGAAGCCTCACATGCATTAACCTTTATTTTGGTGGTAGACAGATACAGGTTTTTTTGCTCAGTGTGCTGGTAACCGATCATAGAGTTAAAGGGGGAATGAGTACTCTCTCTCTGCTTCTCTCTCCCCCTGTCCTCCTTGTCTGCTACTCCCCCACCCCCTTTCTTTCTTCCCCCCATCTCTCTCTCTCTCTCTCTCTCTCTCTCTGTAAGTTTTGAACCCGATTCAGGCTGTGGTCTCACGTTCTGCAGAAATTACTTTACTAGCTTAAGACAAAACTCCTGCTGGTTTAACCTCTTCCCTTGCCAAAGGTTACTGGCCCCAGAGCACTGCAAAGTTAAGTGGATTACTTCAGGCAATCTTCTATGGTAGGTTGAACTGCCTGGGCTGACTTTGCAGTGAAGTGGGTGAGGATCCCTCATCTGTCCCACCCTGCTTGCTTTGCAGGATGCTGTGGAGAGCACCACTAAGGTAGCAGCCCACCATCTCTGTTGTGAATCCCTGAATGCATCTTCAGTATGACCCTAAGGAAAACTTAACAATTTTTAAGTGTTGTTTGGGCTAGATCCTCCTTACCTAGGTCTCTTTGTGACACTGTTCTTCCATACCCGTCCTGAAAGAACAGATCAGGGTCTCCTTGATTTTAACCCACTTTGTCTGGCTGTCTCTGATGGAAGAGGCAGTGGGGCAAAAATCCCCGACAGATTCAGTCTCTCAGACCCATCTCCCATTTACTGAACTTAAGGGGTGTTTAGTTGAATAAAGATAGTATGGCTCGATCTGTATTAATGAATTGTCTTATGGTATTTCAGAACCACTAAGATAGTCACTAAAATAATTTTACAAAATTACATATACTACGTATTCCAGTGTAGAGACAGATACACAGGGAGACTGGATAGTTAGCACATGAGGCATTTCTGCAACTTAAATTAATAAAAATAATAGCAAAATGGTATTATAAAATCCTGTTCTTTCAACTTCTCAGTATAAACATACTGGGTTTGTATTCTGGCAAACCAGTAAACAGAAATCTGGTTTTTGCAAACATTTTAAGGGCTCTATTCCATGGTCTACAACACCTGGTGTATCTCAGCTCTTGGCGTAATTTAAACAAACAGGCCATGTAACACATCTCTCTCTCAGTCAAATAAAGCAGACTTGGTGTGCTGCCAATTCTGCTCTCATTTATTTGCTAACCCTAGGTTTTATTTATTCCCTGAATCATCAAACACATTGCAGAGAGTGACAGGAACAGACAATATTACCTCTAATAGCTATATAATAATGTAAATAAAATCTGGTAAATCATCAGGTACATTATTTGCCTGGTTTTAACTGCCCCACTTAATTTTGTGCACTTGAACCAAAAGTATAGTAAACGAAAAAGCTTTTTGCACTGAGCAAAGTTAGAAAGAATATACCCATTGGATACCGATGCCCTGTTATTTAGATTAAGTGAAAAATACCTTTAATAAAGAAATACACCTGGATGTAATACAAATTTTCCGGCAAAATTTGCTCATTATCGTCTGTGGAAAAATCTCTTCTGACTTCAGTGACTCGGGGATCAGCCCAGTACTGCCTAGCTGTGGGATACAGTCCTGTAAACAGTAACGGATGTGAGGCTCTGTGAAACGCTGGAATGCTTTCCAGTGTTGAGTAAGAGTTACTGAGAAGATTTCTGTGATCAGAGGGAGAGAGGAACCAAGGGGGAAAGAAGGGATGAAGGCAATGTTTTGAAGTTAAGAAGTGTGAAGGAGATCACTCTCAGTTCCCACAGGGGCAAAGAGTTCATGGTCAACAGACCATTGTGTGGATTAGATCTGAAGAACAAGCGTGTAGGTGACAAAGCCTTGTGTTTGTTTAAGGCTTCTGTTTTAATGAGATTTGTCTAGCAAAAGTCTAACTCAACTTTACATCAGATTGATTTCTTCTGCAGAGTTGATTTAAAGCACCACCAGGTGAAGGATGGGAGCTGACAGGTCAATTACATATCACTTCTAAAGATAACTGTTGAAGAAAGGAGCTATAATTTTTGTATATGTTGTTGAAATACATTTCTGAAAAGTGATTCCAAGAAGCGTCTTCAAGAGCAGCATTAAATAATGAATGGAAATTGATGGCCTGAAGACTTTTGTGTACAGTTCCTGACTGTAAAGTTCACCAAACTCTCACTTTCTTCTGTTTATTAATTGGCCATTCCTGCTAGGTTAACATGGGAAGAGAAGACTGTGCAGTACTTGGGGTTGTGCCTTGACCACATAATTGGAAAAGTAAATGGTTTTCCTACGATCAGAGTTGGAATCTGTGCCAAAATGACTGAGCTCCATTCAAAAACCCCTTTTCATGAGTCATTTTGTGGCAATGCTTGTTAAGAGATGGCAAAATACCAGGAGTAAAATGATCAGCACACCTCAGGCTGCTAATAATAACAAAATAAGCTTTTCCTACTGTGAAGCTGGCTCCTCTCTAGAGTCTTCACACTTACATGAGCTTCCTATGCAAGAGTAAGTCAGAATCAGGCCATGATTTTTTTTCTTTAAAAAATGTATTTTAAGATCCCAATTTATCGGCTGCCCTAAAATGTAAAATGTTTCCAGTTTGTTAACGAGTCCCAGTGTCCTTTACCATGTGTCTCTTAGGGAAAGAATGCAATATTTTGCATTTGAGAAAGAATGAATGGCAAGGCATGGTTACAGAGCCTGGAATTCAAGAATCATTGGCCTCACTACTGAAAGCCATGAATCACTGGCTTGACTGTTCCAGGTCCAGCTCCGGACACCCCTCTGTCTCCTAAACCCATCACAATATATTAATTTGTGCTGCAGCTACTCATGCATTGTGCAATACATTCTTTATTACTCTGTTCTACTCATGCATTGTGCACAAAAGACACGGGTTTTTTTCCTGATTTTCTAAAAAAGCAGCAGTGGTCTCCAAGTCCTGTCAGATTTGAATCTAGTACATACTAGAGAAAACAACTATTTCTCATCTTCAGTGTAACAGTTCTCCAGCATTTCAATAGTCATACTGAGAAAGAGAGTATACCCTTTACTTCTGAGGATTTAGTTCCTTCCTCTATTATGTGGGCTGGGCAAAGAACATGGCCCTAAGTATTCTTCATGTGATTTATTCTACATTGACAACCACTTAAGTGGAGGCAATGTTAGACCCAAAAGGCACAAAGTGATGAAAGCTGGAACTGAAAAATAGCATGACAGTCAAAATTGCTGAGTTTCACACAGCCCCCGCTCTAACAGTGTTAGAAAACTCTTGGTCGAAAAGAATCCCAAAGAGCCCTCTGGAAACCCAATCCCATGACTCACATGATCTCCTTGAAGGCTTTTTTTATTTCCCTCTACAAAACGACAGTGAATAAAGCCTGGTGGACTTCGCTACTTGCTGCAATTTGACAGCTTTTAGTCAAAACGTTTTCCATTTACAAGAGAAGAAATTCTTTATATCCCAACCCAAGCTGAATGCACTGGCATCTGCAAGTCAGACTGAGCTGCTTTTGGTTGGCTTGTAGGCTGGATCTTTCCATAGAGGTGGAATGCCTCTGTGGCGGGGGATGGGAAGGGATATGGAGGAGATGCACTACCTCAGGAACTTTGTGATGAGTTAATACTGGTGACTCAGATACTCTTTCCCAAGGACTCCCAAGAGCTGAGATGGCACTTAATGAATCAACACTTCAGTGTTTGCCTAGTTCACTAGATTGGTTGAAAGACTGACAAGCCAGTGCCACTGCATTACCTGTTGCAGGTGAAGCCGGGAAGAATTCTGGTCACTGCGTGTATTGTGACTGTACAAAAGTAAGCGGGAACAGAGGACTACCCTTTCCTTCCCAGCAGCCACTCTGTTGATCCACAAAGGCCAGATGCTATTTGATCTTCCCACTGGGATTCAGTTAAGAATGCAGACCCTGAATACTCAAGTTCCCTCTGAGTATTACATAAAACTGAAAGTTAACTGAGCTGCTAAAAGGAGCATGCATGACACATATAAATAAAATTTTTTTGATCATAAAATTGTTGTTTTGATGATTGCTTTTCGGGATGTCCGTATAAGCTCAAGAGTGTTTTTAAGATACCTATGGTTAATCCATTGAAGCCAATCCATCTTTTCAAGTTTGTGTGTTCAAGACCCTTTTTTAATCCAAACAGTACAAAAAAGTGTTGTTTTCCAACTCCACTGTCAACAGCTAAGAAATGGATCAACATGCTTTCATAATCTTCTCTGTGTATGAAGATGCAATAATAAACTGTTTTTTCCTCTGGCATAGGAAATGGCATTCAGAAGGAAGTTAAAAAAGAAGGAGAACAAAGGAACACAGGTAGGCCTTTTCCAAGTGATTTTTCTAAAATAAAAAACCAAAATTAACTAACCTTATGACAAAGGTTGTCAAGAGTACAAAAATCTGATTTTTTTCCTATCTTGTTGTCTTTATTGAGCCTTAAATTAACTGCAAGGATCCCTATGCTTGTATGATTTCTCTCTGACAGTTTTGTAGGAGACAAAAAACTTTGAAAGGAGACTTTAAAGTCAAGAGCGCAATAACAAATTTTTTGTAGTTTTATATCTTTTTATAATACAGGTTTAACAAAGGATGTATTTTCTTTACTCTTCAGTCTGGATTTCTGTCTTTCAACATGAGAAAATTAAAGCTGATAGATTGTATGCTGAAGTCCCTGCTTCTGTCTCTGTTCAGTTTGCAGATGAGAAATGAAAGGGGCTAATTTTTCTTGCTGATGATCTACGTGTATTTTGTATGTTTACATACAGTGAGTATAAAAAAGTGTTTTCTCATTTCCTTAGACTTAAGTTTGCAGACCTGGTACTGCTCCCTTTCCTACCATAATAACCTTTCTCTCTCTAAATTAGGAGCTCCACAGTCAGCTGGGATGAAAACGAAGGTGGCACCTACAAAGTTAGGGTTTTCATCTATCTGACCCAAACAGTGGCAATATGGATTACTCATCAGGAGAAGCTGGTTTGAAGGAAATTTGTGGATCATAAAGCAGGCACCAGTTTGCCCCAGCATAGGTGCGTAAACGCACTATACTTTACATGCCAAATGCTGAAAGGAAAAGCAGCTGTCAGGAGTTCTTTGCTGTGTTCATAAGGTCTCTCTTGCCTTGGTGCCTTTATTTAACTAATGCTGCCGTGCCACTAAATATATATTTGAGATATATTCTACTGAGGGGGTGGAGGCTGTCACTGCATTAATGATGTCCCAAATTGAGCTCTGTATATCTAGCTTATGCTAATTCCTGTGTCTTCTTAGTGCTTTTTTCTGTTGTTTTATAATAATATAAATCTTTCATATATTCCAACTAATGCTTCATCCTGGATCCTTTACACTGACTTTTCAAAGTATTCTGCATTTCAATTTTTTTCATGCTAGTTAACGAGCAAGCAATGATTTTTTTTTCACTATTTACTACAAACGTGAGACAAATTCAAGTATTGGAGAGAAAATTGGGACCTAAATGTTCACCACTGCATATTCCACCAACATTTTTACCAGTGCATCGTGGAGGTAAAATGCTAGCTTCATTGTGTGTTACTTTGAATGTCCTTCAAAATACATTTACATGCAGGAGAATGCAGCCTTCTTTATCAGTCAGTGTCGGGTACACCACATCTTCTAGTTGGCTTTATTATTCTCAACTATTTAACAGTCATCTCCTTGGTAATCAGTTGTGCATTTCTTCAGGTAATTGGTAACGTTACTAGCATTAAAACTTTGTTCTGCTGTTTGTGGCTTAATAGATTGACTTAAGTTGCACTGAACTTAAACCAGAAAAAAACATATATACGTAAAAATTAAGATATATATTCTGTTCTTAGTCTTTTTTTTCATGGGTTTTTGGAGCAGGTTTTTAGCTTGTCTGCTTTCAATTAAATGCCTAACAAGTAGAGTTTATTTTGGATGATTGATTATAGGAATCATGTGCATGCAACTGAAGTACAATATTTTAAGTCATGACTTCTTTTCAAGCAATAAAATGATCTTTATATCTTGACATGTTTTATCATTTTGAAACTAAACCAGTTATCTGTATAAGTTCAATGTGTAGCTCTTTAAACTGATAGAACATTATCAGGATTTATTAAAAAACAAGCACATCTTCCTATTACAGCGGTATTTCAAAAATGAAACAAATGGATTAACAAGTTCTCTGTAATTATATCACTAGTTGATGGTATTTTTAATACAGTCTGATAAAAAAAGCTTAAGATGGTGTGGTATTTTAGTACTACACATAGTACTACTATGTGAGTCCTACTGCTAAATACCTTATACAAAATTCTCAAGGAAGGTTTTTTCATATAGTTATTAAACTGAGAGGACCAAATATTAGGCATAAGAATAATACATTATTTTACTCTTAATTATCTGCTAGTCCCATGGGACTATCCTTATTTTTTTAATGGTGATCCTAATCCATCCTCCTAAAATGCACATAAGTGAGCTGTTAGAGGCACCCTTGCTGTCTTTTGCCCAGTGTATGGTTTTGTTCCATCATTTCTTGCAGATTAAAGCAAGACAATTCATCCTTTTTCTTTTCAGATCATAATTATTTTTGCTTGTGACATTTCTTCATAGGACTTGGTCTACACAGGAAAATTTTGGTCTCGCGGCTCTATCGGGACTACTTTTCATTCTACGTTGGTTCCGCCACAGTTGTGCTGGCAAAACTTCTACTTTATATGCACTTATACCACCAGAAAATTCTGTTGCCAGTTTTTCTTGTACTGCTTGAGAAACAGGTTTCTTTCTTTTGCTTACCTAAACCATACCCCTTAATATACAGGTGGCTTTCATCTTGGCTTTACTAGGAAACCTTTGGAGAGCAGACATGTCTGGGAGGTACTAGGAGGAGTACTAGCTCAAGGACACCATGCTCTCATTATGTTATGCAATAGCACAAAAATCCTATAAGAAAGGTGGGGTTTTTTGTTCCTCATCATCAGTGATTCTTTTAGTCCTCTAACTGTGATCACTGATAAGCACCACGGGTATCTGCAGCTTATCAAAGATTAAATAATTAGTTGTGTAGGGCTTCAAGTATGGGAGCAGTAAAAAGGACAGTGGCAGAAAAGGGAAGGTCTTCACAACCTCAACATTAAAAACACACCATAGATGGAAAAAACAGTTTCTTAAGGATTCTTGGTAAGTAATGTGACAATCTAAGTCATAAAATCTTTAAAAGCTATTTAAAGGTCAGTGGATTCCAGTAAATTTGACATTAGTGCTTTGAGGTTTTGAAATTAATGCACTTATTGAAACATTTTATTACCCTTTTTCTTCTAGTCAATAGATAAGGTAGAATTTTGTGGTCTACTTCTTCAAGCTGCCATTATGTCAATCAAAAATATGTCTGGCGAACAAATTATTTTGGCAAGTAAATGAAATGCTTTTATGGTTAGTTTAGTGTTTTCCTAAAACCCCAGCACAGTCCAGGAAGCATTCTGCCTTCTCTCTTAACCAGACTTAATGATTGCTGCATGTCAGCCACATGTCAGTCTCTAATATTATCTTTGCCTTGCCCTTATAATCTTACTAAGATGCATCTTAACCCACACTGGCCTAAAAAGAAATGCAGGGGGCAGTGGTTGCTTTCAAAATTATTACTGCAACCATTTCCCTGGTGAAACATAAACACATATTAAATAACGTGACATTAATAATTGCATAAAAGGGATGTTAAAAAAATTGTTTCAGGAAAGAGAATAAACCATTAATGAATTAGTATATTAGTGAAGTAGTTTGGGCAATAGTTGAGATGCTTGTACTAAGTTGATAAATGCTGTGCAAGTAAATCACTTGCATATATCTGCTTTTCTAGCCATAGTTCAGAGTCTGTTAGATCTCCAAAGGTTGTAGATAATTTTTGCACCCACTCAGTCAATGACTGGCAATACGGCATGGAGCCGCAGTCATTCATTCTGTCAGTCAGCAGCCCTTGATAATGTGCCTGTCAATATAATTCAGTGCCTGTTCAAGGAAAGTGACACTTTGAATAGTGGACACTTTTCAAAAGCATTCATACGGGGTCAGTTCCATGATAAATAAATATATTTTGTGTTTGGAACAAATAGGCAGTACGCAGGAGCTGGAGTCAGAGCAGAAATACACAACCAGTCTGCAGGACACTGTAAACTGCAATGAGGAGTGAATATCATAAATGCATCTTTGGGCTTTTGATGCTATATTAATGATGGGATAATAGATAATAAAGTCTTCAGGATCCTACTTGGCTTGACTGAGCCCTGATCCATGACCAGGGGCACTATGCTCTGGTACACTACAAATGAGATATTAGAATAATAGTATCAATAGTTCTTTAAACCCTATTAAAAAGGGTGAATATTTTCATTGCTGAATGAAAAACACAGGCAGAACTCTTTAATTACCACTAACAGTGTGTTAAAGAAAGTATTTATATGGCATACAGTGTTTAGTTTCTAGTTTCTATTAAAATAGGCTGAGAACATGAGGAAGAAATATGTGATAGCGACAGGATTTTTAATGGTTCCTCACCTTAAATGCATTTTAAAATATGTAAATCAATAAAAAAATTATTTGTAATAGCAGAGTAAGAGTGCTGGTTAGCCTTACTGCTGAATGAAATGTATGCTACAAGCTCTATTACCATACATCGTGGGAGCTGTAGTTAGGATTAATCTGTCAAAAGGGATGGTTTAGTGTTGATGAATATGACATGTGACCATTAATGATGTTGATTTTATCTCCTGAGATTAGCATGATTTACTTCGGATGGATAATAATGTCATTTGCTTGATGCAGTAGATCTGTTTACGAGCTGATTAAATTGTAAGGCCTTGCTTCATTTCATGCTATTTGGTTTACAGCTTCATTACTGCAATCACAAAAGCTGTGGAAATGTCCCACATCCCATGTCACAATAAATCATTGTTTAAGATTGCAGCTATGTATTTTAGCATTTCAGTTTTGCATGGACCATGCATTCCTTAACAAATATGTGATTGGGAATACATTAACAAGATATTCTGGAACATACTGCCACAGAAATGTAGAAAATCAGCCTGAATCTTTTAATTGAGATTAAGGAAGCACTTGAGTAATTAGCTGTAACAAATTACCTTATTATTTAGACAGTGAAGTAAACGTTTTTGTTGCAAGAATGATTATCATAAATCTGCAGAAAAGTGACAGTCAAACAACCATAAAGGAAACTTGTAAGCAAACTACATTTTCTGCCTATTACCTTTTATATTTAAATAAAATTTATCAGAGACATACTCCAAAAAGAATGTATTTGTTGTTCAGGGAGAGTATATGTTACAAGCTATACCATCTGTAATTACTGCACTGGGAAGAATATATGCATGTAAATCACAAAGGAAAAAAAAGAATCTGTTAATTATAATGGCAAATGCTAATGTTGCCATAGTTAAGGCTGTGTCAACGTTTTCATTATAAACCCAGTTATAAAGGAAAGAAGGAGAGAGGGAGGGTCGTAATCAGCCATTAGAGATTGCTGTGTGCTAAAATTTTGTATACAAAAAGGCACACTCACACAGTACACAGTAAAATCAGATGTACTGGGGAGACCATGCTCATAGTCTCAGTGAGAGGAGGACCAGGGCCAGACTCTCAGCTTAGGAGCAAGGTTGACTGTTGCAGTAATTTTTTCACATTAAATGATACTGCTATTTTTATTGTCCAAATTAAAAAAATATTGCATTTATCAGTCAAATGGGGCCTTTCAGAGCTTGTGGTTTACCACTAGCTGAATTTGATAACTACAGTTGATTAAGTCTTGGTTTGTGTGCTCAATTTTAATGAAAGTTTTTATATTTCTTTTGAAGAGCATGCTTAAATAGTTAGCTTAAGTTGGGTATTTTATTGTAATAGAATGGAATTTCTTTTAGTTCTTTTTATTCCCCCTTTTATTTTAAATCCCCCCAAGTTGGTTCTCAGTGGATTTCATGGAAATATCTCAAGTTCATTTACATGTGAATTGTGCTGGGTTATAATATGGTCAAATGTGACTGTGAACTTTATAGGAGATTTGTGAACCTTTTTCCCTTAGCAAAACTCCCCTCTCACCTCAAAGTATTTGAGCTGGCAGATGAAGAAGTGGGAACCCCAAGAGGAACTGTACTCATGTATATGTGTACATCTATACCTATATACAGGCCTGGAGTACCCAAGGATTTCCAAATGTGTTGCAGCAATGGCCACAGTCAAAATGTCTTACAAATGGTTCATGGCTCAGCTTTTCTGGTTGGCCAATGTCAGACATTTTGAAAAGCCAGGCTTTTTTTCTCATTTGCTTGTTTGTTTTTAATGGTTGATGCATGGAGCATTCTGGAAAGGGGACACTTCAGGAGAGTTCATGCTTTGGATTTGGAAAGAGGGAACAACTCTAATGCTTGCAACTCAGTTCTATCTGGTTCTGTTTGGGGACAGATTTACTGAGCTGATTTAGTTTTCCAATACATTGTGGCTGCTGGGCATAGATCTTCCACCCCTGACTTTGAGCAGAACCAGTCCCCGTTGACATTTGTAAAATTACTGAAAATGTTTCACATGTTGAAGTGTTGATTTTTCCAGCAACATTTCAAGTAATCAAATTAAAACAGTGATAAATATTTTCTCCTGTTTTCTAAATAGCTCTAGACCTGAGTTAATGAAAACATATTCTTGAAAATAGAGGGATGCATAAGTTTTTTTCACAAAAGAATAATTTAATTGCTGTGACAAAAAGAAAAGGCAAAAAGAGGAAACCACACTTTGAATCTTCATTGCTTCAGGAAAAATTTGGTAATATATTGCATCCCTGCTTAAGTTGGCTGAAATGTTTTTACTGCAGTTTCACAGTTTTATATTTTATAACTCTGAAATTAAACAAAACAAAGGCTCCCTCTCTTGATGAGCTGCACCTTTTAAAAGCAATTTGGTTTCTAGCCAAATGAAAATGCAAGGGCAGAATTTTTCAGGGTGGACATTCTTTCACTGGTATTCCTGTTGAAACAACAAAAAAATGCCCTTGAAAATCCCAACTGCTGGCTTCACTAAAAAGATATAATTTTACCACCGACCTGCCAGGGATGGCTGATTTAGTGTAATTTATGCACAGAAAAAAATCCCTTGCTAGTGCTATGAGGTGGAGAAGCTATCAGCCAGGTTGAAAGCAGTTTTGTGGAAAAAGACACCTTTCACCTGCATAGCTGAAGTCAGAACCTTGAACTTTAGTAATCACTGTTTATATTAACATGGGAAAAAGCACTAAGGATATGTAATTTCCTAATTCCCATACAAGCTGTCCCCAGTCTACCCTTTACCATTCCTCAGACTCTGTGATGTTTGGGGAATCTATTTAAATAGAAATAATGAATCCTGGTTGGTGCTTTGAGGTTGTTTTTCTGAAAATGGTGGCAACTGTGGAACACATATGTGTCTGCCTTACTGATAAAGCTGCTATTGTGATATGAGTGAAGAGACTATTTGATCTCTGTGACTGAATAAACAATTTATACATTCTGAAAGTTGATGGCTGCTGGAAGATGATTTATCAATCTTCTCTGTAGGTGCCTTCAAGTACAACAATTCTTGAACTTGGACAGGAGAAAAAGTAAAAGATGGGTTTAAAATTATTCAGATGGATGCAATTAAGGAACAGAAGTTGATTCTCTGAGTGGAAGAGAGGAAAACCTGTGCAGTATTTTGCCACTGGAGAACTGGTTTCGCTGCAGATTTATTCACCGTTAAAAGAAGCAAACGAACCTGAAAATAATAATTTGAAAAATAAAATTTGGTCTACAATAGAAGGATCCTGGGCAGCTTTAGGCCAAATAATTCTCCAGAGTGGTGTTGAAACTCACATAGGAGAATACATTATTTCTCTGGCTTTGGATCTTATACTTCTACATAGAATATTCTTAAAGCTAAGGCAAGGTCTGCAGATGCACTCACTGCATTTGAATATCTAAATTGTATATTCAGGGTCATCTACAGAGCTGGATCTCTTGGGTACTGAGAAAACTGGTGTTTGGGAAGCCGTCACTGTTAATGAGGACTTCATTGGATTGCAGAATTTCAGTGAAAACTGAGTCCAGGGATGTGCGAGCATTTTTCTGTTAGAAGACTAATCTTAATAGGGATAATTTCCCAAATTTAGCCCACTAAGAGAAAGCACTGAATTTTCCTTCAGCAAACAATTTATGTTCATGAACAAAATTGCTGATGTCAGCAGAATTGTGCAGGCACGTACTGGGTGCACATTTTCTTTCAGAGATTCCTAGGAACTGGCACATCCTAAATCCGTGGCTGTTCTAGAAGGCATCCAAATGGCTGCTGAGAAGGGTCAAAGTCATAAGCAAATAAAATCTACAAGGCACTGTGTATGCACATACTTGCATTATGACCATTGTGAGCGTCAGTGTAATACTTAAAGAGTCTGCTCAATGGCATTGAGGGCAGTGAGTTCTCAGTAGCTTTAGGAATCAGAACCATGTGTTTTCTGAAGAAATATAGATTCCTGAAAGATATCTTGTTAGATTTCAGGGTAAGCAAAATCTCTGTGATGTTGCAGTCTGATTTTCTTTGTCACCAGGGCCACAGAATTTCATTGAGGAGCTCCTGCAGTAACTGCAGCTATGTTTGATTGAGCTAGCTAAAGAATATGAAGAGAAATTAGGGCAGATAATTTGTTATTTTCTCCCTTCATGGAGTTCAAAAATAGGTTTTGCAAAAAAGCAATTGTGCCTCCTTCAATTATTGAGACTGCTGTAGTCAAGCCTTTTAATGAACAAATTTTGTAGAATTTAGGGTCTCTGAAGTGCAAAGCCACAACAGAGGGTGGCTCTTAATGTGCCATATGAGCATTATGTTGCTGGCTCCCTCTGTCAAAGCTGGCATGTATCAGAATGCAATAAAAGAAAAACTATTTCATTCAAAATTAAATGGCCACATCCAATTAAAGAAGAGATTGAAGTCTGAAACCGTAGAATCCATTGAAAGTTTCTTTCTGTTTTAGAGGAAATGTACCAATTGCTAATGGAAGTGTTACTCTAAACGATTGGCTACTAGTTAACTATTATGCATTCTAGCAGGATTTGTGGTTGGACTTTTTTTTGTCATTCCTTGTCCTCAGAAGATTTGGGGAAAAGAACAGAAAACTATTGAAAAGATTTCCTTAGTCTTTTATCTTTTGAATCAGTGTCATACTAACAAAAAGATGTTTTGAAGTCTTTAACCATTAATTGACTAACTGGTTTTCTTTAGACATAAAACTTGTCAAGGCCTTGATTGTTGTGAATCCATGGTGATAGATTCTGGCTGACTGCCTAAGTACAAGGTCTCTGAACACTAGGATAACACTTTCTGAAACAGTTGGGGCTTATCCTCCGTAATGCCATTTAAACAAACTTAATTGACTAAAACTTTCACTTTTGTGCATCCTGTATAAGGTGCTATTTGCAAGAAGAGGCCTTTTAGGAATAGACCCTAAGTGACAAAATCTGACCTCTACCTAGCCTTAGATTTTTCAATTCTTGTTTATTTACACAAAATAAGCCAATATGAACTGCCTTTAAAATTCACTATAAGCAGAAAGCCTGTTATATACCTTAATTTTTCACTAGTGAATAACCTTAGATCGAGTCCAAATTGAGACTCTATGAGCAGCATAAAATTCACACACTACTGCAGTAAGACTAATTGTTATTTTCAGATAAGTGCCTATATATGTCAGTCACTAAGCTTGTTCTATATGAAATAAGTAAAAAGTTTCAGACAAAGCCAAGACCTGCCTTATACACTTTTTTTTTCACTTCCTGTTGTTGCAGTGAAACTTTAGTAAAGAGACGCCCCTGGGATGATTTTCCTAAATTTTGAGTTCTGGGCATATGCAGAATTATACATCTATCTCTACAGGTTAGTGATTTTCATTTTCCACTCTTCTTTCACTGGCAAAGTCACTTGTGTTTGAATGGAAGCAGTATGTCAGATTTAAATAATATACAGGAATGATAAAACTCTAACACTTTTTGCAGGAAACATGACAACTCTGGGATAACTGTTTTATCTTTAGGAAGTCTTCAAACATCATAAGGTAAAATTCTTAGTATCTCTAAGGCGTTTTGAATGGCCTACATGACATGAGTTGGTGACAGTACTCTACTCTGTGGTTGTCAGGGCCCTCACAGCTCAAAAACTTCACTTGTGGTCTGCCCCAGGCACTGTCCACAGGCTCTGGAGCTTCCTCAATCCCTGCCTGGGCAGGACCATGGTCATGGGCCCCACTGATCCCAAGCCTGACCCATGGGCTGTTGGCCTTGGCCTCACTTTGTCACCACAAACCTGCTCAGAGGTCACGATCCCAGCTGCACTCACTGGGTCTGATCCTGACCTGCAGATAGACTGCCAGCTTGACCTTGGATCTGCCTCATCACCACAAACTTGTCTAATTGTCGCTGCTGTCTGTGGTCCTGCCCTGCTTCCTCACTGGGACAGCCAGGACCCTGCCCTGGTGACATTGCCCTTGGTTCCCTATTCCCTGTCAGAGCAGCTGCCCTTGCTGCTTCTTGACAGTAGTAGTGCAAAAGCTTTTATCTTATAAAAACAATATTGCAGGTCAGAACCAGATGCCAGTCCTTACCCTGTGGTAGCCACAAGGTGATTTCTAGTGTTGGTGATTTTTTGGGGGGACGTGGGAAGGGGGGAGTATCACTTAGAAGCCATCCAGTGAAGGGAGCTCCTGTTAACAGTGCAGTTGTTTCGTGAGCAGAGGATTTCTGTCTCAATTATTTTCCTAGAATAGGCACAGAGCTTTAACATAAATATCCCATTTTCTTTTAATGTATCTTTGGAAAAATACTCCAATAAAAGAGAATTTTAGCCTGAGCAGTTCTGTTATGAGCTAAAAATCACATGGCTGAGTTGGGACTTGGCCTTAACAGGCTCATTTCACTACAAAGTCTAGATGCAACCTGGAATAGAGTGGAATAGTCATTTTCTTCTCTTGAGCTCATAGAGGTACTACAAACCCAAGTCAAGCAGACATTATACAATCAGTGTGCCAGTTGTTCCTCCTAAGAGAATGCAACTATTATTAGAGTTCATGGTTAGTATGAAAATCTTTCCGATTTAAGGGATTTTTAATATATTTATTTCTTAACTGACCTTGGTTTTGCTAAACAAAACCAAAAAAAACACCTACCCTCAAGTGTCAATTTTATTTAAAGACAATTTTTAATGCAAAAATGTTGTTCCAGTTTTCAATTCACGGAACACGTGTTCAGAAGTAAATTTTATCTTTAAAAGTTTTGCATATATTTATATTGATATATAAAATCACTTTTTTGCTATGCAGAATCTGGTTTTCTTGACTTCTGCATTTAACTAAGCACTTTGCTGTTAGAAGGCAAAGACTGGTGATGTGGCAGTGGTTTGTGAAGCAGCTACAAATGTGGTATATCCACAAACAGAGAATGTTTTTGAGATATCTGAAATAATAATTCTGAGACTGTGCCAGCTTTGTTAAGTCCATTATCTCAATCAATAACACTTGTATATGTGATATCTAAAAGGTATTATTTAATTATTATGCCGGTCTTACTTGACTGCAAAGGTACTGAGCACCTTTCAACATGAAGGTGCAGTGTCCTTAGGCCAACTCTTTAATTTATCAGGACGAGATGAGACGCTCTGAATATGTGTGTCTTATCGCTGTTTTACAGAATCGAGTCTACTGAGAGCATACAGCACAAAGCTTAACTACACAATCGCAGAACAGTAAAAGAAAGTGTTTTTGAGGGAAAAGCGTTGCTGCCAATAATGCTAGGATGCTGCAATGTACAGTGATTCGTATTTTGATGTGCGGTGTCCATACAGCTGAAAATTGGATGCAGAGTCAAAATTATGACTATGAAAATGTTCAGTACTGGCAAGGAGAAAGCATCTGCCACCACTGAAAAAAGGATGTGCAATTCTTGCAGGGCTGTGTGCCCCATCTCCACAATGAGTGGTAACCTGTATGAAGGAATAATAAGGGAATGTATTGCGCTCTTGTAGCATACTGTTTATTTATTGGGATTTTTTTCCTAATGTTCTGAAATAGTTTGGACATTATGTAAGTTTTCTGGTATAACTTCATGACCCTTCATTTTTCCCCATGAACTTTCACTTTAACATATTTTAGAATTAAAACAATTTATTAATAATAAAGACGTATTGAAATACCAAATACTGTAATGAAAAACATTACAAGAATCCCTTCTGCCAGTAGTAAATGACGAAGTTGAAAAGGTACGTGTTAAAGGAACATTAATAACCATCAACACAGTCTCACTAGTAGAGGTAGTGGAGAGTTGAGTGGTTGCATGGGAACTAGTGAGAAACAGGAATAGATATTTGCTGCCCAAGTTCATGGACTTGTTCCTCATCTGTCAGTCACTGCATGGCCATGAGTGTGAAGCACTGCCCACAGGTACCCAGAGATGTTAGAGCCGGGTTCAGCCACTTAAGTTAGTGGGGCAGTAGGGTAATCCTCCTGCTGCCCTCAATTCTGCTCAGTCACCTCTGGCTCAGCATCAGAGAACAAAAGGGCTGCATTTTCATCCTTGTTTCCTCACTTCTCTCTTTCTCTTTTACAGTTCTCAGTTTTTTGCTGAATAAGAGGTGCTGGTTCAATCTGCATTACAAATCTTAAGGCATTTCTTGCCATAAGTCATCCAAGAAAAATGTTCCTGTTGTTTCCCCATGTGCTCTATAGTAATCTGGATGTTTGTCTCAGACCTACCTAAGGTACAAAGCCTCAACAAAGCAAGGAAAGAACAAGGGGTTTTTTTATCCTTGGAAAGACAGAAAAAGTCCTTCTACTACTAAGCAGCTTGAAAGGCCAAAAGTTGATAATTTTACGTAATTAATATTTCTTTAATTCATCTCTGATCATTCACTTGTCCAAAAGCTGTTTCAGGCCAGTTTACTAACTCACAGACAGACTAGTAATTATTGTAGATTTAAGACACCTAAACCCAAAATACTGTCAGATGTGACTATTGCACAAGAGGATCAGACTAACAGCCTGACACATTACTACTCTTTCAGATTAGCAAAGCCTTGGATGCAGGCTTCCCTCCATCATTCCTAAAATAATGCTAATCCCTATACCTAAGGTTTTGCAATTCTATAGCTGGACGGCACCTATACTAAAAGGATTTTCCATTGCTGGTGTCTGCTTAGCAGATTAGTTATAGGAGGGGACTCTACAGAACAAGCCATGCTTGACCTGCACAGAATCTTTAGATGTTTTGACTTTTTCCTCTTTAAAAAATTCTCAAACATTAACAATTAGTAGTGGAGAAATATTAAAATTGTGTTTATATTTTACTAATGACATTATCTCCATTTTTCCCTTCTGAAAAGGGAAAGACCAGTGGTGCAAGACACTAAGGAACTTCTTAATTTAAGATTTTATTTAACCCACTGTGACACAGCATAGACTATGCCATAAAGATAGCACTACTGAAACTACATTTAGCAGTATAGCAGCAAAACAAAGTTATACAGTGGAAGCGGATGAAGTATATACACATTTGTACTGTAATTCCAGCTTTGATTTTTAAATTTTTTTTTAAAGTAATCAAGTATAGCTAGAAATAATAAGCTGATTTTAAAAATATTAATTTGCAGCCATCTGGGCCCACTTCAACTCGGTGGGCTAGGGATTACGATATAAGAGTGGTGCTGTGGAAGTGGAATGTCTTCTTCCCTCATGAAGTTAAGGTGTTTCATATTGTGATACACCATAATCAATGATTCCATGAGTCACATTCCAAAAAACCCTCTAATGTATAGATCGGTTGGTCTAGATTCCTTAGTTCTGTCTTGGACCATTCCTTTTATGTCCTAAAATTCACAGTGCTGTTAAAGACTTTTCACTGCAACTTCGATGCTGATTGAGAGATGAGGAAGAAGAAGATAGGACATTCAGAGTCCTTTCGACAGAGATAGGAAATAGATACATTTTAGAACTGCTTTGGTCTCTTTATCATGCAGGATTCGACACTGAAATTTTTAGTTCTTTCAAGCTAAAGACTAGTAATTTATTTTATCTTATCTTTTGCAGTTTCTTTTACAAACTTTTGCAGACCACAGTTGTGGACATCCCTCCTGAAATGGCACTTTCTGCTCTATTCACACCAGAAGGCAATTGGAACTCATGTGATTCTGCATCCTCCTAGCACTTTATAGAGACATCTGACCAGAGACTGCTGATGCAGAGGCAGCTGAAATATGTGCTGTCTTATACAGAGAAGGAGTGTGGGAATAAGCAAACAGAAGGGCGAGAAATTCTCTCTCTAGGGAACTGTGGAGCTGATACTGGAACACTGTCAAGTCAAAATATCCCTAGAATGATAGGACATGAGTTCAAGCCACACATAAATCCAGATTTCAGAGTCTTGAGCTCAGGTAAGACTCCGGATTACATTAAATTTGTAAGAAAAGTGCAGGAAATCTACAGTGATCTCATGTATTTAAAACCTATTCTCAGTCAAACTAAGACAAATTAGTTTCAACAGAAAAAAAAAATCCTGGAAGGGATTCCCAGAATTTTGAATGAAGAAATTTTCAAAATTCAAGTTTAAGAAATTACTTGAAAACTGTTTCAGGCTGGGGCAGGATCTGAATCGAATTGTCACAGCCCTACAAAATTATTCTACATATAGAAGTTTATCACATGCATAATTACCTTATTCCAGTTTGTATTCTAGAATAAACATGTCTGCATGAGACAGTTATTCAGTACGAATGCTGCTTTTATTCTTGAATAATTCTGTGTACAGTCAAGCCCTCAGTCAAATCACAACTCTGTACGTAGATGAATTGTCAGTCTCTCTCTGCTTGCATTTACAGAAAATCTGTATCTCTGTTACTAAATGCAGCTGACGGATCTGAAAACGTCACATTTGTTTGTGGAGTAGGCATAGTTCTTGCAAGCTCCCACCCTTATTAGCCTACTATTTCTGTGTCCTTTGGAGGTGTTACAAACTGCGTATCCTTCACATTTTGTGTTCAATGTCATTAGCAAACTAACAAATGCTATGGAGAGAAGGAAAAGTTTTTCTTCCCTTGTTTGCCAAAAAGCAAGAGGTTTTTTTGCCAAAAGGAAGAGTTTTTGAATGTGACAGTGCTCCATCAACTTTATATATGAGTCCAGGAGAAGAAAACTGAGTTGCTTTTCTTTGGGAAGGGGAAGGAAATAAATCTTTATTCTAGTTCAGTAAAAAACTCCTACATATTAGGCCTTTTAACCATAAAGACTTTATTTTCTTCATGCTTGTGTTTGTCACCTGTGTTTGCCTAATTCTGTCGTGAGTACTGTCTCAAAGCCTTAATAAAACATTAATGTCCAAGCCCCAGAAGTTGCACTGTTACATTTCTATCATTTATCTGTGCTACTGATTTTTAGCTCTGGTTACTTTTAAGAAAAATAAAATAGCAAGCTATACATTTCAAGGAAGGGACAAGATTAATGAATGTATACAACTGGGACCTTGTCTTGGTTTGAGACAAATTTGGAGGAAACCTTCTTTGCCCCATGTGAGGATTGAACCTGCTGCTCATGATGTAAAATATCAGTTGGAACTCTTAATATGTACTTAAAATTGTTTTCTACTTTGAATAGTTCTTGTAGCTCCACTTTAATATTCTTCTCTAATACAGGTTTTAACAATTCAAGTACAGACTGAATGGCCTTATTACCATCTTTTTAATGAGTAAATAAGTGTAGCTTTTAATTCAGTTGCACCTGAAAGTTGTCACCATATGGCTACTTTCTAGCCCATAAGAAAGTACGTGGTGCTGGCTGTTCAGGCATGTTTAATGTGAACTCGTCCCACCTGTATTCTCAGCAGAGAGCAACTCCTGAAAAGCCCATGAAGGTGGATCAGGTTTTTTTTCCCCCCTGGGTGTTTCCCCCCGCAGACTGGAAGGAAGAGATCAGTTCTGTTATCACTTTTACAGTTTACATGCTATGGGCAGGAGTCTGCATCCTTGTTTAATGTCACAGCAGACTGTAGATATCAGGCATTAACACAAACATTCAGTGATTCACAGACCAGTTAGTTTTCTTACTGGGAAGATCATTATAGATTTCCAAAATAGGACCAGCGAACAGAGTTCTTCATTTTTGAGATATGTTTTTGTTCTTTAAATACCATGAACCCAGAGTCACTGTCACCCCCGGGGGTTCTAGAAGGTTCCCTCGTGCCTCCCCTGAGCAGTGAGGGTCCAAAGGCACGTGAGCCAGAGCTTCTGGAGAAGGGGAGGATGTGCATATCCCCCTCCCCGGTCACTGGTGGGAGGAAACCCAGCCTGGATGCAGCCACTGCAGGCATCTCCCAGAATCCACAGCTGCCTCACAGGAGTGTGCCCAGTCACCAACTCCATCCCAGTGCGTTACTGAGTACCGCTAATGGGGCAGCCTGAGAGAACCTGTGCGTTTTGACTCGCTCACCTGCGGATGATCAGCCCTCGTCACAGTGGGCCCTGCGCCCCAAGAGCAGGCAGGAATGGCTGCCGGGGCCGTGTGGTGCACGAAGCCAGTGTTTGGCTGCCGGGGCCCTGCAGTGCATGAAGCCAGCGTTTGGCTGCCGGAGAAGATGGAAGCAGCAGCCAGGTTGTCCTTGGAGAAAGAAGGGCCGTGAGGGGCAGGTGCTGCCCGGCCCTCGGCTCTCCCTGGCACCTGGGCCCTGCGGGAAGGGCCCTGCGCGGGAGCAGCAGCAGCGCCACGTGCCGGGACTGCGAGCAGGTCAGTGCCTCAGCTGAAATTCCAGTAGCTCTTTTCCCTCTGAGGGATGTTTGCCATCACATTAACTTCTTTTGGAGATTTTTGAAGTATATATCAACAAAAATCCCTTTACAAATCATCATCTACTTAAGTCTTCGTTGGTTCAAATGTTATTCCCTTTGCTGTTGAACGTAAACTTTCTTCATAAAGATCTGTTTTCCTTTAAAACAAAGGATTTGAATTTTTATATCGGGGTAGCCTTTAGGTTGTTTGTTGTTTATGTATCTTGCAGTATGGTATTTCATTTTGAAGAATAATTCTTTTTGGGACATTTATTTTGTTCAAAAATTTAAAAGTTGACATGTTTGACTTGAGAATCTGTGAATTTTGTTAATAACTTGTTTTCCACAGGAAGGAGTAAATTCTGTCATAATGGCTTTCTGCTTCAGAAGGGAATTCTGTAACTCTTTTAAGTGTAATGTGGTTGTCTCTACATTGTTGTTTTGCGACTTTCTTCTGTTGTTAAATAACAAGCTAGGGCTTCTTGAGTGTGAGAAGGAAAAATAGACAGCCTTTATACTATTGTTTACCTTGTCATTGGTATTATACAGTTCTTCACGTTATAAAAATATTATTTAATCATGGTAGATTTAATCCTATCTACCAACTCCTCCTGTGTGCAAGGCTTTGGAAAAGGACAGCACTCTCTGGGTTACTGAGTCCTCCCCTCCCTGCTGCAGCCGTCACGTTGGATAACTTGTTTTTGAAATGTGTTGTACTCTATCTTAAAAACACTTGTGTGGTTTAGTCCCACTATTCCCAGAGGATGGCTGTTACAGAATATGATTGCTTTACAACATTGCTGGTGAGCCATTTGCCATTGGAACTGACTTGGGATAAAGTCAAAAACAATGAACTACCACCATACACTCTAAAAAAAATCATGGCCAGCTAAAGTCCATTTGGACTCATGCCAAAATCCTCTTTTAAATTGTTTGTTTTTTTCTCTCAGCTTTGTAACTAAAAGTTAGACAGCAATCCTGTCCTCTCTCAGCTTTTGTTTTAGTAGACTAAATAAACCAAGCTTGTTTAATCTCATTTTATAAAATAAGCTTTCCATTGCCCTCATCTACCTAGCAGTCCTCCTCTACCTGCTCTAATTCTGGTCAATCTATCGAATGCAGGTGGCTAGATTGAATGCAGTATTTCAGGTGAGCTCTTCCCAGACCTTTACACAATGCTATTGCTTTTCCTTGGCTTTGTTGGAAGCTGCATCAGCTGCCATACAGGGGTGATCCACAATCGTATTTTAGCAGTCTTCCTATTAATATTGAGGAATTATACCATTTATGCTTTTTTAGCACATAATACTGAGATTTGAGGTTTGTTTTTAAATCAGAGGAAGTTTAGTGTGTTGTCATCTACTTTCAATAATCCTAGGCTATATCTATTAAATATTTTTATTTATTTTCTGTGCATTGTTGCTTTCAACTTGCTGTTGTAAAGTTTTGGCTATTACTGGAAGCAGAATGAAAAAATATCAATGTCAGACATCATATTTCAATTCTTATAATAGTCTTTATTTGGTTTGTGTCAGTTTCGTTTTGTTCGGGTTCGGTAGAAAGTCCTTGTTGCTGTTGTGGTCTCAAATCCTAGAGTTCTGAGTTGGAGTGGAGATTAACTAGGCTCCTATAGTTTGGGGCTACACCAGATTTGATTTTGTTTTCACTTCACCTGATTTTTATTCTCTAGTGTCATTCCTATCAGTTGTTTGTTTCCCTTTCACCCCATGCTCTGTACTGCCCTTCTCATTTAAATGAATACAATGTATCGATTTGAGGTTGGAACATGCCTGTATTATCTTTACTGCATTAGTTTCTTTCTTTCTTTTATGTAACTGAAAAAAATCTCTTCATCTATTTTAATATCCTTTGCAAAGCCTAGGATAGCTTCTCTCTTGGCCCTCCTCTCTTCACCCCATGCTTCTCAGTTCAGGACCAGTGAGCACACACAAGTGTTTTTGCCCATGTGTTCCTTTTGTTTCTCTTTTCACATCTAACACTTCTTGGGGTGGTAGTGCATCCAGTCAGGCCTGGAGTACCTTCTTCTGGGTTTCTTTTACTGTGTTTGGAATGTAGATTCTTGACTACTTAAACATTCTTTATGTGAAGTATTAGTAAGGCTTCTCTCCCTATTCAACCTATTAGCTCCACAGTCCAGATGATGCAACTACACCAGAGTTTGCCTTTCTGAAATTTAAACATTTAGAGACCCGCTTACTGAGTTTGTTCTCCCGTTTAACTTACACCGGTTTTGTCTGACTTGGTTCAGAGCTGATTTCTACAACTGGCTAATTTCCAGTATTCTCCCTACTTATCAGTAATATAGTATAATGTCGTGTCACCTCTTATTGTTCTGATGAGGATTTGATGAAGTGTATTGTACATTGCATCCAAAAATAACTGAATGTTACTGCTACGGATAACACTTACAGCCCATTTTGTCCCTAATTTTGTGGTTATGAACAAATGGCCTTAGCCACCACTCCAGAAAAAGAATAACTGTGTCATGCTGCGTACTGTGGACCCAGACTTAGGGAATACCAGACTCCAAGGTAATGTTTCCCATGCTTTCCTATGCTGCAGTGAACCCTGCTAATAGTACCACCAGAGTTAGGCTGATGTTTTTTTTTAACAGACTTGAGCACCTGTAGTTCAGCTTCTCTGAAAATCAATTTCTGAGCCTATAAAATGGGTTAGTCTCTAGCCAATCTTTAACTTGCTTTTGAGTAGGTATGCATATGTAACCCACTGTTCACTGTGCTATGCGTCCCTCTCTGTGGCTGCATCTGGCCAACAGCGGATATGAATATGCTACAGCTGCTTGCTAGGATATTTAACTCGAGGTGTAAAGGTTTGTGAGTCAGCCCTGGAGGTCCCAGGTAATGAGCAAGATGGTGATTATTACACTTCCAGGATTGTATGTACTTGCATTCCTAAGGACAGCTTGTGATGTGGGTGTGGAGAGGATAGTTTAATTCTCGGGGGGAAAAAAAGTGTTGTGGGCTTTAGAACAGATAAAAGGAAACTATTACAAAATACATCAAAAGAGACTTCACAGAAATACGCCTGTCCTCATTTTAATGTCTGCAATACAAAAAAACCTGGAAAAATGTTGCACAAATGAGTTTACCGTTTAATAGCTGATGAAATTACATGGTTATGCAATAATTGTTTTCAAGATGGGGATGCACAACTCACTACATTATTCTTCTAGTACTCAGGTTAGTGTGTAAACTAGTCTGTGTATCTATGCATACAAAAGCTGACCTAAATTACATATGCAATAACTAATTTTTATTGGTTTGCTTCGTCCAAGATTATTAGCTATCAGAACAGGTGGAGATATTTTCAGAGGTGCTCTGCGTAAATGACCAAACAAACTTATAGAACCTGTCACGGTCCTTTATTTTCTTACAAATAGATAGGAATTTAAGGTTTTTTTTAGTTAAGTTAAAAGTATTTTTCTATTATTTTCTTGGCAAAAGACCTGGATAAGACTCCTTTTGTGTAAATAACATACAAAAAGTAAAAATGCACACATCCCACCCAATACTCAAATGAAACAATTTCTTGAGTTAAAATATGAGAGATGACTGGTCAGACAGTTGTGCTGATTAAACTCCCCATGCTTTTATTATTTTGACAGGCATCAGTTCCAAGTTGACTGTGTCTGTGATACAATGGCTAAAACCTGCTCTTCTCTGTATAGGTGTTCAGTGTTTTCTTTCTTACCTATTTACATGGATGCACCTTGCATGGCCTCTTCAGATTTTGTCCTCTAAACCTTCTCATCACAGAGAGAAAACCAAAATTCCCATAGTTTGCTCCAAGGTATTCCCAAGCCCCTTCCCAAATTGTCATGAATTGTATGACTGTGTTACATGTTCTTATGTTTGAAATTAGAATTTGTAAGCTTTGGGGCTTCTTTTGTCCCGGGAGAAATCCTGCCTTTCTCAGAATTGCTAGAAAACTTCTACTGATTTCAGGCTGACTAGAATTTCGCATTACGTTGTGGACTTAGGGTGTGTGCAAGTTTTAACAGCTTAAATGTATAAATGGAAATTGACACAATCCTATTAACCAGAAAACACAATTAACCACGTGGAACACTGTTTATACAAGTTTAAGTGTTTTATTTAGAATAAATACTTTCTCCCTTACAGAGTTAGCTTTTTTCATAACCTGTGACCTGGTTTGTACACAGCTATGATGATTCACAAGTACCTTCTCTAATAGGGATTAAACTATACTAATATAACTATCAGTAAGGGTAGAGTTAAGCAGTAATTTTGCTTACTTTAATAGTATCCACATGCAGATTGTACCATTTTTACTCAGTTACTTTAGAAATAGGTACATTAAAATAGTATTAAAAGTGTTAACTGTTCATTGAGGAGGTAAGACCTGCTATAACACTTTCCCACTTTATTTAACTCTAAAACAAGATTGTGGCACTATGAGTAGCCAGTTTTCTCAGAGAATTTGTCAGTACGTGTTTTGTAGATACATCAACAACCATTTGTTTCTCACCAAATTACACAGTTAAACTAGAAAAATTAGTTGCTGCATCTGGTCTAAATTCCTTTCTCAATCTTTTTATAAACCTATTGATGTATGTAGGATATCTGCTTTTGATCAAACATAACATTTTACCTGAACTCTATAAAGTCAGCCTGAAGATCATAATTATAAATGTAATCAGCTCTCTTCATAAAATATTTGACACCTCTACTGAAATGTATTTAGCAGCTGATCTTTCTTAAATAAGTAAATAAAATCAAAAGAAAAAACCCCCCACACTTATTTCTACTCATCTGTTTTATCTGGAATGCATTCCTTGGGCCTGCTGGTGCAATATATATTTAAGAAAATTGTAATCTTGCAAAAGAAGGGGAATTGGATGGGGAAGCAGGAAAAAAAAAATCTTATGAATGTTCTCAGACTCATGAGCTCAAGTCTTCCATGATGGAAACTGGCTATAAAGCAATTATTTTTCTCTTTAGAAGTTGACAAAATTAACTCTAATCTTGTTGTAAAAATATGTAGGGACAAGTAAGATTTTGACTGTTTTGGTCTCCATCTGTGAATTTCTGTGGTAGCCTGATCTAGGCAGTGGTGAGCAGGTCAGTGGGGATGGTCATCAGTGGTTCCATACAGGGTGGGACAAAGTAACAAAAATACAGGCCAAAGAGGAGAAATATTTTTACTTGCACAGCTGGGAACACTACGACAAGAACCAGTTTTTCTTTGGTCTATAATCAGTGCATGCAGTGGGAAACCTTACGTTTTACTAAAGCCTTGTCAGGCAAACCTCGCTGTCACCTAACATGCCGTGGTGGTTTCTACTTTCTTTGAAACAATGGTGACTCAAAGGTGCCTATTCAGTTAGCTATTTATTTAATAACTTGGTGGCTACGGATTTGGATTTTTTCCTATTCCACTTGAGTAGAGTAGGAGACTCATCTCTTCTAATTACCATCTAGGGTGAAAAGGGCACGTTGCAAATGTTACCTTTTCTGTATGGAATGTTTAAAGCTTTTTCTTGGGCAAAGAGAGTGGGTAGGAACATTATTAGATCTGAGCACTGACTGGGACATCCGAGCTCTGGGCTTTGGTAAGCACCATAACCATAGCCTTGTTAACCTCCTTCTCTTTCTCTCTGGCTCAGTGCACTTTTATGCAAAGTGAAATGCCTTCAAAGGAGAGAATAAGGATGTTTTCCCACATTAGAATACCCAGGTGACTGAGGAACCCTAATAAGAAGTGAGGATTGTAGGTTTGAAATCTCTCAGATGAGGGAATTGATGCATATTCCTCTGCCTCAAGACAAGTACTTGAGGCATGGAGAAAGAATGCAGCAGATGATGGTAGTAGTTGATCTTTCCTGGTAGGAAAAAGTACATCTCCACAAAGAGATTAAGGGCTGTGAATTGTACAAGAGGGGAGACATCTCCCTGCAACTGTAAAATAGATTGGTGTGCTTGAGAATCTGGGCTGATGCTTACTAACTTCAGTGAAACTAAACCATTGCATTGCAGCTGCAGTTTTAGATCTTGTGATAGTTGAAAGGGTGCTAGTAGCGGGATCAGTTCCCTTGTACAGAGTGCGAGTCCTCACACCTGAGCTGTGTGTCCCAGTCCCAGCTGAACCGACCCCTCTAAAGCTGTGGCAGTGGATGAACTGCAGAGGTGGCCTTTTCCAAACAGGACGCTTTGCCGTGAAAAAGCCAAATGGCTTCTCCCGGTCGTGCCGGCAGGCCGCCGAGCTGCAGCGCTGCCCCATCGCGTCCCACGCTGAAGGAAGGCAGGGAGATGCTTCGGCCTTTCTCTCGTACCTCGTCTCGCACGGGGGGCCCCGCGGAGGGGCAGCAGCAGGTCCCGGGGCTGGCCCGGGGCGGNCGGGGGTCAGACGCAGGCAGGGGGCAGCTCCCTGGCTTTCCTTCCCTGTCCTACCCCTCCTTCTCCCAGTATAAGTAATGACCGCATCACTAACAACTGATGCGTTCACCTTTGCAAAACGTCTTAGCGGGTAGTAGCTTATGTGACTAAAAAGGCTGAGCGAGCCAAGGATAGGGTACAAACGCTGAACCAGTAATACGAAGGGTGCGTTCATAATTACCGGCATTATGCTGTCCTACCTAAAGCAGGCAGTTCTGCACGTCTTCTGTGATCTGTAGTAATTATCCCTCTGCGTTTTACAAGACTCTTGCGTCACTGAGGTACCTCGAGGTGACTCCGTAGCACCCGCCGATGGCGGGGACGCTGCCTCGTTAGGTCTGATGGAAACGGATGGCAATGGCTGTGCGAAGGCGCACCCGCCGGGGAGACGTGGGGGCTCGCTGCCGAGGGTGCCTGGGCGCAGCGCGGGACGGAGCGAGAGCGCTCTAAACACCAGCGTTAGTTTTTAACGCTTCTAAATAATGATCACGGGGCTAGCGTGACAGGTAAAGGAACTGGAAATCAGCTGATATTAAGTGAGAAATCATTTATCAGTTTAAGGCTGGTTGGGTCCAGTTTTCTTAAGCTGATTAAAGAAAAAGGGAGAAGGGTTTGAGAAACCTGGAGCCTGTGTACTCATTTCTAAATTGCACTGGACTTCTAGTCACACATCGAAAATCCTTTTCTAAAAATAACTGCTGTCCGCCCAGTAACGTAAAAGACTCACAGAGCGTTTCTTAGTGTGTTAGATCTCCATCGCCCAGTAGCATTTCACGCCTCCCCCTGTTTAAAAACAGTGGAGAAAGGTGGTGTCTGGATCTAGACTAATTTTTCACCAGCGGTAAAGGGGCTGTTTTCTGTAACAGCGAAGATTATTAGAAACTTCTAATTTGCAGTTCACATTTGCCATCAAGATCACAGCGGGGGGGAAAAAGGGGGACTAGATCCTATAGTAGCCTCAGTAATTCCCGTTCACGCGTTTTGCTATGTCGATGAAAAAAACCCAAAGCTTTCAGAAAGAAGTTGCTTGAGTTTAATAAACAGTGACTTCAGAAAGTGCAATAAAATCAATTAATGTTGCAAAAGCATTGGCCAAAAAGAAAGTGGCGAAAGGATTTATGGAAATGTAATGGATTTACAAGCATTTATCCTGCGACTTGATAAACAGCAATGAGAAGCCGAGATGGTGAAAATAATTAGTCCCGCAGCCTCAGTGAATATGGACAATTTATTATGATAATTTTATCCTTTCAGTGGTTATTCAAATTTATTTTTTAATTTTGTGAGCTGAAGCGCAGGGGGATTAATCTAAAGTTTGTTTCCCCCTTCCTCGGGGGCTCGGTTTCTTCTCACATTTTCTCTCTTCACAAAGCAAAGCGTGATCTGTCATTTGCCAGGGCTTCTCCACACAGAGAGCTCGTTCTTAGGTTTTCTGCATGTATTTTAAGGACTATTAACGTTGGCCTTAGTAAATAATGTTACCCAGCAGGGGAAGGAGTTTGTCTCCCTATGCGCCAGGCTTTTCGCTCCCTTTTGATTTTCAGATGCGTTTTCAGGCAAACTTTGAAAGAGCCGCAGTTGGGAAGAGGCTGCAGGAGCATGCCCTGGCTCTTGAGCAACGCTAGCACTGAAAACTTTTCTGCTTGCTCTCAAGAGTTTGTAGCCCTATTATTACAGTAGAAAAGAGACATCCAGCATGGAGTAGAGATTACAATTTCCAGAAGTCAGAATTTATTACGGTTAAACTGTGATAAGATCCCATCTGTTATGAACACATGTAGCACCAATTGTTTTTCATACAACTGCTATTTATTTACCCTTCAGAGCGAATGAGATTACAAGCCTGATTAAAAAAAAAAACCCAACCACCACAGGTTTTTTTTTTAGCCCGGCCTATCTGTTTTTATCTGGGCAAATCCATTTGTGCTGCCACGCTGCCCTCCGGAACTGGGGGCGATTCCCAGTGCCCGAACACGCCGTGTCCGTCGGGTCCCTGCCGGGCCCGGCTCCGGGCGCTGCCGCTGCCCTGCGCTCCGCCGGGGCCCGCAGCGCCGCCTGGCGGCCGGGAGCGACACCGGCCCGCGGCCCGCGCAGACAAAGGGGAGCCGCTCCTCGCTCTTCCTCCCGGGAGCAGCTCCTCTTCCACCGGGCAGCTGAGCGTAACGTGCCCGCCTGGGCCTCCGCGTAAAGCGTGCCCGCTCTGGCCTGCGCCTCAGGAGAGCAGTAACGTTTGTTATTAACTGGAACGTGAACCTGAAACGATGGAGGGGGAGGGGAGGTATTTTTGTGCTTCCATTGGTCGTGGTAGTTTGGGAACGAGGAATGTGCCTGCTCGTCTTCTTGTCCCATCCCACAGAAGTGGTTTGGATCGAGTAGCACGCGCTTCACAAAATAAGGCAGGAAAGATGAACCACTTATACACACACACACGCAAAATCCCACACGTTCGTACCACGATAGCCTAAGAGCGGTAATCTAATTCTGTTCTCTTTCGAACTGTTTCAAGGCATATGTGTGTGTGTATATATATGTGTATATATATCCTCCAGGTTTCAGTGGGCGTCCTTCTGCTGCTCTGTTATCATTATTTCTTGCCTTGATGTGACGTTGAAGACAGATGACAGCATTGTCAGGTTGTCTTTAATTCATTTGAAGATTAAAAAAAAAAATACACACACAAGGCTTCTTACAATATTCAAAGCCTGAACGGATTCACTTTTTTTCACGTAGGGGATGGGGGGCTGGGAACAGGGGGGAGTAGTTGATGAATTTCAGACATGAAGAGAGAACAAAGTCTGTGCATCGCTGTGCGTGCACACATGCACAGAGTAAGCAGCCAGAGGTGGGATTTTTGCAACAGCAGCACCTGGTTGATGTTGATGGAGAAATATCCAGCATTAGGACAGTCTTTTCGCATTTATGCACAACCTCAAATGTATAATCTGCTCAAATTTCAACCACGTCTCTGCTGCCAAAGCATTCCACCTCCGAAGAGGTGAGAGCATACAGACCCAGGGTCCGTCTTTTTTCTTCTGACACCTCTGTGCTTCATCACAACAAAATTTTACCTTAAAAAAGAAAAGGTAGTCTGCCCCGAATTTTCCAGGAGTGAGCTGAGAAAGAGATTTAGCAGGGATTAGACACCTCTGATCAGAACTGGTTGCTTGCCTGCCTCAGGTCTGTTCGTGAAGCAGTGCGGGCTGTGCTTCATGGTGCAGAAAGAATCAGGGGTGGCGAGGTGTCTCAACATGGGGTTAGAAAACTCCAAAATTATACCCAAAAATCTGTATAGAAAGGAGATTTGATGCTGGTAGCTCCAGCGATTTTCCACTTCAGATTTGTTCCTTTAAAAAAACAAAACCAAAAACCAACCAAACAAAAAACCCGAAAAGCAACAAAAGAAAATACACAAACAAAATTAGAAAAAAACCAAAACAAGGAAAAAAACCCCAAAAAACCCCCCAAAACCAGGAAACAACGACCATAAAATACCCCTAAACTGTGGTCTATTGAAAGCCTGTAATGAGAGCCAACAGTATTAAAGCAAAGCAGCATTGCACTCCATCTTTTCTAAGTATGGAAGAATGAAGTTCAATGTTTTTACAGAATAGTAATGCACATTTACTTTTGTTTCAGAAAATTTGGGTCT
Organism: Gymnorhina tibicen; assembly: GCA_013399875.1. Classification (NCBI taxonomy): domain Eukaryota; kingdom Metazoa; phylum Chordata; class Aves; order Passeriformes; family Artamidae; genus Gymnorhina; species Gymnorhina tibicen. The sequence continues at coordinate 81,282 of VXAZ01008108.1, forward strand.
TTCAGGATTCCCTTTCCCTGGGTGATTTCGACTGTGGGTGTGGGCAGATCATTACGAACCTCGGATTAGAGAGAGGAGGGTCAGCCCCAGTCACAGCACTGCGTGTACCTTGCTGGCTGTGCTGAGGGTGGTTAAAAGGTGTTGAATGGGCAGTGGGTGACTTTCCGGTCTTAGAAAATGGAGTCTCTTATCACTGAGGGAAATCTTGCCGTAATAAAGGAATCCTTGTATTTTAGTTCTAGCATACATTTTGCATTCTAAAACCAGGCAAGCATATGTATGTGCACGTGTTTGGTGTGGGCTTGTGCACATAAGCCAAGATACATATGCCCATCTAGGCTCAGATATATTAGAAAGACTCCTTTGCTGTCTGTGGAGTCTGGTGTTTTATTGTTTCATAAAACTACCTTAATTACATTTCCCCATAGATAAGATAAACAGGACCCTTCTTTTCTAAGCGTTGCTTATCAGAAGTATTTTGTCGAAGTGGCATCCAGAGTAAGCTTTTGAGAGCGGACTGAAATGCATTAATTTTTACTTTGGTTCTTCAGTTGCACTTAGCATCTGACAAGAGTTGATTTAAATATTACATGAGTTTATCTTTAATGTTCAAAAAAGATTTGTGAGAAAGACAAAACTGTTTAATTTAAACTAATGTATGCCTGACTCTGGTCAGATTGATCACAGTTTTGGGTTTTGATGGGTTTTGCCCTTCTGTTGCTTGTCCTCTCAAGCTGGTTTTTCACTGTGAAATTATTTTAGTTCGGTGGCATGGACCAGCGGCTGCTGTCAAATCCGCAACCCATCCAGTTAGTAAGAACGGGAGGGGGGTTGGTGAGGAATAACAATTGCAGTCCTTTTACCTAAAAACATTAATGTCCATAAGTCAATCTCTATTAGGAAAAAAGGCGAATTTCATAGATTAAGATCAAAATCCTAGGTGGCACTTGCCAGGTCATATACTTAACAAGCCTTGAAGAGAGACCTACTTATCACCACTCTACACATAAAATAAGGTGTTTTAATTTTTTTTAAATCCCGGGAACAGTGTCTGAGCGAAACAGTAATAATAGCATTAAGTGTTCATTTCACCACTTGCATCAGCAATCTTTGTGTGTTACTTTTCAGGGCTGAAATCCCCAGTTCTGCAGTTAGGGTTCCAGGACACAAACGCCTCCCTCGCTCTTTTTAAATCGCCCCTGAAACACCTGATGGGCGATGGGGTTTGGTTAGCGAAATCTGAGCTGCAGCTGTTAAAGATCCGTAATTGTAAAACACATGAGCAGGAGAGGAACGCGGCGATGGTGGTGTGTTTTAATCGTGGCAAAACTGTAATTGTTGCTTGCACACCCAGATGGAGCCTGAAATGTAATTTTCCTCAAATTAAGAGTAGTTAAAATAGCGAAGCGGGGCAGGCAGTCTGGCCGGGCTGCGAGAGAGGGCGGGTGGCGTGCGGCGTAGAGAGAGGACTGCGAGCTTGTTGTGCCTTTCTCGGGCTCGCTGGATGAATCCTCCGCCACCATCGCCCCCGACCCGAGAAGCCCTTCTTTCGATTACGTGCTGTGTTTGTATCCGCTTCTTATTTTATTACTAAAGTTTACTTGGTGCAGTCAACAGTACTGCCCTCTCCTCCCTTTCTCTAACTCATCGGTCATAACGAGAGCTCGTTTTACATTCCCTAAAGCAGAGATACGCAGAGGTCC
>VXAZ01008115.1:0-13751 GCA_013399875.1 Gymnorhina tibicen
AAGGTGTAAACTAGGACCACAAGGCAACCAAACAGCAACAACAGCAGCAGTAACAAACAGGAAAAAACCAGAGACCCAACCACAGCCTTCTCTCGGCCGCAGGCACTTTCCCCTTCGGTGCAGTCACAGTCACAGCCGGCAGGGGGCGCTGTTGGCACCCGGGCAGGGCGGGTGCGATGATTCCCCCGCGCCTGCAGGGGGCGCTGTGGCGCGAGCGCGGCCGCCTCTCTGCATGTGGGTAATGGAGGGCGGGCCGGCGGGAGAGATGGAAAAGGGGCTTCCTTTGCAAACTCGGTGCCCTTCCAGATGGCGAGATAGACTGCAGCAGGAACCTTGGAGCAGCACGCTAGAACAGCAGAGATGAGCAGACCCCCAGGGGTGGTGAATCAAAGTGTAGCACTAAGCCCCAAGCAGTGGCAGAGGCAGAAGGAGCAGGGAGTCCCAGCGGACATGGGGTGTTGGGCTAAAGTGTAGAAAAAGCCCTGAAGCAGCAGCAAAACGCAGCAGGACTGCAGTGGGAGCCACGCTCCCAAAAGCAGCTGGGAGACACTCCCTCAGAGCGGGGAGGAGATCAGGGTTCCAGGGTTTCCCCTGGGGCACCCGAGTAGATGGCGAGGGTCTTTCGCAGTGCGGTTGGGTGTTGATAAGGTCCCAGTCCAGCATCTGCTCTTATGAGCAAAGCCTCACACAGGGTAGGAGAAACAGTAAAAGGGCTGAACTCCACGGTGACAACGAATTCTCCCCACAGTGACCGCAGCACCGTCTCCTCCTCCAGTCCCAAGAGCAAGAGAGCAAGCCCAGCCCCTCACATCCCAGCAAAAATCTGGCAGTATCTCTTCCCCTTGCCAGGAGGAAGCCCCTCAGCTAAGAGAGTGCAGCCAGCTGCACCCCTCCCCCTCCTCCCTGGCTACATCTTTGTCTCATAAGTATGGTTGTTATCATCTCTTCGGCAGTAAATGGGAGAAAATTCCCTGAGAGAAAGAAAGGGAAAAAAAAGGAAAAATCCTAACCTCCAGCATTGTGCAACTTAAAGCCTAGCTGGTTTTGTTACGTTTTCTAATGCTTGCACTGCAGTCCAATAAAGCAGAAGTGTTACGAGTAGTGGAATAGAAATAATTCACAAACCATGCAAAAGAGAAAATAAATTACTTTTGCTAAGATTATTTCTTCCCTTTTTGAGAAAGCCGAACTAAAATAATTTCTTAAAAAGTCTCTTGAAACCAATAAATCTCCAAGACAACTGAAAAAAAGATCCTTTTAAGATACTGTTACTTTAGTTCCCTCATTCCAATTATTCTGTATATTACTGCATGGGTCAGTGGAAGGTCTTTAGAGGACATAAAACCTGATTCAATATCCTTGTCTAAACAATCTCTGCATGTACAAAATCAATAACTAAACCACAGAAGTTTCCAGAAATAAGCAAATAAACTAATTACAGTACTTCGGCTTTAATTAGCACTAAGTATTTTCCAGACACTGATGCTATTTATGACTGTTGACCTAACAGCACTCCTTTAAGTTCAGGAGTTTACTTTGTGCAGATTATGCAGAATCTGAGCCAAAGAACAAAAGTTTTCATTCATGTTGCTGGACATCTCCAACTGTAAGATACTGGGGGTTTTATGTCACACTAGTAAATCCTAACACATGGTCCATTGGGCATTTGTGTCAAATTGCAGGATGATACTTAGGTTAGACAGCACATAATTGTAGGTACTCCAGAGGACAAAGCAGGCATTTTCAGGAACCTGAGGTGACTATCATATAAGTGCAAGGAAGAATGTGTTACACAGAAAATAATCAGCCAGAGGAAAGCTTGGAGAGAAATACATTTTCCCTCCCAGTGTTGGCTTCACTATATATATGAGAACAAACTCAAGTGAGGGAACAAGAGGCAAAGATAAATTGTGCCAGAGTAGCTTGGCTTTCCACCCTCCTGCACCTTGATGTGCACAGATGGAATTATTGGGTGCACAGGCGATGTGATTGATGCCACAATTCCCTGAGGCCAAGGAGGCAAAAGCACAAGGCTGTGAAGCTGGAGAAAGATGGGAAGAGGCTTTAGTGAATAGCTGCATAGAAGCATCTTACTTAATTCCTCAGGTCACAATAGTTTGTCAGTGTTACCTTACTAGTTATTGTTGAGCATCTCAGAACCAAAATACATCCAAATGATAAATTTGTATGTACTTAATAATTTAAACCTGTTCTGCATGACTCCAAATGGAACATTAAAAGTGTGAGACAGAGGCGGTAATTTGCCTCACATTCCTGCAGGTATGTTAAAAATAAGTGGACAAATCCAAACTCAGCAGGTGCATCTGCAAGTCCTGTGTCAAAGCTGAACATAAAGGAAAATCTGATCTAAGGAAATAAAGTTTTGTAAATGACTGGCATCCATAAACAGTTATTGAAAATATCTCAAGATTTTGACACATCTCTGCTCTCTCTCCTACTAGACTGCTTATGAATCCAAGTTTCTTAGATCAACAGTTAAAGATGCCAGGACCCAAACAGTCTAGCCCAGGACATTTCAGTATCTGCAACTCTGCCCCATCTAATCCTTACATCCCAGCAGCATTGGGACTCCAGTTAGAGTAAGGGTTTCAGATCTTCCTACCACCTTCCCCTACTGATGGAAGCAAGGAAATCTTTAAAGTTGTAGACATGTTTTCTGTTTTTCCCCAGAAAAAGCAGATGAAGATTTTCAAAAACAACCCGAAAAAAATCTTCAACTCTTTGCTTGCAAAGCAAATTCCAGATGCTGTGCTGTCCTGAAGCACAGTGTAAGCATTTTCAGAGTGTCAGAAGTTCCCCAGTACAAAAATGCTGAGTTTTTAGTTGCTCTCCTGGCACCTCACTTTCAGATCAGATGCATTTTTCTGTTGAAAGAAGCACATGTTTTCATAAATACACAGTTTTCTTGTTCAGTTGGGGTAGTGGAAAACAGTTTATGTGCAGATATTCCGTGTCAAAATCAACAGCATATTTTTCTGAATACTGTTTTAAAATAATTAATCTGAAGCTTTTCTATTAACATTAATGAACACTATTCATTTAAACACCCTGTAAAGAGAAGAGAGAATGGATACTATCAGTGTATGAATAGTCAACAAGTCTTACAAATTGCAGAAGCCCTGAGGAAAATTCTTGTTCTAAATGAGTTAGTGTGTGATTGAAAGTGACACATCAGGGAAGCATATTCCATTTTATGCTGTTTATGATGGATTATAATTTGTTTGCCAGTGATTCTGTGTTTTCATTGTTAGCAAGTGTGCATCTGCTGCTTCAGCACTCCAAGGTATCAGCTTCAATTAGTGTAAAATTAAGATACTTATAATGTCTACTATGCTAATACAACAGGGGAAAAGGATAATCCAGGTCAGTTCATATCTCAGTTAAATCAGAGGTATGGGCTTTTAAAAGGCAAACAATGCTTTTATTAACAAATATTATACACATATTGAAGTCTTGTGTGTCTTTGGTTATGGCAGAGGCTAGGAACGGGGGTACAATAGGATGTATTTATTCTGCTAAATTTGGTGCCAGGCTGCCATTAATAAAAGGAATAACACCCTGAAACAAAGTCAGGTCATGTGTTCTCAGTTTTGGAGCTACCAGCATTTTTGCAGTCCTAGTCTTGAAGAGCACTCATGAGAAATCAAGCAGTGCCGTGCCTTGTCCATGTATGGGCTTGTGTTTATGGAAGATCTTTTTCCCCCTCTTTAATTCCAAGTCTTTGCTAGATTTTACTAGTTGATGAAATAATAGACAGCCTCAAAATAATAGACAGTCCTCCATTAAAATGTGTCTCTAGTCTGCACAATTCCCGTCTGGGCTTAATGTCACCCAGACTTAGCTTCCCACTCCTTCCACTACTCTCCTTTCTTTCCCCCTCATCACACCCACACAGTTGCAGACCCAAAGGACACCATCCTTAAACAAGTAGGGGAACAGGGAACAAACATGCACTCATCACCTCTGAATCTTTCCTTCAGACTCATTGATATTCCATCTATCTATGGCCAGTATCTTCACAGCTTGATTTAGTAAAAAACAGACACTGGTAGTAAGTGAGCTCACTCTCTATTGATTGTTCTTTGGAGTCTTCATGATAAAATCTCAGACCCTGAATGACACATCATAGATGTATGAAAACAGTACATCTAATTTAGTACCCTCAGGGAAAAGTTCCTTACATTTCTTTTGCTTCCTCAAAATGAGGTTTAACACACATTCAAACATACATTTCAGAATGATATCTCAAGTTCATGTATAATCCCTTATTGAAATATTTCCTGGGAAAGGGTGGAAAAAATCCTGAAATTATATATACGCTACTGTTAATATCAGTACCAGTACAGTCACCACAATCAGTACAGACAAGGCACACAGTTTGCTAAACTGTTTGATTGAAGAAACCTTGCAGAGAAACAGCTAGAAAAGAAAAGCTAAACTTGAGAAGAGAGCATAACCTAAGTTGTCATTTAGTGCTTTAGAAGCTGATAGAGATAAGTTCAGAAATGAGGTGACTCTATGCAGTTTTCTGACTCACCAGCCCATCATAAGAGAGTCAAATGTTCATTGCCCTCATAAAAAAAAAAATCTCTATAAGTGGTTAGAAATAATTTGGCTTCCTTTGACTTCACCATGATACTGGTTTTGTTGTGTCTCCTCGACTTCAAATACTACTAACTGCTGACTCTTAAGTACTTCTGTTGGCAGGAATAACTATACATCGCAGATCGAGTCTGTCATCAGGGAACTCTAAAATCAGGGGTCTGATCAAGAATGAGGATTCTCTAGAAATTTCTCTCCTAAGATTTAAACACGATGGGTGTTGAGCATCTCATACACTCATCAGTACATAATGTAGTCAGGAGCACATCTAGCATAATGTTTCCCACAGGATCTCTATTATCTCACCAGAATTCAGCTCATTTACAATAAAAAACACAGAAACCCTGCTGTCTCTTCCTCTCCACTGCTACTTCAGAAAAGCAGTGAAGAAATAATTAATAGGAGCTATTTTCCTTAGACTAATTGATAAGGGCAGGAAGTATGAAGAATGCAAATGTCAATCCTGAAGAGCTCTTAGGAGATATACTCATCCAAGAGCCACCTAAGCAGAATGTTAGGAGACCCTGAGCTTCTTCCAGATGACACTGTCAGCAGAATTACAAAGAAGCAATCCATACAAAGCCCATGTCTAGTACACTCTGGAGCTCCAGAGATGAAGTTATTAAAGCTCATATGCTAGTCCTGAAACACATGTGAGAAGATACAAATTTTCTCTGCAACAGGCAGAATTGTACACATTTATCAGTGCGTTAAAAAAAGCTCTCTGACGACTGTGCAGGTGCTGCAAATTTCATAAAATATGGCTCTTCTTAGCTAATCCTACTGCTGTGAACCACAGCACAGTGGCTGAGCTAGTGAAGGTTTCCACAAGAATAAGGGAAAGGAAAACAGTGCAAAAACTTTGGAGTCCTTACTAGATGGAAGTAAATAATGTACAGCCTGTAGCAATCAGCAGTCAGACTCCCAGACCTGCAGCTCCCTGAAACGTGTTTAGAAAGGGGATATACTTTCTAGGGACGTAACTGTGTAATGGTAACAAGACAATGGCAAATGAGGTGATTTCTCAGAGAAGGTACTAAATTTTCCTCAAGAGCTGGAAAATATACAAGAAAGTGCTGAGTGCTGAAGTTGCTTGAATTTCTTTCTATATATATATATTTAATGACTTACATCTTTTTTCACAATTCAGGTTCTGTGCTTTAAGCAGACTTCAAAATACTTGCTGTGAGGTATATGAGGTAATCATACCTGTTTCATAGATTTTACCTGAAGTTTGTGACTCTTGAGTTCAACTCCATAGTAACATAATGGGACAGTGGGTTATTGTTTGGTTTGGTTTTGACTCTATGTAGTCACAAATTACCTTCATATTTTAGTCATTATCTTCAGAGGTTATCATAAAAAAGGCTTTTAAGGGACAGAAAATTATTACAGGTCAAAATATTTCACTGTTCATTTGAGAGAGAGAGGCAGAGAGACAGAGAGAGAATGCAGATTAGTACTGCACATTCATTTTGGAGGAACGTGTATTGCCACAAGAAAATGGTTCATTTTCTTCTGTGCCATCCACAGTCTTTTGTTAAGGAATCTTACCATATACTACAGACATGTTGCGTACTTTGGAGATTAACATCTCAGTCATCTCTCCATTCTAAAGATTACTTTACCATAAACAGAAATACAGCAGTTAGGAAATTTCCAGGATTTTTTCCAAAATGCCAGGCCAGAATCCCCTGATCTTAAAGGCCATTGGATGATGAAAGATTATGGATTAAGAAAGATCCAGGACAATGTACCCTGGCCTTAAAAGAGTCCAACATAAAAATCAGCAACAAGTGGTGTCTACAACTTTTCAGAGAGTGAACCAGTCTACCTATTGCTTCAAGCTCGCAGAATAACAATGGCTTACAGGTTTCCTTTGTCACTCTTACACCTTCTAAAATTCATATTATTTACCGCAATTTTCCTCTTCTTTGTTTCACAAGCTGTATAAACTCAGTCAGAACAGTCAGATAAAGATACAACAGAAGAACTTGTTTGTGACCTTGGAAGACACAGAAAGTTACGGTGTCTGGGTTTTTCTCCTTTCTACATTTGCTGGCTATAATTAATTGTAGTAAGGAATACATTTAACATTAGATCTTGGAGGAAGTTATGTTTTCCTAATCTTCATGTTTTAGTTCCCATTATAGAAGACCAGGCACTATTGAGGTGCTATATACAATAGTTCTGTAAAAATAAAGGTTCTTTAAGAAGAACATACAGGTTTCAAGGCAGAAGCAGATAAATTATACTTCCAAGCAACTAATTCAGCCAAAATCCACAGAGGCCTGAAAATGAGCATCTAAAATTTGTATGGCATATGAGGCTACTGAGGTAACAGTTTCTTTATAATGTCATTGCCTTGTTCCCCTTTGAGCTGAGGGGATAAATAAGAGAAGAAAATAATGAAGTGGCACATTTTGAAAGATTTTCTTATTTGCGTTAGCAACTACCCTTTTCATTTAGCATTTTTCATTTAAATTGTTAATACTGATTTTTTTTACACACAACCCAATACAACAATCTCTTGTGGAAGGCTTTGTTCATAATTGCAATGACTTCTGTATTGTACTAGAGAAGATGAATATTGATATCACTGCCTTGAGCATTTATAATGTAATAAAACACTGTGCTGTACCAGCACAGACTGTCATTGTTCACCAGCCTTACTCCATTTGAACAATGCCTGTTAAAATACTTGGGTGATTTTCTTAATAGTAAATGGTATTTTTACAGGGACAACATCACTCTGTAAGCACATGTGGTTTTCTCTTTTGTGACATATGAACATGAATAATTCTCTGCAGAATTAATTTTAGCTTTGCAGCATGCTGCAAACTAATGCCACAGCAAATAGAGAAATATGTGGAAAAAGTCATTAAGCAACATGATTCTGGGATGTTTTTTGCACTTTCTGAGATTTACAAGTGATAAGTGTTAGCTTTAATTACAATATTTAAGTTAAATAGAGACAAATATCTGAAGCAATTTTATGAGATTATTACTTTGTATTATTAATTAATACTATTATTACTTATATAGCAGCAAATTAGTTGCTTATCACAGTACTGGTGACAGAGGTAAGCAGCAAACAGCAACTGAATCCTGTGATTTTATGAATAGTGATCATTCAACTATATACAAATAAAAATTTTTGAAAATCAACAGGTGTACAAGCAGTTTTGCATTTTCTTGATCAAATTATGTGACTCATTGTTTGTGGATGGCAAAGAATATTGTGGATGTTAATCAGGTGGTCTTCAGGAAAACCAATGGACAGAAAGGAAGGCACAATCTAGAAGGATTTAGGGCAAACCAGCATTCTCACAGAAAATGGAGAGCTGGACATAAGAGGCACAAGGAAGAGGAAAGACCCTCTAATTTTCTCATTCAGTCCAATCTCATGCAGGAAACAGAGCAAGAGAAGTTTTGGATTTATTTGCTAACAAAAAAGTGGAGTTCCCAGTCTATAACTACACATCATGGTTTGAAGGAACCCCAGAATTTTTCATCTTCCAGTCTGAAAATGTTGGTTCCTCTCCTACATTTCCTTCCTTTCCTTTGGGCAATTGGGGTCCCAGATGTTTAATACTAGATTTTTTTTTCCCATTATTCAGGCTGGCTGTATGTCTTGGGTTGCAATGCAAGATGTAACCAAAAGTATGTATTCTCTTACCATCTACATAAGCTGTTAAAATAGGTGAGGCAGTGTTCTTTATCTTCTCTATGACTCAGCCTTGGTAACACCCTCTGGGGAAGCAGCAGCCACTCTGTGGGGGGCCACCTCCTTCATGGGTCATCAAAGTCTCATAGAATGACTCATAGAATTACATCATCCCATTGTGAGATGCCCCGCCCTGAGGGGACTACCTGTATACAATCTGAGGCTTGGAAGACCACGCTAGCACTACCACTGGATTCTCAGAGGACAAGAGCGCTAACCACCACTGGACCTCCAGAGAAGGACCAGATCTTTGTACAGGATCACTGCTTCAACAAAACCACATCCATGACTCCAACAGGACTGTAGCCACCATTTAATCAGACTGTTACCACCATCCTGACCAACAGGGTGTCAGGTTGTATTCTAACTTTGTCAGTTTAAGCTAGTGTTTCTGTACTGTTGACTTTATTTTTCCTATTAAATTGTAGTTCTGACTTGGAATCTCCTGCTGCTTTGCTTTCAAACTAGTACACTGTAGCAGAAAAACCAAGTGAACAGGTAAAAGTCAGTTGTTTTGGAAAAACTATATGGTATTCATGAAGCTGCCTTCTTAAATATGGACTATTCTCCCTCATACCAGTGAAAAGCATTCCACTAGTTTGACTTAAGCAGTGATCAGCCCCAGAGTAACATCAGGTCCATGGTCTTGTAATACTACATTTCCAAATCTGTAATCACTGGAAAACACAACAGTCTATGGTGTTCAAGCAGTTCTTGCCTTTAAACTTTCATTTATTAAGTCTTTCTTACATTATGTACAAGACCAGATAAATTGCATGATTACTAGCAATTTCTATTGCACTTTAAGTCTTCATTTCTCAGTTTTAATTGTTGACCTCAAGGGCTGCATCAGCTCTGTTCTGTTACAGATGCAGTGAAAGCACCCTCACAGTGACAGCTCCAACTGCCCATTCCTTCTGCATTCTGGACTGCTAGAGGAACTTCATGGGACACCCTCACCACACCAAGAGGGAAGTTGACCTATAGCTTTCTCAAGTGTCCACATACATGGTGTCTGAATGACCACTCTGAACTAATGCTTAAAATGTAAAAAAAAATTTACATCAGAATATTGTGCTTCAGATTAATCACAACATCATTAACAGTACTACAAAGGGGATTTAGGTTATGGGAGGTTTTGAATTAGGGTTATGAATCTTTTTGTAATTTGAGGCACAGAGTTTTGTGAAATGGATGGAGGTTATAAGAAAATATTCACTCATCAAGAAATTAGTATTTTGGTCCAGCTGTACTCCCAAGTAATGCAGTTAAAATATTTCCCTGCTGAAAAACATACAAAAAACACCCTAAAAAACCAAAACCTTTACTAAGTACCACGCATTTCCGTACTACATCTGAGTACACAAAAGTAAATATTTCACTTCTCTTTTAAATATGCTTCATGGATCCTATAGCAAACATATTACATTTTCCTAATAAGGAAAATGCAGGGTTTAATGTTAATGGTAAGGTTTTAGCCCTCTGTATTATGCTCTGAAAATGTATATCTGAAAAATGTGTGTCGATACATGTAAAGGTTTATGTGAACAACACTTATTAGATAATTGTTTTCTACCATTATCATGATTGAGTCCAACTCATCAGTGAAACCTAATTTCTATGTTTGTCAACGAAAGTTAAAGGGCAAAATGGTTTCTTATCAGTCATCATGATATTTATTTCCAACAATGCAGTCTAGAAAATTATGTTAATGACAAAAGAGATATTTAGATATATATATACCTAGAAAAAGCATTTTTCATGAAAAGCCACAGATTTGCTTAATGGAAAATGGAGACAGAGAGAAGCTTCTTGTAACCTGATTCTTCTCATAAACTGTTTCCATTTGTTTCATGAAAAATATTTTACAAGATAGCAAAGGGAAAGTAAATGAGTTGATGTCTAATATTTAGTTGTAACTGCGAAGATCATTTATACAGATGTTATTTCATTTCATTTGCCTAACAAGCAAAGGCTTATCTTCTTAACAGCTTGGGAAGGAGTCTTTTTCTTTTTTTTTTAAAGGTCAAAACCAAATAAAATTGTATATGCAGTTACTCATCAGTACTTGTCTATGATATGGACAAATTTCAAGTGCAACTTACAAACCATCTTTTTTTATTTGGAAAAAAGCCATATTTTGGAGATTATTTTAAAATTAACCACTGTTAATTACTGTTACTGCCTACTGTTCCCCAAAATAGTCTCTTTTCAGTGTAAACAGTGTTTCAGTATGATGGCATTTTGGCTGTTCCATAGCTAAGGAATTGTAAATCCACCCTTTCCAGCCTCTTTTTCCAGCGTGAAATACTGGGGATCCTCAGTCCAGAGGATGTACACAGGCTGGACTGGCAGAGTGCAGTATTTTCAGACTTCTATGGAAAGAAAAATTTTCAGTATAAATGGGAATTTATAAAGGGTGGTGCTATGGGAAGGTTGTCACTAAGTGTGACAGATTATGGATGTATCTTCTGTTTCCTGGAAATTTCCTTCATAGAAACCACTGTTAACATTACCTTTTCCAAGTTCCATAAAAGAGATAAAGACATAAAATGTTTGAATTTTATCTCCCTTTATATCTTTATGTTTTCACAAACATTTTCATCTGGTTTCATAAGCAAAGGCAGCAGAAAGAAACCTTGTATTTAGCACGGGCTCCCATGAGTCTCCATGAGGATTAAGGATGTCCTGAGAGGAGCTGTTATTAAGTAGTTCCGTATTTACTATTCCACTTTTTCTCAAATATCAGGAAAATATTGTAATCTTTCAAAAAACTAAACTCAAATTATTTTAAATTCTTCACACACACACACACACACACACACACACACACACACACACACACACAAAGATACATTGTCATTCTGGAGGCTTATCAAAGCATGACATGACAAACCAAGCATAGGGGAAGACCCAAAGAATGATGCTTGGTACATTATCCTGTTCAGTGATGGAAATAATTCCATTTTACAGTTAATGCTGTATGGTTTTCTGTATGCATTTTGGGATTTTAACTACACTGCAGGCAGTAAAAGTATACACTATCTCTTTCTTCCTCCAAATGCTTAGTAAAATAACAAGTTCAAGTATGTTCACAGATATTTGTGTTTCTAATTGGATTCCTTCTAGGCCACCTACTCAGAACAACACAATTGAGATGCCTGCAGCAGCCACATCACGTGTATGTATTGTATAAATAGCTCTGGGAGTTCAATAAAGAGCCAAATCACACAAGAGCTTTCACAAACAGGAGCCTTCATTTGATAAAGGTCAATCCCCTAATTTCCAAATTGTTTTTTCCTTTTGAAACACTAGAGGATAAGTGATTTAGATGAGGACAGAAGGGAGCAGGTCAATTTTTGCTTTTTCTTTAGCATTTATCTATGTATTGGTTCTAAAATGTGTTAAATAAATGTAACAATACAAATTGCAGATGATTATATGCAACACTCACAGTAAATAATATGGGATTATAACACACAGTGGATATAAAAAGGACCAGAATGTGACAAAATATACTGCTGCAGTAAAAAAAAAAAGTCCAGTACAGTGAGAAGGCTCTGAAATCAAAAGTCCTTTAATAGCATGAAGTTGTTTGAACAGCTAAAATGGATTATGGTCCCTCTGGGTAGCTGTGTACTTTAGCATCCCATGTTGTGTTAAAAAAGATAAAATTCAAGAAGCAACTGCCATCAAGAGAAAACCTTCAAATAGATTTTCTCTGCTGGCAAAATTACCACTTATATTTTCCACTTTACAAAGAAATACAAAGCTGTGGGTTTGTATTAGAATAGATTTTTATTCATGCCAAGAGAACTAGATAGCTAGGTAAACAGATTGCAGTAGACAGACACAAAAATTCTATGTACATGCACATGCCTTAGTTGCATCAAAGGTCAGAAAAAAGCTACTGTGTGAGGCCTCTAAGAGTTTATAAATGTAAAAGTTAAGATTTTCTGTCAAATTAGTTGTGTTTGCCATAGGAAGTGGTGCTATCTGTAGGTGTTATGCTGATCATCCTAGTACTTTAAATTCTCTATCATCTCTGTTTAATAGAGCTTCCTCAGATGTTTCATGTTAAAGCAATCCCCTGATTTGCCATCTGGGAGGACTAGTCTGAGCTAGTTCATAGCTTCTCAGAAATACAAGTTTAATTTTGCTGACCCTCCCAAAACAGAAACAGAAAGCAGAGGGAGAGAGGGGCAGACAAGTGGGTGAGGGGAGCAGGGTAAAAGACAAGGGAGGAGATAATTTAGAATCAAGATTTACAGACCCTTCAGCGTCATTCCTTGAGAATTGCTGCTAGCAAGGTGCTACCTCCTTTCCAGCCAATATCAGAAGCTATCAGCCTATATAACACTAAATGGAAGTAGATGTAGTCAACCTGGCTTACCAGGTCTTCCTCTGTGTACATGGACCAGCAAGTGTACTGCAAGATTTTCTTAGTTATGCATTATTTAATCAATTGTGATCATAAAGAAAAGGCAATGCCCTTATTCAAAAACAAGTCCCACAAGAGTTTTGTTTCCAAGCACAGAAGTGCTGGTTTTTCTCAGTGAAACATTTTAAGAGCTTTTTAAAGGGCAAATGTACTTTCCCCCTATTTACATTCTGGGAAATTGTCTAACCATGTAGTTGTACATCTTACACAAATAAAAAAATTACACCCTGCATGGGCATTTTCACAGAGAACATTTTAAGCTGTGAAATCTTCTAAGAAACTGAAAACAGGATCTTAATACAAAAAAGAGTCAGATTTTAGATGGCTGTCCATAGCATGGAGGAGGGAATCACCCTGGCTTTGTCTTGCTGCTCAATGCCTGAGCAAAGGTTTTGCTCCAGGGAGTACTGGCTTGGGGCTATGTAAGGAATCAATATCTCCAACAGACAGCACTGCAGGGCAGGGCAGATACATCAGGCTCCCTCCACCAGTCCACATCTTCTGAGGAGCACTGAGGAGAAAGGAGAAGGCAAGGATATTTCTTTCAGTCCAGTGGTTTCAGCAAATGGTACGCTGCCAGTGTACCTCTCACATTCATGGTCTGCACTAAAGGGACCATATTTGTGCATGTAAAATTACTTTCACCTATTGAGGGAAAAAACCTTCTAAAAAGACCTGTACTTATACCTGCATTTGTGAGTGGTGTCCTTAGCATCCAGGGCAGATGGACTCTATTAGACAGAAGCAGTGAGACCTCACAGATTCCTAGGATGCTACATGCAATGACATTTCTACATTGGCTCCATCAGTCCACCCTTGCAAATGTCTCATGCGTTTTTTTCTTCTGCTTTACTAAGCAGTGTAATACATTCTTTTCTGCATTCCCCTTTAAAATTCATCTTACTGCTTGCTAGTCCTAACAAAAGAACCCCAAAACAACCCCATGTGGTGGTTTAGGCC
>VXAZ01008120.1:0-175079 GCA_013399875.1 Gymnorhina tibicen
CCATAACAAGTTTAACAAATTATAGTTTGGATATTCTGTGTAACATTATGTTATCTATAGTTTCTCTCACGCAATGTTTTCCTTAATGTGGAAGGATTGATTGATTGATCTGTAACCTTTTTTCACTTTCCATATTTTGTGAGCAGAAACTATCAATTTGAAGTAATAAAAGCAGTAGAAAAGGGAAGAGTCAATTATGACACCTTGATAATGGCTGAAAAGAAGCTGGGTTACAAAGCAGTCATGAGCCAATCTTCTAATCTTTTAAAGATCACATTTTTCATTAGATAATCATCTTTCAGCTTGTTGTTTATTTGTTAGTTCATAGGTCCAGGAACAGTATTTTCTCTATTTTTAATTATTCTTCTTTTTTTTTACAAGTTATAGTAACTTGAATAATACTTTTGTCAGTCTTACATACTGCATAGATTGTAAAAAGTAAATTCTAAGTTTTTGAAAAGCACTGAGTGATTAACAGAAGATTCTTAATCCTTCTAATGCATTAATATGTACTGAAAATTGAGTGATTCTGGTTAAATTTGCCGTATTTCTTGTTTTACCAAGAGAATGCTCTGTACTTTTGGATACTAGTTGTGAAGATCACTCTTCTTTCTATTTTTGTATGGCAATCATATCCTTTGGACAGCAGTTGTACTTTGAAAGTAATTGTGTTATTTGGCACTCTGGTGTTTTTCTTCAGGCTATATATTTGTTTATATCAAAAATATTTTCAGATATTTTACATATGCTTCTGATAGAATTAATAAAAGTTTAAAACTTTAATGATTTACTTTTAGACAGTTTTAAATTAACACTTATAAACTTATCTTTTCATTTGGTCTGTGTGAAACAACTTAATCAGGTTACTTTTGATGATCTGTGGAGAAAGTTTATGACGTACTCGGCTGGTGAAAAGTTGTTTGGATTGCCTGTCACAGACTATGAAATTTTGCATAGAGTCAGGTAACTGTGGAAATATGGCTGTCTTAAGTGTGTCTTAAGTACGTTAGAAAGCCTTAGGCTTACACTAAAGGCAGAAATACTACAATATACAAGTTTTCCATTGAGTCAAATAAAATAAAAAAATACTTAAATAAAAATTTAAAAGTTCTAAAGAATTTGTCAATAAAAAACCTAAATTCATTTATTACTGTGACATAATGATATCAGATGATTTTACTGTGTATAAACACTATATAAAGGAGCAATACGCCCTGTTCTAGACATGCAGATAGAAATAGAAGTATATATATAACTAGATGAGTAAATACAATATTATATATAAAGATATGGTAGAATATGAAGAAGAAAATGTAAGGAAAGGTCAGTCTATCATGATATATCAAGAATTTAGCTACAGCTTTTATGAAAGTCTGAATTTTTTTAGCAGCTGTACAAATGATGATCAGATTCCAAAGTTTTTTCACAAGCCATTTCAATAGTTTGCTGATAATTCACACCAGATGAGGATCTCTCTGTTTCTGGCTGGTTTTAGATAAGAGTTTTAGTTCAGATTCAGAGAGTGCTTCTAAGTGAATTGACTGTTTCCACTTGCCATGCTCTGCTTTGCACTGCAGAACCAGCTCAGGACATATAACCTAGGTTTCTTTTGGACTAATGGGAGTTTTCGAGAACTAGGCAAAAGCAAAACTTTCCCCAAATATGTTTAGTGGGGATATTATGTCCAACCATCTGCTCTTTTTTGTGGATTTTTTTAAATGAAGTATTCTTTTCTACATTAAGAAATATACTCTAATTGTCTACATCTACGTTTTGTATTATTATTACATATATCATGTATTTAAATATTGTGAGAGATCCAGAGAGCTGATTGAAATTATTGGCATAATTGCTTCTTTTTTCCCAGGAAGGAGTTAAGCTTGCTTCAGAAACTGTATGGATTATATGATACTGTAATAAACACTATCAATGGTTATTATGACATACTTTGGACAGAAATAGATATTGACAAAATCACTACTGAACTTCTGGAGTTTCAAACCAGGTATGTTTAACATATGAATAGTAACAGATGTTAAATGCATTAAGATTTAGGTGAGTTCTGTAAAGCCATTGATATATTTATCAAAGCTGCTATGTATAAGGTTTATTGTAAAAAATAAGATTATTCAAGAAGGAATGAAATACCACCATACTTTTAGTTAACCAGCCTTTTACCTGTAGCTTTGATAATTGAAGGGCATACGATCAGTCAAAGTGTCGATCTCATTAGCTAAACCAACCAAAAGGTTAGGAGGACTGAAGTTTTATATGTAAAAGGTAAGTTCTTCAACTGGGATGATTAGCCCATTGATTTTAAGTTTTGAATACAAGAATAACAGGCGCAAAATTCTTTCCCCCTCAGAGAAAGGCAGGCAGGTGTTAAACATCCAGTTTAACTTCAAGCAGGAAGCTAAACCAACATGAATACACTGGCAGCCACCCAGCACTGACATAGCTCTAAGCCACACACATGCTGCTGTATTGTTCCTGATTACTGGGAATATGAAATTATATCCCTGGGAGCTAGAGAAACAAGTGATAAAGGATGCAAAACCAAGGATTTATTGTTTTTTCTGATAAGGATATACTTTATCATTTGTAATACGGCATTCCTGTGGTAGGTCACCTGCTCAGTTCTTATTGTGTTGGCTCTTTAAAAGTGTGGTCAAAGAGGTTGATATTTATTTATCTGTTCTCGGGCTTTTTTCCACATCAGAAGTATATGATTTTCTTTAGTGAATGGTTTCAGAACCACTAACCAAAAGTGGAGGAGGCAGTCATATTTATCTCACTTTCATGTCTTGTCTCCAAATTGATATGTTAATAAGTGCCATGTGTATTACTAGTATTCAAATTGCAGAAAATACTCTATTTGTACAAGGATTTCATATGTGAAATTTAACTAATTTTTCTCCATTTTTTCTTTTCCAATAAAGAGTTTCTGATGATAACCAGCAGATAACTATGTTTTAATGGAAATTACAGTATTTCAATTTTTTTTTTATTTGCAGGGAAAATATCAGTTTGAGACTATTAAATATTATGACTTGTAAGTAGGGCATTTGTATTAGTTTTTCCTAAACAGGTAGGCTAGCTGACATAGAAAATGTTGACCTCAATACATTCCACTTCATATCTCCTTGTTTAAATTATTGTTTAAACAATTCTGTTTTGACAGAAGAGGCATTTACTACTGTATCACTTTAATTTAACTGCAGGTGCCGTAGACTACCTAAAGGCCTCCACCACTGGCAAGCATTTTCAGATCTCAAGAAAAGTATTGAGGATTTTATTGAGTGTTGTTCTGTGCTGGAAATGATGTCTGACAAAGCAATGAAGCAAAGACACTGGGATCGTATTGCTGAAACAACAGGACATCAATTTGATGTAGAATCTGAAACCTTTGCCCTTCGAAACATCATGGAAGCACCAATTCTTGAAAATAAAGAAGATATTGAGGTAGGTACATACATTTTTCCCTTCCTTGTTCATTTTATATTGTCAGCAAAAATATTGGTTATAAAATGGCTACCCTCTTTAAAAATAATTACTTCATTAAAGTTCTTGACATTTAATTAGACCACACTAGTTTAAATCAATTTGTGTTTTATTTAGAAGCCCTTATCTGTGTGAGTAATGACAGAGGAAGCAACTGAAATCTCTAGACACTAATTTTTTGGATAATCTCTTCACATTCCTCCTGCCATTATTTTTTATGATTTTCTTAGCTCTTTTTAAACAGGAAAAAATCCTCAAACAAAACTTCACAAGATCATGGTCACCTAATTTTTTACCTGTTATTACTTTTTAGTTTTGTAGATAAATCAGAAAATTTAGATGAAGACTTCGTGCTTAATAATATCAAGACTTTTCTAGATTATTATGCCTTCTTTTGAACCACGAAACTTCAAAAAACCACCCCAAATAACTTGTGGAAACTCAGTGGAGTTTCCATGTTTCATATGGTAAAGACACATGCAAAAACTTATTATATCTATACTTGATTTATATGGAACCATTCCAAGGTGATCTACTTAATTTTGAATTAAGCTCTGATTTGAATACAACATTGGACTTGACCTCTCCAACTTAAACTATTCTTAGACTTTGTGATTCTATAACTGAAATGTGGTAGGAGTCAGAGTTATCAGGTCATCACTACCCCTCCTCAGCCTTGTAGAAGTTATGATCCCAAAATCTTTTTGTACAGAAATAACACAATGTGAAGCCACAGAAAATATATATCCATTCATTTCCATGTGTGCTTTTTTCAGTTATCCATACACATAATCTGAGTGAGTAAAATTTTTAGTGTGATATCTGCATTTTTTAATATTCTATGACTAGATGTGCAGTATTAGGAAAGATCTCATTTCACAAGATTAGAGAGTCTAAAAAGTAGTTCTTTCTTTGCAGGATATATGCATATCTGCTATGAAGGAAAAGGATATAGAAGCCAAACTATCTCAAGTAGCTGAAATCTGGGCAGTCCAAAGTCTGAGCTTTTCACAGTTCAAATCAAGAGGAGAGTTGCTCTTAAAGGGAATTGAATCATCAGAAATTATGGTATTGATGGAGGACAGTTTAATGATTCTTGATTCTTTACTGTCCAACAGGTACTTGGAATTGTTCATGTATGGTATTTTCAGAAACACACTTGCAATAGCAGCAATAAATACTATTATTGAGCTAAATCAACAGTAAATTTGAATTAAATTTTTTTTTAATGAAAAAGAGTGTTACAAGGCCTAATGAAAAACATCCTTATGTGAAAGACTTCCATGCACATTCAATTGAGACAACTTTCATCTCAACAGACTTGAATGTAATCAAGCTGGTAAAATCTTTCCATGAGGTTTTTCTTATTCTAAGTGAAACAAGAGTTAGTTTGTTCCAAGTTTGGGGTTTTTTTCACCATTGTAAGAATTTATTTTATAATAGCTTTATTTAGAATTAAATAATTTATGCTTCTCATCCTCTTTTAGATACAATACAGCATTTAAAAAGCAAATTCAGAGTTGGGTTTATAAACTAAGCAACTCTTCACGCATAATTGAAGAATGGCTGGTTGTGCAGAACCTCTGGATTTATCTTGAAGCTGTTTTTGTAGCAGGAGATATCGCGAAAGAGTTACCCCAGGTAAACTTTACAATGCTTGCCTACTATTGTGTATTAAAAGCTTTCTGTGCAATAATTTTCAACATATTATGCTTTGGTTTTCCTATATATAGGAAGCAAAGCGTTTTCAGAATATTGACAAATCATGGGTAAAAATAATGCAACGAGCTCATGAAAATCCAAATGTAGTTGCCTGCTGTGTTGGAGATGATACCATGGAACAACTTCTCCCTTATTTACATGAACAGTTGGAAGTATGTCAGAAATCACTTACAGGGTATGAATTTTTTTGTTTTTAATGCTTTATTATATTGTAAATAATTTGTATGGAACACTAATTGTATTTCAATCTTACTTACACCCCTACATAGAAAAAATTACAACCTGAAATAGTTTTAATAAAAATTTTGTTCAATTTTAAAGGTATTTAGAAAAGAAAAGACTGCTATTTCCAAGATTCTTTTTTATTTCTGATCCTGCACTTGTTGAAATTCTTGGACAAGCAAGTGACTCTCATACAATTCAGGTACAAATTTAGTGATTTTTTTTTACTTATATAAAGAAATTAGAATATGGAGGAGCATTTAATAAAATGGGACAGAAACATTTACTTCTTAGAAAGTTTGCTTGAAAAAAAAATTGTGTCTTGCTCTCTGTTTTTTAACGAAGTGTGAAACAAATACCTGTAATCCAGAACAATCTTCAGGATTCAGAACACTAGAACATGATTTCATCAAGTGATTCTCTGGTGGTTTCTTTCACAACTAAACTAATAGAAGGGACCCTGTGAGGTTTTCCTTCTTTGCATATTGCAAAATTCATCCAGCTAGTCTGGATTGTTATTGAGGGTTGATTGAGATAAGCCAGTTGATCTCTTCTGGACCATTCTGGAAACTGTAAAAGCACAGTAGACAGAGATAAAATTCTACACAACCATTTCTGTAATCGTTACCTACTGATGGCGAGATATTAATCTGTAGGTTCAGATAAACTTTTGCAGGATAACCTTATTTGAGATTTATTTTTCTGTTTGCTAATGCTAAATATTTGCATTTAGTGATTCCTGAATTATCCTTACAGCCACATCTGACTTCCATATCTGACAACATAAATGAAGTAGAGTTTCACCCAAAGGATTATGATCGCATACTGGCAGTCATATCAAGAGAAGGAGAAAAAATTTCAGTAATTATCTGATTTTTTTTTCTAGAAACATTAATAGATAAATAATTTTATTATTGAACATGTAAGATGTATTAAGGAGAATTATTGTTAATTACAAATAAATATTTCAAGGATTGTTGTTAACAAGACTAGAATATGTCTTCATTAAATAAATTTCTTGGATATTAATTGAAGTAAAATCTGTAGCTGTCATAAACAGAAATTTAGTAGCTATGTAGAAACTCATATTCTTGAACCAAAGGTCGGTAACTATGTTCTATTTTACACATTTTACTTTCATTAATTTTATAGTTGGACACTCCAGTGCTTGCAAAAGGACCAGTAGAACTTTGGTTGAAGATTTTATTGCAAGTTCAGCAGAAATCATTGCATGGCATAATTAGGGCAGCATTTTACCAAATTAGTGACCCAGGATATCAGTTGCTGAGTTTTCTTAATCAATTCCCCGCACAGGTAAGGATACGAGATGTGGATGTGTGTGTGCAGTCTGGGTTGTGTATGGGGGCGGGTGGAAGATAAAGAGCACTTGGGATTACCTGTATGAGGAAGTTTTCATAGAACACAAGGGGAAGGATCTGGTCAGTAGAAGGCAATCCTTAATCACTTCAATTTCAGTACCCAGTATATAACTTAATATTTTTCTTGCCATCTGCTTTAAATTTAGTTTTTTTTACTTCTCTTGGAGAATATAAAGTAGACCTTACATTTTCTGTAATGGATATTGAATCACTTTCAGCTGCAAATAGAATTGCATATGTAGATTGATTTCTCTCATAATTTAAGATTGCAAGAGCTATGATTATGATTATTTATCTCATAATTTACAAGATTTACCTCCTAGTTCATATATTTGTTACTATGATTGTGCAGTGCTAGTACAAGGCTATGTTGAAGGATTCTAGAATCTCTTCCATCTTACTGATAATTCATAAATTTCATTAAAAAGTAATGACCTGTTTCCCATTCTGTACGAATTCTGAATCTGTAATTTGCCGACTGGTACGGTGCTGGGTGTAATTTTTAATAAAAATTCTGCAGGTATTAAAACTGGCCAGTATATTGCTATTTTTTTTAAAAATCAATACATTTCAATATTTAATAGAATTATCCTGAAGTATTTATGTAATAATTGTGTGTTGTCTCAGCACTTTTATTTGAAAATTTTCACTATGTTTAACAAATAAGGACCGTCTTGTTTGCGTGTCAGACATTTTGATGTGGCTTTATTACCATCTGCAAAGATCTTTTTTCACATCTTGTTAATACAAATGTTAAAAAAATTTTATATGTTAGAAGAGTTTGGCCAAGTAAAGCTGTGTTACAGAAGAGAGAAGAAATTGGGAAAAATACTGACAAATCTTTTCTTTAAACTGCCTTTTTCCTGGCTCAGAAGCTGCTGTTATAAGTAGCATAAAATAGTGACATCCAAATATTTATTTTATTTATTTTTTGTTTTCCTTTGACTAATTTGTCACTCTAAAATTATTCTTTTAGACTCTACTTATGATATCTCACCATTTTAAAATCATCAGGCTATCTTCTAATACACAAACTCTGTAACCATGAGCTCACTGCAAGCACAGGGAGCTGGAAAAGTAGGAAGAGATGTTGAGTAAAATTTTTAGGGCTTGGTGCTTTATGAATATAGAAATGTGGGGAATAAAGGTAAAAAAGGGGTACAGTGCTTGTCTATCATTTTTTGTTGTGGGTATTGTAAAACAAAACCAATCTGAGACAGCAGTTTATGTACAACATCCTGTAACTCTCTAGATTGATTTGGAAGCAAAATAACTTGTAGTTCAACGTTCTCTAGGCTGTACTTCAGGCATGACAGAATGTTAGAAGGCAAGCCATCTGTGGTCAGTGAAAAAGCACAGCATTTTAATGTTCTTTAATTAGTTACAAATTGGCAATGGGAAATTTTCAGAAGCTCTTTTGTCCCCCGAGCCAGTTTAGGTTTGTATTACTGGAGTAATACAACTCTAAAGGATTAGAAATGAAACTGACACTAGTCCTTAGTTTGAGTGTATCTCACTGTGTGACAAATGTTTGTAAAATTTGTAAGTGCCTTTTCTGCAGGTTGTGCAGCAGAGCCAATTAATTCAGGCGTGGTGTCCTGGTGAGATAGATTCCTGTTGGATATAGTGATATTTTGGAACTGTCTACACCACAATTTATTGTTCCTATTATACCTAAGGCTTCTGCAACACAGCTGGAGTTCAACAAGTGATTAGTTCGTGCATTTTTCATGTATTACATTTTTAGGTTGGATTACTGGGACTACAAATATTGTGGACACGTGATGCACAAGATGCTCTGCGCCATGCTAAGGACGACAAAAAAATCATGGATGTAACCAATGCTAGATTTCTGGATATTCTGAATACATTGATCAGCCAGACCACACAGGATCTTTCCAATTTTGAGAGAGTGAAATTTGAAACACTTATTACCATTCATGTGCATCAGCGTGATATTTTTGATGATTTGGTAAAGTATAGATTTTGATTTCTGACAACTAAATGCATTTTCTATCATAGTACTCTTTCTTATATGTGGTAGCTACAGTTACATATATAAGATGTACATATATATACATATATATACATGTATATACATATATATACATATAGGTATACATATATAAGAGAAATATGTTCTCTTATACATGTTCTATAATATGTTCTCTGTGGTATAATCTGACCACAGTAAAAATAATACAATTTTACTTAAACTAGAATAACATTAATTAGTTCTGTCAACTAAATATTTTTGCCAAATGTTTACACTTTTCTTAGAATATTTAAATTTTCTGCACCTTCCTATAGGATTTTTTGGTAGACAAAAACTTAAAGGTATTTCCTTCCTTTGAAAAACTGTTGTACTACCCTTACTTGCACAACTTAAAAAGCTGAGACTGCTGAGGGCGTTGTAGCTGTAACATCACTTCCTCACGACTTTACAGAATCTCAGCTGGCACACGGCTGCACGTTCCCAAGGAGACTACACGGAACCCAAACAAACAAAAAACCTACTAAAATCAGCGGATAGTTGCAATCCTATACTTGAACTTTTGAGACTGTGCTAAATCATTACCATTCCTTTATTCTTTGAGGAATCCTTCAACACTGTTCCTCACATATTTCCAGAGGCTTTTTAGATTATACAGCGTTTGCTTCTATGCCTCAGTCACATCCTTCCCTCATCACACCCTTTGTTGCAATGTGTTTGGTGGATTTAGTGGTATGCTATTTGCATTTCTCACTTGGAAAGTGGATTGTCCTACCAAAGCAGTTTAAGATTTATTTGATAACACGGATGATGGGATGATCGAGGTTACATGATCAGGATGTTTTTTAATATCAGTTTAGCATACATCTGAACATGTTATGTGATGCTTATTGTATTTAAGTTTACTTATGCAGGAAGTTTAATCTGAGTAATCACTCATTATTCACATACAAATCAGCATTTTATCACAATTGGTAAAGGCAATAAATGTAGATGCTTGGTTATAACACATTTACTTTCTTTTAAGGTAAAAATGAACATCAGAACACCAACTGATTTTGAGTGGTTAAAGCAGTCTAGATTCTACTACAAAGACGATTATGATCACGTCGTCGTAGCAATTACAGATGTTGATTTTATTTACCAAAATGAATTTCTGGGTTGCACTGAGCGTCTGGTTATAACACCTCTTACAGACAGGTTCGAAAAGCAATTCTAGATAAGAAGTACTTTTAATATCTGTAGTGTTTATTTAACATCTATCTTTAAAGAGATAAAATCTGAGTTAAGTCCTGTGTGGGCTAGATTATTCATGAAAATATTCTCATACATTTGCTTAATATACTCTTTTAGAAAAGGTAAAATAGAGTCTCACTAATCTGTACACTGACTAATTCCTTTATCACTGCCCAGTCTTAAAAAGAACATTTAGTAACAGAAATTCATTGTTTTAAGGTTATATAGTAAAATATAGTTTAGCAGTATACTGAAGAGAAGATTAGGTCAAGTATATAAAATTTTGTAATAAGAGAATCTCTAAAGATTCTGTGGCTTCTTTGAAAGTCTGAAGAAAAAGTCTTAACTGTATGCACTCACCTTCCACTCTTCTGTATCCAGGCAAGTAAAGGGCCATTTTGTTTCAAATGTGGCTTAACAAAGAATTATATTTTTTTTTTCCTCTTGGGAATTTCTTTGCATCCTTCCTTGTACAAATTCTTTCTCCATTTGATCATTTCATGAGATATCACTTTCAACCAAATGAGAAAATAGAAGACCAAGAGATACTTCACTTGCAAAAAGATTCCCTCGAGAAATAAAAGTAACTTCCAAACTACAATCATTTACTTTGGTATCTGTGTGGTGTATGTGCTTCTATGACTTTTTGTATACCTGTATTTCTCCAGAAGAGGTAGAGCTGCTATTGTGACAATGTGGAAAGTACAATAGATTTCTTCAGTGAACTGTATTGCCCTCAGTAATTGAGTATTTTTGATGTAAAATTGTTAAAATCTACCCTAAAACTGATTGAAGTAGAACTGCATATATAAAGCCTTCCTGTCACTGCAGAGTTTCTCGCTGTATAGAAAGCAAGAAAGTTCCTGCAGTGCAAGTTGGGCATAATAAATTACAGTGATTCAAACTAAACTGAGGAACTAGTTAGCTACAAAACTCTGTTCAATTATGGATTAAAACCAAAAACACTTCAATTAGAATGTGTCCAAACTATGTTGATTTGACAGTGAAGATACCCCACTGCTTAATTCCTTTAGCATTACTCTTCCATACCTTGCCATGAATGAAAATCATAACTAAGGCTCACATATAAGTAAAACTGTCTAGACCTTTTAAGATTCTAAAAAAACCAGTAAAGCTTAGGGTTCTTTTTTCTAGAATTGTAACTGTTTCTTACCACAACTGGTGAAGAGGCCATCCATATATCCTTATTCTTTCACACTTGAGGATTTAGTCAAAGGTAACAAAATTAAATGTATACAGGTTAAGATGCTGCCGAGTATAATGACATAGCAGAATTCAACAGCAGAATGTGCTCTTTATAGCTGCCAGAAAAGTTAATGAGAAATACCTTTATGGGATATGAATTGATTTTTTAGCCTGTTAACTCCAGGATTTGTTTCTTTTGTTGTTTGTTTGATTTGTTTAGGGCTTTTTTCTAAGTAGCGTTAAATGCTATATTTTGTGCCTTTTACCTCTCTGAACTTCTTGCACTGAAATCCATGGAACTGCCTTATGAAGAAGTAGCATTTCAACATAGGGGCTGTAGAATCTATTGCATAACCTAATCTATGTTTTATATATATGCACTTATATCTTTAATATAATTTAATTGATTAACATCAATTAATACTTGTAGGTGCTATATAACTTTAGCGCAAGCTCTGGGAATGAACATGGGAGGAGCTCCAGCAGGACCAGCTGGAACTGGTAAAACAGAAACAACGAAAGACATGGGAAAGGCTCTGGGAAAATATGTAGTAGTCTTTAACTGCTCTGATCAAATGGACTTCAGAGGTTTGGGTAGGATTTTCAAAGGTAAGATTTCTTCCAGCAGGATAGAAGAGACTTCCACAGGTCATTTAGCAGGTGCAGGTAGAGCAGGGTGCTCAGAACGTTCTTCGTGCTGGGTTTTGACTGTCTCCAGGGGTGGATGTTCTGCAACACCTCTGCTCAAGTGTTTTGATCATTCTCATTTTCACACTTTTTATACTTCCACTGACTTGGAATCTTCCACATTGAAACACGTGTCCATTGTCTCTTTTTCTTCCTCTGCACCTCTGAGACAAGCCTGGCTCCAATTTCTCAGTGCCTCCTGTTATCTAGTTGTAACAGCAATAGGCTTTTCCCTTCACTTTCTCTTCAGGCTCAGCAAATGGTGTTCTCTTAGCCTCTCCCTCTGTGTCATGTCCTCCCTCCAGCTGCTGACCATCACAGCAGCCACTTGGTGCACTCTTGCGAATACATCAGTGTCTCTCCCCTACTGGGAAACCCCAAAGTGAGCATGGTGCTCCAGCTGCTATCTCACAAGTGCAGAGTAGAGGTGAACAGTGATATGCCTCGCCCTGCAGGCTACCCTCTTCCCCAGTACGCATCTGGCCTCCCTTGTAACAAGGGTAGAGTTCTGATTCATGCTTAATTAGTTTTTAAATGGAACAGCAGGTCATTTTCTGCAAAACTGCTTTGCAACCAATCAGCACGAATCTTGTACTGCTCCATGGAGTTATGCTGTTCTAGGACTTGAACTTCATGAGATTTCTGTCAGCTCATTTTTCAGAGTAATGGTATTGTACGTATTGGGAAGCAAGGGGCATAAAAGTGGCTAAAGCTGTGGGTTTATAAACATATTGCCCATTTAAAAGTCATTAAAATTTTAGAAAATCTTTGAGTGACAAAATTCATGACAGAATGTCTTTAAAGTGATTTAGCCTTAACTGCACAAGACGAATAAACCCTGAATGACTTGCATAAATTATTCACAATTAAATAGCAAGCTTTCAGTATACACGAGAAAAACATGGCATACTGGTACTTAATATCATTTGGGAAAAAATGCTGTTAGAAACTTTCTTATAAAACATTGTGAAAAGAAAAACAATTCTCTTAGGTGCTACTACATACATGTTACTTTTCCAAACAGAAATTCGGCAACTGTGAAAATAATCCTGTACAAAAATATTCTCATTATTAATATAGTACTTCTAGATTTCTCTTTTAATTTATTTTTCTTTCTCTGGGTTTCTCTCTTTCTTTCATACACACATCCACACTTTGTTGTTAATATCCTTTACTATTACATGAGAAACTCGTTTAGTGGGGACTTAAAATGGTAAAATAAAAACCATGATATTTTTTTGTGACATTTAGGACTAATGTTTTGTAGCTCTAAGTCACTTATTTTTAATTTTTTAGACTAACAGTACAGCTTTTTGAAAATAATTGAATGGTTCTCTACAATAAAAAGCTACATTCACAGAATAATATATACAAAATATTTACCAAATGCCCCAACATATAAAAATATTTTTTTTGGACTTTGATTCACTTTTAAGCATTGTGTATAAATCAACTAATATTAATTCAGACAGATATGGAAATAGGTGGATTGGAGGAAGAGAGGCCTTGAGCACAGGGCAATAAATAAAACTAATATGATATAATTACTTGCAGGAAAAGTCGCTTAGCTCAGATATTCAAATATGTGTGAAGGACTAGAGATAATATTTTTTTCTTTTCCTGTTTTAGGTCTTGCACAGTCTGGGTCTTGGGGATGTTTTGATGAATTCAACCGAATTGAGTTGCCTGTCTTGTCAGTAGCCGCACAACAAATCTATATTATTTTAACAGCAAGAAAAGAAAAAAAAAAGCAGTTCATTTTTGCTGATGGAGACTGTGTAGATTTAAATCCAGAGTTTGGAATTTTCCTAACTATGGTAAGTGTAGTAATAATTATAAAGTAACAAATTATACTACATGGCGGTTAAGTGACAAGGTGAAAATAACTGGTTTTAGTAATAAAATGATGTCACTATAGAATTAGACAAAAGTGCACAATACATAAATCATATGATTATTCATGAATGGCATGCCTTCATTTTGACTTTAATAAAATTGAAAGGGTTCAGTGTCCCTTCATTGCTGTATTGCTATTCACCATGCAGACTAAGAGTTTGACCAAACTTGCCGAATTCTCTGTGCTCACTGAGAGGACTGAAACACTAATACGCTTTACTACCATATCTTGAATAATTCTAAAAATAATGCATTAATAATGCACTAATGCTTTAATAATATTAACATATTAGTAGTTTAATAGTATTAATACTTTAATGGTATTAATGAGAAAGATGCTGTAGGGAGGAGGGAAAAGAGAACATTCACTGAAAGGAGATGTAAGATGGATATTTTTCAGGGACACAGGTCTTGACTAACAGGTACCTACATGGATATGTAAAAAATTCTTTGATCTCTTGGAATATTAACTTTTCGAATATGCTGTCTTGTTGCCATAGGATTCTTGAGTCTTCATAGCACTATTTCCTGTAATCTCATGGGCAGGAAATTTTAAAGTGTATGTTTCCTAATGCCAAGGCAGATGGCAATCCAAGATTAGTTTATGGGAGATTAAAATTATAATAATTGATAGGCAAGGCTTCTAACTCTGAACTGCTGTAAGTATTTATACATGCACATATTTTTATTGAACAATAAAAAGGAGGCTATTTTGACTCTTTTAAATAATAATAATGATGCATTATATTTTCTTATTTAGAATCCTGGATATGCTGGACGTCAAGAACTACCGGAAAATCTCAAAGTTCAGTTTAGAAGTGTTGCAATGATGGTTCCAGATAGACAGGTATGATTCCTGACTAAACTGAAAGGAAAAATGTATTTTAATTTGCTGACCTGTCTTCAGGAGAAACTAATGGAATTTCTACAAATAATTGTATTTCAGATCATTATAAGGGTTAAACTTGCAAGTTACGGATTTATTGATAATGTGGTCTTGGCTAAGAAATTCTTTGTTCTTTATAAACTTTGTGAGGAGCAGCTCACTAAGCAGGTAATGTTATGTATTCCCTTTGTGTTTACACAGTAAAACCTCCTCATTTTTGGGTCATGCAGATTGTTTCTGAAACATCACTTTCATACCTTTTACAAAATACTGAATTACTTTAAATGTACTTTAAACAAATACCTCTATAAAATTTCTGAATAAATTACTACATTAATTCATTAATATGTAGTCATATATGCACCTTTTTTTGTTAAAAATGATGCTTTTTAGTTAGTTGCAAGTGCATGAGGTTATCTGCCTAAACATGTCAGCCAGACAAAAATTATCCCAGTCATATAAATTGTCTGTAAGAATTATCTAGGGCTAGGGTAAGTAGTTGGAAACTGGAAACTGGAAACCACAGGAGAAATGTCTAGCTTGATTTGAGTTGCCCTTGTCCCCACAGCAATGCCTTGATCTTAAGTCTGTGCTTTAAGATGCCTTATTTGGAAAGACATGGTCTAGAATGGAACTATTAGTTTTTTAGAGCCCTGCTATTCACAGCTATAAAATATTTGCTATATGCCATGATAAATGGTTAAATCAATTAAATTTAAATTAGAAAAGAAAAACCTTATGGCACACCACATCTTCCTGAAAACGACTTTATTATCCTTCATGTATTTGAACAGAATAATTCCTAAACAACAGCAACAATTCCTATTTTAGCTACCTTTTCCAGGCAGGACAACTGTGCTATACAATATGCAAGTAAATCTTGACATATTGATGAAATAAAGCTAGAGAACTTGTTACTGATACATAAGCCTTCTTCCACTCTCTAGGTCCATTATGACTTTGGTCTGAGGAATATCCTTTCAGTACTGAGGACTCTTGGAACTCAAAAGAGAGCCAGGCCAACTGAAGGCGAACTAAGTATTGTTATGAGAGGGTTAAGAGATATGAATCTTTCTAAGCTGGTAAGAATCTAATTTAATATTTTAGCACTATGTAGAGGCAAGCCTAATAGATATTTCATGGGTTTTGTATGAGATTATAAAAAAATTCAAACATTCTTTTCTTTAAAAATGTAAACATGATAACCTTAATGTTATCATTAAACAGCATAGAGAGTTTATTAGACTTGTAAAGTATTCATTATGCAAATGTTCAAATAGATTAATAGTGGCTTACCTGTGCATGTGACTTTCAGTGTACTGACTTGTGCCCAGACTGACCACTGTACCATAAGTAAATTGAATAATGAGTATCCACTAAATGAGACTTTTAAAGATTTCTTTCCAGATAAGGTGTTCTTTCCAATATATGCTGCAAGTGGTTTACAAATCAATTTTATAAATAGATTCCAGTGTCTACCCAGTGGCAAACTTCTTTCACTTCTGATCTTCTCTTTTGCATGGCTTGTGGATGACACTTTCAAAATGCTATTTTTGTAGCAAGCTCTCCTGTTAGCTGTCTATAAGCATCTGTATTTAGAAAGTACATTATTACTGCTTATTCTTTTAAAGCAGAGACTAATTTTGATTTGGAAACATTCTTTGGATAACCATTGTTTAAACATTTAATAACATTTTTTGTTTCAGATAGATGAAGATGAGCCTTTGTTTCTCAGTCTGATCAATGATCTCTTCCCGGGGTTGCAGCTGGACAGCAGTACCTATGATGAGCTTCAGGCTGCAGTAGCTCATCAGGTTGAAGAGGCAGGATTGGTTAACCATCCACCATGGAATCTTAAGCTTGTTCAGGTAAAACTTTATTTTCTAAAATGTTCTTCACAGTCAGGAGTCAGAACAATGTGTTTGTGGCTAAACCACTGTCTTACCCAAGAACCTGCACATCTGATATGGGAAAAACTGAAGGCTGCGTGTGCACCACACTGAGGAAGATCAGTGCAAGGGACTTGCACTGTGGTGCCTGTACATCTTCGTCCTGGACTGATACAAGCCTCTATTCAGCTTGCAGAGGAAGAACTGTATGTGCTTCATCTTACAAGATTTTGTCACCCAGGAGGACTACCACTGTTTTGTGCCATTCAGTTCATTCATACTTGTATAGGCAGACTGACACTTCCACAGCAAACCTAATGCTAATATTAAAAGACAAATAGAAAATTTAGTAGAGAACTCTCCTGAAACTAAACCCATACACAGTTATGGAGAAAGTGCAGTCCCTATGTTTGTTTCATATACTCAGGTATTTCAGCACTGTAGTGATTAATCATACTTCTGTTGCATTAATGTTTTGCACTATTAATTTTTCCTTTTGGGTAATACAGAAAACCCTTTTTTAAATCTGGTAAAACTGTTTTCAGTTGCTTTAAAAAGTTTAGGTAAGATTTAGTTCTGTGAACTGTTTATACTAAACTTGCTTAGTGCTAAGAAGATTAGGAACTGAAAATATGTACTATCCCACAAAGCACTAACATTCAGCAAATGCATGCTAAATTCAATCCTCAGCATATAACTTGTATGCCTAATACATCTTAATCACTACTAAATGCAAGCAAAAATCTTTCTAAAGTGTGTATTTATTTTTCTTTTGATTTTTTAATTGAAATGTTTTATTTGATTTTGTTAATAGTTGTACGAAACTAATCTAGTACGTCATGGGTTGATGACACTTGGACCTAGTGGATCTGGAAAAACAATGGTCATAACTATATTAATGAGGGCACTCACAGAATGTGGCCAACCTCACAGGGAAATGCGCATGAACCCCAAAGCTATTACTGCTCCTCAAATGTTTGGAAGACTAGATGCTGCAACTAATGACTGGACAGATGGAATCTTTTCTACTCTGTGGAGGAAAACACTGAAAACGAAAAAGGGTGTGTAAATACTTTTCATGTGGCATCATAAAAATGTATCTTGAATGATAAACTGGAAAAAGGATATTGAATTCACAAATGTTCCTCTTGAGGAAAACTATAGAGAACAGAGATGAGATTACAGGTCACCTCTTAAGAAAGGACACCAGTTTAAAAATGTATTATTTCAGTAGTATATCTACATTAAAAAAATGATCATTTTCTTGCAACTTCAGTTCTACAGTGTAGAAGTGTTACTTGGAAGCTGATAAATTATAAATTAGATTAACTTGTTCTAATGACACTATCTTTATAATAATGTTATTCCCATGGTTTTACATACATTGATTGCCCATACTTATATTTCAGTATTTTAGGATTGGCATACTGAAATTCCTTTCCACAGTGTTTCATTTGTATCTGAAAAAATAAATACATTAAAAAAGGGAATTCTTCTAGGGAACCTTCCTAGAAGGGTGTTAATTTTAAAAGACTGTTGAATTTCTTACATTGGAAATGCATATGTTTTCTCTACTGGAAATTTTCTGTATTCCAAATGAAGCAAGAATTCTGAAATTTAATTGCCAAAACTTAGGTATTTATATCTATGTTTATATTTAAAAATAAAAGAAAAACAACCAGGTTTTAAGAATAGATGAATGAGCATAGTTTTCATTAACTTGAGAGGGATATGTGACTATTCAATGTCTCTTGTTTAGTTGCCCAAAGAACCCTGATTTCAGCTAGAAAATACTAAATTGCCCAACCTCCCTGTGCTGCTGGAGTAGGGTTGGGGCAGGAGGAGGAAGGAGGAAGAGTTAGATTAGGTTGTGAAGAAAGAGATTGAATCTTGGGAAAGAAAAAGGAGTGGGGGAAAGGCGTTTGTGGTGTTTGTCTTTGCTTCTCGTCATCCAAACCTGTGTTAATTTGCAATAAAAGCTGCCAAGTGATCTCTCTGTCTTTATCTCAACCCGCAAACTTTTTCACCTTATTCTTTGCTTCTGTCCTGTTGAGAAAGGGGAGAGAGAGAGAGAAGCACAGTTTCTATCTGGTAGCCAGCCAAGGTAACAAATATTCAACACTATAAAGATATATTTGTGCCCTCATTTGCTACTAATTGTTTAAAAAATATTACCTTACCTAAGTATGCAATTTATTCAGTAATAAGCATCCATGGAGATGGCAGAAATTATAATAAATAAAATAAATTTTTATACAACCTTTAAGTTCCAAACCATCTTTTGTACACTTATTTTCTTGTTTTTTCAGCAATGTGATATGAACCATCTCTCTTTCGATTATTTTTTCCAGGTGAAAATGTGTTTCTGATTTTAGATGGTCCTGTAGATGCAATCTGGATTGAGAATTTAAATTCAGTTTTGGATGATAACAAGACCCTCACTCTAGCAAATGGAGATCGAATTCCTATGTCTCCTTCATGTAAACTGTTATTTGAGGTCCACAACATCGAGAATGCCTCTCCAGCAACAGTTTCTCGAATGGGTATGGTCTTCATCAGTTCTTCTGTCCTCAGCTGGAGACCAATATTGCAAGTAAGATAATCGTTGCTGGCTGCTCCTTATTACACCTTGCTATACATTTTATACAGAACATTATTGTGGATGTTTTTTTCAGGCGTGGCTGAAAAAACGTTCTGCTCATGAAGCTGAACTTTTGCAAAGTTTGTATGACAGAATCTTTGAACCAGCATATGTATATATGAAACTAAACCTTAACCCAAAAATGGAGCTTCTGGAATGTAACTACATTATGCAGGTAAAACAGATACTGTAGGAGTCTGTATGAATTGACTGACAATAGTAAAGGTGCAGAAATAGCAAGAAGAACATTTGATAGCCATGAAATTTAATTTGAAAATATTGTCTCCTGACAAAGAAAAGCTCAAACTCAGTATTTGTTTCTTGTGCAATGTAAGAGGGAGTGTAAAGATGTGCAGAACAAAATTTTTCTTCTCTGTATTGCTTCATACCTAGGCTAGTCTTCTAATGACTGGAATTCACAGGCTTCAGTAAATTTCCAGAAGTGTATGTTTAATAAGCTAGTGAACTCATTCTGGTTCTTTAAGTACCAAAAAATTGTAGTATCACTATGTCTCTACTGGTAGTGTCAGCAGAGAGAGAAGAAGAATTCTATTTATCTTTCTATCTTCAAATGTAATAGATGTTATTCTGTCCACCAGCTCTTTCAAGGTCAAGGTAGCAATTTTTGTCTCTCCTTTCCTATCAGCTAGAATTCTACCTTGAGTGGAGTCCAAACTATATCAGTGATTTATTAACAATATAAATATGTGTTTGGCAGATTTTGCAAGACTGTCAGTCCTGTACTGCATATCTCCAGTTGATTTGTTTATGAGTCTGTTGTCATCTGCAAATTCTAAGTTTCCAGACTTTCCATTTGTCCATGTAATCTCACTTTTATTTTGACACACTCATAAAAAATTCAGTAGTGCCCTTGAAGAAGAGTCTGGACAAGATAATGTTTTGGATAGCACTGAAGTCTGATGTTAAACTAGCAAATTTGCACCCAATATATTTTTGCTGTTCATTAGAGAGTTAACTTCAGATTTTCTAGATTGTGAAGTATTTTACTGCAAACTAATAGCCACAGTAAATGCTGGAGAGCTTAACTGTGCAGTATCAAACGGAATTAGAGTATCTACAGAAGTGAAGTCCACGGGCAGGAACTATGGAACTTACCAATTTTATGACATGCAATGCACAACATTTTTTAGAGAGATATTATTTTTCTTCTACATTTCTTATCTGTGAAACCTCTGACTGAACTGAGCTTGTCTTCATGGAAGATTTTTCCTATGATCAAAAGTTTCTTTTATTTTTGATTAGTGCTTGTTAGGAAGAGTCAGCAAGTCAGTGCTCTACTCATACTACTTGATCAGGGAAATATTTCCCTGATTTAACCTGTATTGAATGTTTCTTCATGTGAATGAAAATCTCCAGTAAGTTTCTGTCACTTCTGTGACAAAATAAATTACTCTTAGTAGGCCTCTATGCTTATGTTTTCAGATAGTCAGTGACACCAGAGATTTTACCCTACTTGAACATTAAGATCCCAGTTCTGCCGTAAATGATCTCTGTGCAGAAGCCCTGTACCTTATCAGCCTCCTGATTTGTTGGGTCTTACGTGTCTTTAGTAATTGTAGGAGTCAGGACATGCTGCTTCTGTTTAGGTCATGCATTTTCAAAAATTACAACCAAATCAAAGCAGTTGCATCTGGCAGATTTGTATTTGAGTTCTAAAGCTCAATTTTGGATGTTCACCCAAATATGCATATGTACCTGGTTATCTGCCAGTTAGAAGCATTCACAGTTTAAGCTGCCTTTTCATGTACAACAGCTTTATAATGGTTTCATAAAAATGTGATCTCACCCTTGCTTTCCTCCTTGTAATTTCCACTGACTTTCTAACTCTTTATGAATCCTCTGGCACACTTCATTAGGTAGACAAATATGATTTACCTTAGGAGATTCAACACCAGTTTTTTGTTTAGAGTTACCCTGCCTTATCAGCGTATGGGAAAATGCAGTAAACTTGTAGCTAAAGGAGATCTGATTGATACAGTCTGCGTGAAGGATCAGAGGTGTTTAACATCGTTCCTTAACAGGGATTTACATGATTGCTAAATAGTCATAGCAGAAGACAGGAACTTCATTTCTAGATAAACAACCTATTGGAAGATAGGAAACGTGTGACTGGATTATCAGTTCTTAGGAAGGACAGAGGTTATCACTGATCCTGAGGCACCTTTGCTGGGATCAGCGCTGTTCAAAATGTTCATAAACAATTTGGAAAAGTTTTAGGTGAAGAAATTTATTGACGATACTAGATTACTCAGGGTATTAAGGACAAAACAACTAACCATGAAGAACTGTAGACAGACTTTATGAGACTGAATAAATAGGTAATAAAACGGCAAATGAAATTCAGTGAAGATAAGCATGAAGGAGTTCACACAGGAAGGAAACAAACTGTTCAGCGCCATGAATAGCAGACCTATGGGACATCTTGCCAAAGGTTGTAATAGGCAATAAAAGTTTATGTAGGCTCAAGACCATTCTTGATATTTTCAGGGTGGAAAAAACCACATAGGATTATAAAACCAGAGAATGTGTGTATTGCTAAGAAAGTCACAAGCCAAACAGGGTACCAAGAGGAAGTACTACCCCAGCACCACCACAAGCCAAGAGAGATTTTTTTCTTTTACTCTTCTCCACTTTTGGTCTCTATTGCAAATGAGATGCTGGGCAAGCATTAGAAGTATGTGTTACTGTATTACTTCCCACCCCAAGCATGAGATGCAAGACAGCATAAGGAGTACTAATTCCAAGAACTGAGTGAAAATCTGTTTCAGTGTTAAAAAGACGTATTTTGAAACAATGAGCTGGACACTGAAGAAGGGGAGTAAAATGGGGTTACCTAAGACAGTCAAACATCTGAATTTATAAGCAGCATCACAGAATTGTAGATAGCAAGTTACTATCTTACTAGAATCTGGACTGTAGTTCCTTAGAAACAGAGTGAAGCAATGCATAATAGAATAATTTAATCCATTTTTTAAAAACCAATAAAATAGAAGTTTATGTTATAGATACATAAATTGACCCTAATTCATATAAATACATCAGACAGATGCTGAAAATTCTTCTATGCTTAAAAATGGAAAGAAATGTCTAGGCTTCACCTACTCTTGGAGTTCTGAATATTATAAAATCCCTTGAAAAGCTGTTTTGTTCCCTTAGCTTATAAATGACGTTTATTATGTAGGCATAATTTAGAAGGACAATTGATGATCGAATTACCAAAGTAATTTTTAAAATTTTGTCCAGCTTTATATATCTATCTTTAATAAATTTTATTGGGTTTGTAGTTCTGAATTTTATGTTTGGGGTTTTTTTTGTAATCTGTGTTGATTTAAATTTTGAATACATATAAATAATGCATGTGCATACATATATAGGTTAATAAAAACTGATAATGTAATATTTTCTAAATGCATATTTTAAAACATTTTCAGTCTATTAATCTTCTGGAGGGCTTGATTCCACTGAAGGAAGAACGTGGTGTATCACCTACACAGAATCTGCATAAATTGTTCAGCTTTGCAATAATGTGGAGTTTAGGTGCCCTTCTGGAGCTGGACAGTCGAGACAAACTTGAAGCCTTCATCAGAGCTCATGATAATAAATTAGACTTACCAACTATCTCCCCTGGCACCAATCAAACAATGTATGAGTTTTATGTTAGTAAACAAGGTAAGAAAAGGAACCAATACTGGTTTTCATAGAGTCATTTTAAAACTCTTGTTACTCCTTTAGTCCTATAGACTCCTGTACAGTCATATGAGTTGAGTTTTTTGACAGTGTAGTACCAGAACATCTGTGTTGGTCAGAGACAAGAGATAGTGTGTCCACTGCTAACATTTTGTTATTTCTTTTTGTTTTAATTTCTTTCTTACAAATTACTTTTCTATTAATTTAGCCAGCCTACAATTTTTAGATAATTTGTGCTTAGGCTGGTTGATCTAACTTAATATTATTTTATGTTTAATTTTCTTACAGCTCGTAGTTATTGTTGAAGGAATAAAATCTGATTTTAATTTTGCTTAGTAATTATTACCCATTTCTAATAGTTGGTCATAGTCTGAAAGGTTATAGAATTATAAGAATAGTGAGATACTGTGATTCTCGATATTTTGAATAGTGTGCTATTTTCCAGAACAAATGTTTTAGTTTAACTAGCACACACAACCATTGTCACAAAAAACTTACTGTTATGACAGAGTATGTTCTCTTCTGAAGAAATTAATTTCTCTCATATCTGAATTCACTTTTTTTTTTTGCCAGTGACATTGATTTAGTGATTATATGCAATCATATTCTCATGTTCGTTAATTTTTCACCAGCAGTGTGAGAATTAGTTTCTAGGTAAACAGTCTTTTGGGTTTTTATTTAGATAAGTATATATAAATTTAAGAAATATGTCTATATTTAGTAGGACTGTAGACTAATTATAGATCATGACTAAGAATGTCCTTTATGTGCGTTTTTTAGCTGGATTTGAGAAAATCTATCCCTTTTAAAATTTTTTAGTATTTTACCCATAATATCTGTCTTCTAAAATTATTGTATTAATGTCATATTGAACATGATCAGAATATCACGAAATTTTCCACTTTTTTTTTTTTTTACTTTTTTTTTTGTCATTTCAGGTAACTGGGAGCACTGGAGTGGAAAAGTTCAGGAATTTGTTTATCCAACAGATCACGTCCCAGACTATGCATCTATTTTGGTTCCCAATGTTGATAATACCAGAACTCAGTTTTTGATAAACACAATTGCAAAACAAAAGAAAGTAAGTACAGGATTACTTATTTAAGTATATACCTACCATATGAAATAAACAGAAAACTACTTAAAAAGTATCTGAATTTTGCAATCCTTCTTCATCTTCTCTGTCTCTAGTCATTGCTTCCCAGGTGCACCATTATATTGTTTTATTTTTATTTTCTTAACATGGATCCTCTGTAATTTTTTCTGTGCATGAACAAAACTTTAAAATATAAAGGAAGGAATTTGCTGGAGGCCTTCTTAGGGTCATCCACTAAAAGAGACTGTTGCAGTGGATGTGTTGGAAACTGGAAGAAATCAGACAACTGGAAGAAAATCCTTTGGCACATTCTTGCTTCTTCCTTTCTCTTTGAACATTGCAAAAATTTTTCTTAGAAAATCTATGTGGGATAAAAACACATATGGTCTCAGTGCATATGGAAACACAGGAAAAACCTATCAGAAAAATGTATAATTTAAAAATAGACACAGAAAATATTCTTTTCTCAAAACTAAGTCTGTTATGCATATATAAACATAAGTTTTGATGTTACTTACGTGAGTTAAATATCTGTTACAGGCTGTTTTGCTCATAGGAGAACAGGGGACTGCAAAGACAGTCATGGTTAAGGCATATATGAAGAGATATGACCCAGAAGAGCATTTGTCAAAATGTCTAAACTTTTCATCTGCCACAGAACCTTTTATGTTTCAGGTAACAATAAAAATTTTAAACAATCTTGCATACCATTTCCTTGCTAAGTGCATAAAGGGTACTTAATTCTGATGATAAGTGATTTAGAATTAAATTCTAAAGATCTTTTTCACCTAAGTCACTTCAACACTTCGGAAAATTATATTAAAAATAGTTTTTGCAGATCAGAATAAAATATAGCCACTCACATAGAGATACATATATTCATGATTGCTGTGGGGTTTTTCATTATAGAATTCTAAGAATCAATTTTTTTGCTGAAGACCTTTGATTTTCTTTTTAGGTTTTTGGTTATACTTTGTTTTTTTTCCTGATTCTTTAGTATATAGAGTAATTTTTATTTTTGTTAAATAAAGAACAGATTTCAGCTTATAGATAATTTTATTTTTTCTCAGCTCAGGAGTAACTATAGCATCAGAAATTCAATCTTTAAAGACCTCTAGCATGACAACTTTGTAGAAATTTCTCTTTCCCAGTGTAACTGGTAAAAATCCATATAAATAGAAAAAAATACTGTACGTAGTTTTCTCAAGTGATTGAAAGGATGTTTTATAACACTGTGCTATGATTCAATATTACTAATTTGTTAGGATGTGATTCAGTAAGTTGAACTGGCTTCATTAGCAATTCAATATAATGAATTCATGGTGACAAACCTCTGGTAGGAAAAAGAACTCATTTTCGAATATTTCTTGATTGAAAAATCTATTTGTGGAATAGGTCTTACAAACTCCATTCCAAAATCAGGCATATTTTTTAAGGAGCTAATGTAAATGTTATTAAGAAAATGGTGAAAAATAATGGAATATACATCTATTTTTTTAAAAAATTCCAGACACACAGAATGGCTGCTGAGTTCTTCCCAGAAGTTATTCTTATGTGTAAGATCTCTGGTCACAGTTTGTGTCAAAATGAGACAGAATAAGGCAGCCATCCTTTAATGCATGCAAGACTTATTAAACAGGCAGTATCTCTGTGCCAGTGTCCTTTACTAAGCATATTATGAGTCCTTAGAACATTACTGTTTGAAAACAAATCCCAGACTTGCACATCTATGGTACAGAGGGTGTGTGAGAGGATCTTGGTGTGTCTTATCTCTGCTGCAGTCCTGTAGCACCTCGGAAGAGGGGCTTTCTTAGCAGCCAGTTAGCTCAAGACATGGTTCACTCTGCTGGTTTCCAATGGAGAGATGGAGCAGAGAAACAGATTAAATGCTTCTAATCACTTAAAAGAGTTACACTCAAGATTTTTTTTTTTCTTTTTGAGTCACTGTTCTCAGGATATGTAAAGATTGTGTGATTTTGGACACATTAGATGTGCTACAAAATTCTTGATTTCTTATGTAATCACTTAGCAGTTTCTCTTTTTCACCTTAATCATGTATTCTCTGTCTGTGTCTTAAAATACTCATCAATATCCTGTTGTAAAAATGGGACAAAATCATGGCACAAAACAGGTATCTATTTTATGTTTCAAAAATACTATTAGTACTTTTATCTTTATGACAGCACATGCTACATTACTCATACAGGATGACAATTCTGCTTTTAGAGAGAAAACTTTACTTGTCTAAGGAAAA
This sequence comes from Gymnorhina tibicen, assembly GCA_013399875.1. NCBI lineage: Eukaryota > Metazoa > Chordata > Aves > Passeriformes > Artamidae > Gymnorhina > Gymnorhina tibicen. Next base: position 26,317 of record VXAZ01008120.1, read on the forward strand.
CATCTGGTACCATCTTGTAAGGCGTTTTTTCCTGTCATTGTTTATGTATCTTTGGAAAGATACATTGTTTATGTATCGTGGAACTTTGAAGAAACCTTTCAGTTGTCTTATCAGTCTTACTTCTCTATTGCATCCTCTTTCTTGCCACAAAAATATTAAAATTCTGCATTGAGTCACTCACAAGACATCTGGGAAATCATAACAAAAGGAATCTAAGTTGCCTCTGTGTGCTCTGCAGTTGTATTGCAAATATTCAACAATTGATATTAGTTAGGGGAATGATAATGCTGATAATGAAATAATAATTTCTAAGTTTGGAAACTTTTTAAAAACTTCTCTGGTATCCAGAGGTGGGTTGCAGAACAGGAGTTGGATTCCTTAGGAATTGGGTTCCTTAATACTAGAATTAAAGATGAAACTGCTAACAAAAAAGGGAATCATTCGCTAAGTGCTGTAGCTGGTTTTTCAACAACGCATTTTAAATATCGTTGCTTTAGATATAAAATGAGAACTTTCTTTACTTTTTTAGAGGACAATGGAGAGTTATGTGGACAAACGTGTTGGAAGTACTTACGGACCTCCTGGGGGCAGAAAGATGACAGTTTTTATTGATGATATCAATATGCCATTTATCAATGAATGGGGAGATCAGGTAAACTTTTTTAATATTTACTACTTATCCTCAAAAAGTGCTTTTTATAGATATACACATGGGAATCAGTGGACTTCTTAAATATTTTAATTAACTATTAATCATTGGAAATGCTTTCTAATTATGTTACACTCACACAAAAAAAGAGAGCAAATTAGATTTACTGATGAGACGTATATATACATGTCAATATAATGATGCCATATTTTACATAATTTCCACTTCTTTTTTTTTTTTAAGACTAAACAAAAAAATCAGCACTGTACCAAAGTAGCATATTATCAATTTCAAGACTGACATTAATCTGAGAGCACCAATAAATAAATTTCAGCCAAGTGAAAGTGTGATACCTTGGAGAGAGAAATAAAGGATGTGAAAAATGCAAGGCCTCCACCAGGTCTCACATTATGGCCCCAAGACATGGTTGAAATATTTTTAATGGGACAATGGTTTGTGATTGGTGCTACATATCGTGTTGGTTTTGGAGGTGTGTGTGAGCACATACATAAGGCTAGCTGAATATGGTTGGAGCAGTTGGTGTGGAGCAAACTCTGGAGCCATGGAGTGGAATGTAGAGTGAATAACCTTTGCAAAATAAACAAAAAAAAATTGGTTGTTTTGCTTCAAAGGAGGCCCAAGAGCAAACTGAAAAGCATAGTTTGAACAACTGTAGCTGAATGCCCAACAACAAAATAAGGAACAAAACATTTTTTCCCCTAGTTTACTTCTTTAATTTTATTTAGTTCAAAATAATATAAATGCATTTTCTTGATATTATATGGCAGTAGAGCTCTGAAACGATTTTCCTGCCTTTTAAAATCACATAAACCAAAGTCTTCCATATGACTAAGGAAGGTAGTTTACTCTGGTTTTAGATTAATCCCTATGGATTAGTAGAATTACAAAAAGAAGTTGAATTACCATGGTGTATTTTCTTATTTTCTTGCATAAATTTCTAATCTGTACAACTTACATAAACTTACAGATAACAAATGAAATTGTCCGTCAGATGATGGAAATGAGAGGAATGTACAGCTTGGATAAACCTGGAGACTTCATCACAATTGTAGATGTACAAATAATAGCAGCAATGATACACCCTGGAGGAGGCCGTAATGATATTCCCCAGCGTTTAAAAAGACAGTTTTGTGTATTCAATTGTACATTGCCATCCAACGCATCCATTGACAAAATTTTTGGTACTTTTTTCTCTTGTCTAAATATAATCTATTTCCTTCCATAATGGACTTAAAATTTATAAACATACGCTCTCTTTCTCACTTTCAACATGCAAATTCAGAGTTCTTCCAGTAAAACAACTGAAGCTGTGGTACAGCAAAAATAGTGCTATGGAAGAGAAATGAAACCATTTAAATGCTTGTCTTTCAGTGAATATTAAGACAAACAAATATTAATAAAGTAATGACATTTCCTGGAAGACTGTGACCACTGCTATTTCTATGTAGGTTAACATTCCACCTCTGCACTGTCTGAAATGCACTCTGTTGCTAAATTTCTCAATTCTGGTAACTCTGTCAATACAGGATATGGTGGAAAGCCAGCCCTTAGTGCCCGATGTTTCTATACCAATTCAGAAAAGCCACAGACAATAGAGAAAATTCATTTCATCTGTAATTTAAAATTATGTTTTACCAATTAATGTTTTAAATAAGCACCTACTTGTCTTGCTCACATATACCCTACAATCTTAGATTAGTTCTTTATTGCATTTTATATTTTCAGGTATAATTGCCTGTGGATACTTTCATCCCTGTAGAGAATTCGACCCTGAAATATGTGACCTGGTGGAAAAATTGGTCTCAACAGGAAGAATATTGTGGCAGCGGACAAAGGTATAAATTCAGGGAAAGTTTTATCTCTGAATAGAGTGACTATTAGTTTAATTAGGCAGCTATTCCCTAAGATCATACCTATAAGAAAAACCCAAATAAAAAAAACAAACCATCCCAAAACCAAACAAACCACTTCCCCCATGCCCGAAAAAAAGAAAAAAAAAAGAAAAGGAAAGAAAAAAAAAGAGCTAAGAAAACAGAGAAAGATGGGCTACAATGTTTTGGAGATGAAATCTGGAAAATATCATGTTTCAGGGTATAAAACAGATGAATGGAAATCCTAGTCCATTCATTCCTATAAGTTAATTTGTAAATCACCCAGAGCTTTAATCTCCATAGCTAAGGAACAGGAAGTGAAATCCTTTACAAGTTACAATTTTTAATTTATAAAGCCAGAGCAACATGTGAAACAATCACACGGTATAAGTCTTGGCATTCTACATTTAGTGATAGATCCTGCTTTCAAACGATTAGATATTCTTGGTGACTTCTCATAAAGAGTTCACAGTAATATGTGTGAAAATTAGTATTTTTGTTATTTCTATGTTTTACATGTGTTATTAATGATAAAGTTATAAATGTTATTGTTATTTATTCTTTCTAGATGTTACTGATTTTGAATATTAACAATATTTTTTTAGGCAAAGATGTTACCTACACCATCTAAATTCCACTACATTTTCAACCTTCGAGACCTTTCTAGAATTTGGCAAGGAATGTTGACTATAAAGGCAGAAGAATGCAAAACCATCACTCTCCTTCTAAGGCTTTTTAAACATGAATGTACCAGAGTAATTGCTGACAGGTATAATAATTATAGCATTTTATATTTAGTAGGTTTAGCCATTTACTTCATTTATGCGCATACATCTGTAAAACTTCTAAATATGATAAAATTTATTAGGCCAATATGAAAAATTTTATCTTATTTTACATGGATTCTGCATTGGGGTATTATTCCAACAAATATCATGCTATGTAATGATAGATTAACCCAGTAACTGGATGGAAAACATCAAAATATGTACATATTATATGTTGTAACCTGCTTTTTTTTTCCCCTTTGGCTGCACTCAGCCAAGTGCACTGTAGAAAAGAGAACTTCATGGTGTCCTAAATTTATACACATAGGGTAATTTAAAATTGGTTTGCTCTCCTCACAGAAAAAAATTGAATTGCATGATTATGACTGAAAATTGTCCCATTTCCTATAAATCTCTTCAAAATATTCATAAAACAGATACAGCTATTACCTGTATGTCTTAGAGACCAGTATTATTTTTCTGTTCATTGTGTTTCAATTTCTTGTGGAATTTTAGATGTAGCACTATTAGCTGCCGCTAAAAACCTGACATACACCCACTACTACTGTGAGTAGTTATAATTAATACAATTTTTTCTCACTCTGATGCCCTGAGGAATGGCCTTCATAATTTTTATAAAGTAATGTTTTATACTTAAAGCATTAAATTTAAATATTGACTCTTAAAAACAGTTATGTATGTTTTCTTACACTTCATTGACTTTATAAACTATCACAAAGTGAAAGGAATGACAAAATTTTGCCATGGACACAAGAGGGCATTTTAGAGTGCTTTTGCTTCTAGTTATACCTAAAAGTTTTTGAATTGAAAAGTGATCAGGCGTTACCAGCCATGACCAGAAAGTTTTCAGTATTCAACATAGCTGCAAAACCTTAAAATGGAATTTATCTGTTTTGAGATGCTGACTAAATAAATGCAGTCTGGTGTAGATGACTTGGCATGGTAGCAGGCAAGATTAATAACATAATAATAATTGCATTGTATTCAAGCAGAGTCAGCATTAATAGTATTATTCAATTAATTTGTCAATATAAAGGAAAGTGGTATAGAAGAAATATAAGGAGTTCCATCTCTGTGTTTGACCTATAAGAGGGACAAAGGGAAATACTCCTAAGTATATGTTGATATGTGGGCTTTGGAATATACTCAGTTGAAACAGAAAAAACCCTTGATTTAAAAAACTTGGAGATGAGTTGCACACTGCCAAAACTGGTGGATAAAACAGCTGCCCTCCATTTCACGTAAATGTTAGGAACAATTCCAAACAAAACATTATCAAAAAGTTTGTTTACCATCCTGCCTGTATCTTTTAGAATGCCTCATTTTCTTTCATGAGAGCTCTGAATCAGCTCACAGAGCACGTCTTTTTTCCCCAGAAGGTGCATTAACAAACTTGAGTTAAGAGCCAAAGAAGATTGCTGTTATCACCAGCTTCAATATCCCAGATGAACCATGATCTTGCTCACTTTCTCCTCTCCTAAGATACAGATGCTGAGTTCAGAAAATGCATGCAAGAAATGTAAAAGGAAATCTTATCCATCAGCTGTCAAGAATATAAAAATAAAGGCCAGACTTTTCTGCTGACTTAAAAAGTTACTTCTCTGTAATAAGAGAATGCCCATCCATCACAACATATTAGCAGTGCTGATATTTCTAACTGTCTGAACTATCATATATTATACAAACTTACGCATTTGCTAAAATTCATGTCTGTACATTTATATGTCAACAGAGTGCTGTTGATGTAAGATGGGGGGAAACGTTTAATTTTAAATTAAAGCTAGGATCCGACCCACTAAGGCAGAAGTATCATACAGAATCATATAGTGTACTATTTTCTGCTTTAAAGTTGGTAGCAATATCACCGGCATTTATTCATATGTTAATGTATTTTTTTAATCTGTTGTGGTATCTTTAAAAATGCATGGAGGATATGTATTTGTACAGATATGTTAAACACTGGAAAGAGGGAGAGAGAGAATCATGCAGTTCCTGTTTCCATGCTGCTTTTGGATTTCCTAGTGGTTAATAACGTCATTACTAAAAACCTCTAATAATAGTGAAGTATATAACGCATATCTAGGCTATCTCTATAGCAGTTCTTCAGTATAGTTTGTGTTATTTGAAAACTCAGAGCACTAGGCTTCTTCACGTTTGTTCTACTTTCCTCTCAGTTGTATCGCTGAAAAGAAAAAGAAGTAAATACATGGAAATTACTTTTTTCTGCAGTTTGACATTCACAGTTTGAATTAACTTTTCTGTGGGCGAGGTGGTTCTTGTCTTTTATGTTTGCCAGTTACTCTTCAGTAGCATTCTTCACTGCTTCACAGATAATCACAGCCACAGATAAGCAGAGTAGTCAAAGGTCAGATCTGCATTAAAATCAGATTGAATCTGTTAAGGGAAGCAGATAAAGTTGTTTGCACAATGACATGTAGTCACTAGTATCTGCTTCCAGACTTTTATTAGTCCCCTCATGCCCCAGTGTGTATTCCTCTCTGCTAATTATGGGTTTTGGTGCAAGAGGTGTTGAGAATGGAGTCAGGTTGTAGTGGCATATACTACCTTGCTTTCACTCTTTGTTGTCTCATTGCAGTTTCATAGGCAGTGCTACGATATCATAAATTAGGCTGTTCTACTGCAGGCTGAAAGATGATAAAGCTCACTTAGCAATGGTTATTTGGGAAAGCATTCACCCTTTTTCATCCTTTCTCATCTGAAAAATTAAATGGTCTGTTGTTGTCTTGTTTTAGGTGAAAGCTGGAAAAGAAAATTAGTTTGGTTTATTGTCTATGTCACTGATTATTATACTTTATAGTACGGAAGCATTTGATCTCTGTGAATGTTGCCTAATCTGTTTCTGTGACTACTGTGTAGTGTGTACTGTCTAATATTATTTTTCTTTAAAATGTTAAAAGTTATGGTTTTTTGTTTTGGTTTTTTACTTGGTATTTAATTACCTGTTTTCTCTCTATGTAAGTAGAAATATTTTTTGAAAGTTTTACTAATTTATGGTTTTTAGGTTTAATACACCTGAAGATACAGCCTGGTTTGAAAAAGCTATTGATAACACTATTGAGGAATATGTGGAGGCAGATTTAAGTGAAGTTCTCCAAGCTGAACCATATTTTGTAGATTTTTTACGGGATGAGCCTGAACCAACTGGTGACGAACCAGAAGATGCTGACCTTCAAGCACCAAAAGTTTATGAGGAGGTATTTCATTTTACACATAAAATACTAGGCACTGAAATTTTCCTTTAATTATTAAGTATGTTATATTGCAGAATTCATATAGTACAGAAATTTTTTTGAATAGCTATCACATTTTTTGTGAAAATATATCGAGATTTTCATGGTTAGCATGCAATAAATCACTTCAGTGATGTTAGAGTTAATAATGACATATAAACATGGTTTATTTGTTCCTGTTCTCCTTGCTTCTTTTTTTTTCTCCACCATTAGCAAAAAATTTCAGCTTGAACACAACTACAATAATTACGGTGAATTAGCAAGATAATATCATTACATATGGCCAACACATTAAAATGAAGTTTGTGTAAAAATATCAGTGCAGTTTTAAAATTCTGAAGAGCCATACTAGTATTATTATGGATTTTTAATTTTTTTTTCAGATTCCAAGCTATGAATTTCTTTGTGGCAAATTGCGGGCGTATCAGGGACAATACAATGAAAATATTAGAGGGTCATTTCTTGATTTGGTGTTTTTCAAGGATGCAATGACACATCTTATTAAGGTTTGGTATTGCTACTTTTTTATTACTTTAGCTGTTGCAACAGTGTTCCTTATTTGGGCAAGCTATGCTTAGAGGGCATATTGTGAAAAGTTATTCTTACCCCCAAAACTACTTTGCCATCTTTGCCTGGTAATTTTCAAGAACTAGCAAAGAGCTACAGTCATTTTACCTGTTTGCATGTTTTATAATAAATTCCTTATTTAAATATCTGTTTAAACTTCTATGTCTTCAGATGGATGAAGATTTTCCTCTATAGGAAAGGTGAGACCATAAAGACATTTATATTGTGCATATAAAATTATTTTTAATCATTTAGAATTCAGAGAACACTTCAAGTGTATCTGTACCTGACAGGAGACCAAAACAACATGAGGTAGAATCTGGTTGGATGAGAGATGTGAAAAGAAATACAAATTAGGGCTGCAATAGAATAAGTGTGTAGGAGAGAATTTAGGGCAGTGTGTGGGTCTCCACTAACAATCATTTGTTCTCCTATTCAGAAAGGAATATATAAGAAAAGTACTCATCTGAAGTCAAAATCTGATTCATTCAGGTGAAATAAAGGCAAAGTATGAGAGTTGTGTCTCAGTTTTAAGGAGTGTTATCTCAGGAATTGCTTTGACTGGATGATCTGATTACTGAAAGACACACAGAAGTTGCAGTGAAACAAAAACAGAAGAAGGTGTTTTGCTCTTCTCTAGTTGACCTCAAATGAAGCAAATGTTTGTCTGCTTTGCATTTAAACAGAAGTAAATAAATTTCTTTTTAAATATAGTTCACATGATGCTAGGTGAATTTCAGAAGAGCCTGAAAATCTCTGACATTCCATTTTTATTGGCAAGTTTTAGCCAGAATATCCTCAATATGCAATTAGTGACAGCAGGGCTCCTTTCTACTACCTAAAGTGACAATAAATCTAGTCACCCTTATAATTTCATATTTATACTTCTTTAATATAGTTGTCTGGATAAGCTCAGAGGGAAGTGTGCAGTAAGCTAAAATTTTGTAACAGATAAAAATGAATATATTTCAAAGACTTGATGTAGATGCCAATCTTTTGCATTTTGTGCATAATTTGCATGTGGGCCAAAATAAAATGTAAAACCTTAAAAGTAATAGTGCACTAATATATCATACACCCAAAGAAGATGTTCAAAAAGCATTAGAATAGTAAATTTGTAATTCTACTTTCGTATCTGGGAGACTTGGTAAGAAAATGATCACAAAGGAAATGTTGAAAGTAGATAGAATAGAAGATAACATTAAAGGATAGTTTAACTGTGTTCAAGTCTTTCAGACTCCTAGAATTAGGAATGTAGTATGTTGTTCTTCTAGCTAAAGTTTTTAATTGATATTTTTAAACACATTCAGGATGATGTCTTCAGCATAAACTGGAGCTCAAAATTCCCCTTTCATGTATTTAAATCCTACGTGTAACTGGTTATAACCATCCTATATTCTTATATGCAGCTTCTTCATTAGCTATACAGAACTCCTAAAGAATTTACAAGTGTTCTTTTGAGGAAAAATTTTCTGCAAGTATCCTTTTAAATTTTTTTACATTATATTATAGTAAATTAAGTGTAAAGCATAATGGATTTTTAATTTTGCTAACTAATATTTAAATATTAGTGATATTTTTCTTTACTTTTTCCTCTATAGATTTCCCGCATTATTCGGACAGCATATGGAAATGCTTTACTTGTTGGAGTTGGTGGTTCTGGAAAACAAAGTCTTGCAAAGTTAGCCTCCTTCATTGCTGGCTATAAAATATTTCAGATCACTTTAACCAGGTAAGGATTGCAAGAAATATATAAATCATGTTTATGGTATTGCTTTGTCTTTACATGGCCACAGATTTTTCTCCTTTTTTTACTTTTTGTTTTCATTTTGTCACCATTTGAAAAATATTGAAAGCAATACACTCTTATCTGGTTTGTATACAACACTGCATTTATTTTGACTTGAAAAAGGTAGACCATGTGTTAGCTATTCCTGCACCAAAATATGTGTGTTTACAAAGGATGTTTGCAATGCCATTTATAAAACACTATAATCCAAAAAGAGCGGTATTCTGAGTTGTTTTGATTTAACAGGTAATGTTCCTTATTTCTTCTAGATCCTATAATGTAACCAATCTGGCAGAAGATTTAAAAGAATTGTATAGAATAGCTGGACAGGAAGGACAAGGTATCACCTTTATTTTCACTGATAATGAGATAAAAGAGGAGTCATTCCTGGAATATGTGAATAATCTGCTGTCTTCAGGAGAGGTAAGGGTCTCAGCCTGACAGGCAATGGGCTTTACAAGCAGGGTACTGTTCTCCTGCTTTATTTATTTTGGTAATACATTGTAGAACCAATAACAATTACAATATTTCAACTTTTTAAGTAAGGAGTGCTCTGGATATGTAGTTTGTTTATTTCGGTGCAAGCCAGGAGAACATAAAAGGAGCTGTGCTTAGTATTTCAGTACCCTTTTACTAAATGATGATTCAGTTGCCAGTCAAGTTCTATACTCTTCCAGAGTCACACTTCTTAGTTTTCAATGTAGTTTCATAAGTTTAAACCTGTGGTTTTTAGTCTAAAACTGTGTATGTGCAGAGAGAGAGATACAGATGTAAACAGGCAAATATTTATAAATTCTATAATAATTACATCCACGCAATTAATTATCAATTTTTATTTTATAAAAAGATTTCTAATTTATTTGCTCGGGATGAATTGGATGAAATCACCCAAGCATTAGTAGCTGTGATGAAAAAAGAGCTGCCTCGGCATCCTCCTACCTTTGATAATCTTTATGAGTATTTTATAAGTCGAGCAAAGAAGAACTTGCATGTGGTCCTCTGCTTTTCTCCAGTAAGTTTTTTCTACATTTCTCTTTTCCTTTCTTCCTTTAGCAAACTTGCCTATATGGTGTAAGAGAGCTATTCAAGTTTTATGTTTTTAAGGAAGTTCAAGATGCATAAAAAGATTACTGAAGTCTAGTTGTAATTGCCAACATAATAAAAGTAATAGTACAGGTGTGAGAACTTAACAGCAAAATACTTAAAAATTAAATAGTTTCTTACAAGTTAAAGTAATTTTATTTTTTTCCTGTCACATGTGCTTTCCTATTACACATCAGTGAATGTATTTTGTGAAGTTCTTGCTTGTTACTGGAAAAGAGTGTTTCATTGGTAGTTAAAATACATTATTTGATGCTTCAAAATATTAAAACCATATATATTTCTAATGAACTTCTTTCTTCAAATTTCACTAATATTGAATGTTAGAAATTTAACAAAGCTGTATTTGAAGAGGAAAAATTTTCAGGGCATTCTAAGCAGAAAATTTTCAAGAAGAAAATAGACTATTTAGTTGTTTATACTAATTAAACACTTTCATTGACCTTTGCTTAAGAACCATATGGCTAACAAACAGTGATTCTCTCTTCAGGTTGGTGAGAAGTTCCGTGCACGTTCTTTGAAATTTCCTGGTCTGATATCAGGGTGCACCATGGACTGGTTCAGTCGATGGCCCAGGGAAGCTCTTGTGGCTGTGTCCAACTATTTTCTTTCAGAATTTAGTATGATCTGCGCTCCATCAGTTAAAACAGAAGTAGTAGAAACCATGGGTCTCTTTCATGATATAGTTTCAGAAAGCTGTGAGAACTATTTCCAAAGGTAATATTTTCTACAAATGCAATAATTAATCTCAAAAATGTTGGTACTGATAGTGTTTTTTGAACTTGTGTTATATGTGTCAATAAATTTATTTTAAGGCTAATAAAAAAAAAATCTGCTATACCATTATATCCTAAGGCCATGAAAAATAATTGCTATTATGTTGCAAATTCTTTGTCTTCATTCTCACTATTCAACAGTCTTTAGTATTGTCTGCGTGGATAAAAGCAATGTAACTAAAATAAGGGTTTGCATCATGAAGAAATCTGATTTTGAGTGAATAAAGACTTGAGTTATGTTATTTTCACTTTTTTTGGAAGTGGTCAAATAGCTGTATATACCAAAAATACGTGTGAAGCTGACCTTGCCAATACGCTTTGGTTTAGGTATCGAAGACGAGCTTACGTAACACCTAAATCCTATCTCTCCTTCATCAATGGCTACAAAGAGGTTTATTCTGAGAAGTTACATAGTATTAATGAACAAGCTGAACGTATGCAAACTGGTAAGCAAATACATTCCATGTATGGTCTCAAACGATCTATGTTTTTAGTATTAGACTTTTTCAGTGGTCACTTATAATCAGTTCTAGGGGATCACAGTCCAAAAGTGGTCGCATATGAGGACCTTTACCAGACACTCCCCAAATCACAACCTCACGATGATTCTCTTGTAAAAGCCCGAAGGAAGCTACTAGCTTAACCATTCAGCTCAGCATGGTATTAAACTTTAATATGTGTAAATCAGAATTTGTAATAGAAAGTGGAACCTGAAAATGGACAGAGGTAGCATCTGGTTTACTGGTCCAGAGAGAGGTAATTCTAAGCAGTTATTAACTTGCTTCTGGACTTGTCTACGGAAATTCTCACCGTGCAATCTGCATGCTTCTCGGGTGATTTATTTAGGATTTCTGCTGTAGAGTAAGTAGTTGTTACCTGGGGTCATTTTATAACTATGGATCTGAAATACAGAAAAGTATGGTTGAAATGTTCTTCAGACAGAATTTGGATATCTGTTGGAAATGATTTAATTTTTGGCATTAGTACCTAATGTTTTCAGAATACCAGTTTTCTGGTATTTTCAATTTTCTCCTGTTTGCATCTAGACATGCTTTTGTAAATCTCTTAAAGTCAGCTGAACACCTTAGTAAACCTGGTCTTTATCAGAAAAGATACTGCATACCAATTCAATAACATAAAGAATTCTACATGATAAGATTTTTCATACAAAGGTAAAGAATGTGGCACTTAGACAATGATTAATAACAGAACTGGTACCCTTCATATGGAGAAAAGACTAGAATAAGAATGTGTAGCTATTTTATTCATAAAATCTTTGTTGAATTAGAGTGAACTGTAGAGGGGTAAGTGATCCTCAATATTTTGAAATCATGTAAGTTTTGCTCTATGGATCTGTTGCCAGTTCTTGAAATCAGAACTTATCCTCAGTCCACTTTGAAATGGGGATAAAGTTGGAGAACCTTGAAGATTCAAGAGAGTGGGGCTGGCTTAGGCTTTCTTGGTATTGTTTCTACAGTTTTCTATTTCCAAAAATAATTCAGAAGTAGTAACATAAGCAGCTTCAGCACTGTCAGTAAAATTTCATATGCAGATTTTCATAGCCTCTGACATGTTATTAGAAGTTCCTTGCATGTTCTGCTAAACAAAATGATTGTGTACAGGTGCACATGTGCATGGATATGTTCTACTGCAGCATCTTTGTATCATTAATGCTTAGAAAACCATGTCTTTCAGCTTATGGGCAATACGAATGCCAGTTGGAAAATATTCTAATTAGTTTCACTTGCACAGATAGTACTGCTGTAATATTTCTTGTTGGAAGTATGCAGGGACCTGAATAAGCTATAAATGTTTCTTGTTTATAATTGAATTCTTCAATTCTTTTTGATATGCATATTCCTATTTTTTGTCCATCTTTCCTTCTTCACACTCTAGGCTTGTAGCAGGGAAAAGTAAAGCAGCAAAGGGTATCGTTTTCCCTTTTGTGGCTTCTGGGTTGAAGGTGCTGGATTGGTGGTGTAGCTAGATAATGAAGGTTTCTTCCAACCTCGATGATTCTGTGGTTCTGTAGAAAGGCAGTAAGCTAATCACGAGGTAACCTAATCACACCTAATCATCTGTGTCAGAACAAGAGATGTGCCGGGAGAGAATGCTCTTCTGTTTGAAATGTGATCACAGATAATTGGAGAGCCATCACAGAGAAACATCGCACATCAAATGTATAGCTGCAAGGGTGTGCTGACTCAAGGGAGAGAAGGCAATAAGAGGAATTACTTCCAGGGAAGTTGTAGGATTTAAAGATTCAGTGATGAAGAAGAAAGAGGCTGGAGAGGCTTCAGAATGCCTGTCAGAATGTTCATCTCTTTCTGGATGCTCTCAGGCACATGGTGTGATCCTTGGGGTGTCCTATGCAGGGCCAGGAGTTGGACTAGATCATCCTGATAGGTCCCTTCCAACTCAGCATATTCTGTGATGCTGTGATTCCATGAGTTGTTAGGCTGAGTGGTCTCTATGGGTGGTTTCTTCAGCACTCAGAAGAGCTATGATGGAACTGGCCCTCAGCACATAGGTGCTTTTTCACCATCTCTGTCACCAGGGAAAAGAGAGGGTACACCCAATATGCAGGAGCTGAAGGTCATGATCTTGATGTGATCTTTAGGTTCACTTTTGACTCCATTTCTTCCTAATTTTTTCTAGAAAGAACTCCCTGTTAGAAGGCAGTTGTTGATCATTATGTAATTTCTTCACATAATGACACAATGAAGCATCATTTGGAATTTCTGATTGTCTCATGACTGTATGATGCAACATATACTTGGCATATCTCCTTTTTTATTTTGTTTTCTTTTGAAGAATTAAGCTTATTTTTAATAATTTTGTGTCTTGTGAAATTATTTATATCAATGAAAAGTGAATAGTAGGCACAATCATGATAGTATGACTGCTTATCCCCGCTTTCTCTCCTTTACATAAAATTGAATGAGAACACAAGGTACAAAGCATGAGATATGGACCTAGATTGTATAATCTAACTGGGTGGAAAAGTTTTTATATTTCTGAATTTAATCTTTTACTTAATAGGTCTGGCCAAGCTGATGGAAGCCAGTGAATCTGTTGCTAAACTCTCTAAGGAGTTGGCTATTAAGGAGAAGGAGCTGGCTGTGACATCTATTAAGGCAGATAAAGTGAGTGTTAAATAGCACTAGATTATACAGTGGGTAAAATGCTATTGCAGAGTTCTCTCATAATTTGAAAAAATTTGCCTCATTGTCTAAAATGAGGTTTTACTCTCTCTATAGCATATTGATTCAGCATTTGCTTCTGAAAGTGAGGCACTTTTAGACTGCAACAGAGGTTGAGTCTTTCCTTGTTCTTCTCCCATTTCTTACCCACTCAGATAAGACTCAGATTTCAGATCTCACTTTTTTTCATAGGATTTTTTTTTTGTTTATGCTTAATTGACATTACTAAATTTGGGCTTATATGTGCACTTACAAGCAGATAAGAGGTTAACATGATAATGGGACTTTTCTATTTCAAAATTCCTTAGAAGAATTTTCATCTCAGTCCAGTTTCAGATTTTATCTTTTACATTAACAAGGTATCTGTGTGTTCATGAGATTAGTGGTCTGGTAGAAATCTGGTTTCCAAAATGACTGTCTGGAAAGGTATGCTAAGGAACGGATTAATGTAGGCATTCTGTTTTCTGAAAGAAACAATGCAAATTTAATATGAACTGAAGAGTGAACTTTTTGCTGGTGATGACTAAGGGACTGCCTGCATTCTTCAAGGCCTTTAATCTTGTAAGAGAGAAATATATAACAGAAAGGGATGAAATTAAACATCTCACATTTAATCTTTATTCAATAGTTATTTGATACTATATATAGTTAGCTGTAGTTAGGGTTAGCTTTACATATTTAATAGTTGCTCCATACCTGTTTTATCTTGTGTCTCATAATCGCTTGTTCCACCATTTTGATTTACAGATTTTATGTGTTTATTATCAATTCCAGGTATTGGAAGAAGTCAAAGCAAGTGCTGAAGCCGCAACTAAAATAAAACTTGAAGTCCAGGAAGTGAAAGATAAAGCACAAAGAATCGTAGATGCAATTGATATAGAAAAACAGGAAGCAGAGAGAAAACTGGAGGCAGCTAAACCAGCACTAGAAGAAGCAGAAGAAGCTCTGAAAGTGAATAAAAGTCTTACATTTTTATTAGTATTATTTGCATCACCTATGAGAGGCCAGAGCCGTCAACATACAGCTGCCTCTTGGTTCCAACTGCTGTCACCAGCCCCTTACTGTTGGTGGCCATGTCTCTTGTGAATACTCAAGGCACTCACATTTTACCTGAAACACATAGGGACTATTTTATAGTATTTTTTTTCCCTTCCATCCCAATACTTGATCATTATGAAGGTGTAGGTCTTTCCAAAAGCTACAGGTGCCTTTAGAATATCCGTTATTCTGAATCCAAGAGAATATTTCTTTGTGCTAACAGAATGTTTTTAATTCCAACTTAAGTAGTTAAACCTGCCTTTTAGGACAAGTGAAAATCTGTCTCTTCCTTCACCAAAAGACCCCATTTTTTAATTTTAAGAGAAAAAGGAAAGAAAGGGGATTCAGGGCAATCAGAATCAGGGTTCAGAAATTTTGAGGCAGTACTATGCTACATAATTTCATTATTCTACTCTGAATAATTAAACAGTAAAAACTCTGAAATCAGAAATCAATAATGTAAGGCCTTCCATTCCAGTTACCAGAATTTATGTGACAGAAGTTACTGAGTGGCAAAAGCAAAAAAAGGAACATTGTCTGCTCTTACACTGACATTTAGATAATGAGATGAATGAAACTTCCAAAAATAGTCACAAAATTCACTTACAAAATGTGTGAACTTAGAAAATGGATTCTGCAATGTATCCATAACTACTCCTTCTAGGCAGGTAGTGGTATGTGTGTCCTTTAAGACACAAATAACTATTAGTTTTGAAATTTTTAATTCTTTGTGAATTTTGTAATGGTTGAACTAAGTAAAGTGTCAGTGACAGTGATGCTATTAGAAAATGAAGTTTAAAATGGTATCTTGGCTTATAATAACTTAAAACTGAACAAAAATAACAAATCCATCTCAGAATAAACAAACTTAACTGCTAAGAATCAGAAATACTGTTTTATCAAGCAAACTGCTCTTAGTTAAGTCCTATACAATTTTACAATAAAGTTTTCCTTAAACACTTAGACTGACAAGTTAATGCTGTTGTATGTAAATTTGATTTTTGAATGATGTCTTTAATATTGGGAAGATATTCTTGTCTAATATTCATAGAAATTACTAAAGTTTTGTGAAACCATGAAATTTATTAATTAGGCCAAGTTTCTCACTTTTTTGGTATGTACATAATACAAATATATCTCAGAGAAAAGTATTACAAATGAACATTAAAATCAAGATATTTAATGTGAAAGTAGAATAGTGGTATTGATGCAGATTTTTATTACATCTTTCTTCAAACAGACCATCAGACCAGAGGATATCGCTACTGTTAGAAAACTTGCAAAACCTCCTCACCTAATTATGAGGATCATGGACTGTTGTCTGCTACTATTTCAAAAGAAATTAGATCAAATTACCATGGATCCAGAAAAGCCTTGCTGCAAGCCATCATGGGGAGAATCATTAAAAGTAAGTAGAGTTTTCAAACAGTGTTTCTTAAACAACAGAAATAGCAATTTGCTTATCAGGAGAACTTATGATGCTGTTTACCCAAAACATGACAGAGTTTTATTAAAAGGCACACATATTGTTTTGAGATAAACTGTATCTATATACAGTGTCTAACTGGTAGAAATAGTAGGTGAACTGCTTAGAGACTTTTGGAGCAGAAGCTTTAGAGTTTCCTTGCCCTGTTCCTGGCACAAGGCCTGATGGCAAATAAAGAAATCATACCAGTCATTTTAACCTTACATGAGATAAAGACATTCTGGAAAAGCTCTCTTTCTCGTTGGGAACTTGTAGGTTCATATTTAAACAGCCTTTTCTGAGCCTCTCAGGTTCCTTGTTTGTTTGAAAGATTAATTGAATGACTAAGAGTACCTTTTCCCGTTCTGTGTTTCAATACTCCTGGCCGAAATTCCTTGGCCAGCCAGCCATCTCTTCCTTCTGGACTTAGATCTTCTCTCAGGATACACATTGATTTTCATGCCTTCTCCTGCCATTCTTTAAATTCTGTTCTCTACCTCTACTAGCGTATTAATATGCCAATATTATTGCCTCAATATTTTTTCATGCAAATGATGAAAAAATATGTATTTTGGATACAAATAGTATCCAAAAGACTTTTTTTTAGGCTTTTTATTTAGGCTTTTACAGTAAAAAAAAAAAGTCCTCAAACTTTTTATTTTCCACTGACAATAAAATGAGATAAGCAGTTATTCCATGAATTGCCGTTAGCATGCTAAACATTTGTTAGAAAAAGTTAAACCCAATGATTTCACTTTTCAGAATTTAGATCATTTTTCACAAATGCATAAGCACTTTTTTGCATTTAGTTAAGTTACAAATGTATCTCTGAGTCTTTATTTTGGTTAATTTTTTAAATTAAATGATGCTTCTTAAATGCTTTTAAAATGGCAACACAGGAATATAGAAGATGGAAAGTACATCAGTAACTTTTGAATCTAGTTACTGGAGTGTAATTGGTTTAAACTTCAAAATAATTGAAGGTGTGTGGGAGGAGTTACAACCGAATAGCACACTTATAATATTAACTATATTAATTACCTCTGTTTATGGAAGAATTTTAGGAATGCTTTTTAACAGTCACCTATTAACAAGACTTTAAACACAAAATGTGTCAGCAATTGTGTGTTGTTTTTTGTAGCTTATGAGTGGCCCATTCTTGAACAACCTAAGGCACTTTGCTAGGGATACAATCAATGATGAGACAGTAGAATTAGTCCAGCCTTACTTTGAAATGGAAGACTATACCATGCAACATGGTAAAAAGGTGTGTGGCAACGTGGCAGGCCTCCTCTCTTGGACAAAAGCCATGGTGGTATTTTATGGTGTTAACAGAGAAGTCTTGCCTCTTAAGGTAATACATCATCTCTTGTTTTGTCTTTGCTTACCATTAGTTTAATTTCATAGGATCCTACAAATATACATACATCTATATCTATATCTATATCTATATATATATATATATATCTTTATTCAGACATAATTGCCTGAGACTTTAGTGGCTAAAGATGGTAGGAGCAGAAAAAAATCTGTTTTCTTCTTGATTCGAGAGAGAACACAAAACAAAAAATTAGCTTAGATTAAATTTGTATGATCTGGTTTACTGTATATAGGCAAAGGTGTTTTTAGTCTTTGTTTTTATTATATTATAATTACTTTACAGTTGTTTTCAAAATGTTGTACCAGGATCTTCATTCCTTCTTTAAAGGGTCCTGCAAACAGAGGTTTGCAGCTATTTTAGGTTCTTTGCTTTTTCCTGGTAACTTAGAGGCAGTGGAGGACTGGCATCTTGCCTAAATGTTGGCTTTCTACAGAGCTTCAGAGATCACATCAATAAAGGAGCTATTTTGCAATAGTAGGAAGCAAACGAAGGAAAATGTTTTTCAGAGGAAATTTTTACTTTAGTGTGGGTGTTCTTTTTCACGTTTATGAAACTCAAAGGCAGCGATTTTTGGTTCTAAACAAAGTACTTAATCCTTAAATGTAGCAGACTAAAACAAAAAAATCAGTAAAAGGGGTGAGCACATGGCGATCCCAAAATTTTTTCATGTTTTTGTTGCTGGTAGAAGTGTTATTTACAGAATCAACAGTAATACAGATGAATTATTTTTAAAAATTTAATTATTTTCCTGTATTCACCATAAATATCATTTTAGGAGCAACAGGAAGATTCACTGTTTTAGGATCATTTTCTAGTGGGTAAAAGCAATATTGTTAGGTTATAAAGGACCTACAGAATGCACTAATAAAAGAGGAAATGACACATAGTCAAAACATATAGTCAAGCAAGAAGATTGAGTGATCGTTCCTCTAGTCTTATCAATATGTACAAATCAGAAACCTTACTTCCTTAACCAGCTTCTTGAGATGTAATATTTTTTTGAAAGAATGAAGTTGACAATATATAGCAGAACTTTAGGAACTGTCTTGTTATTGAACAAAAAAAGAGTCTTATCTTCCGTATATATGTGATACAGTTTTCAGCTTAAATGTTCTTGATATTTATATAAAAGTTACTTTGATGTATTATTGTCTCATGATTACCAGCTAAGCAGGCTTAAATAGTTCATTGAATTACTTTAAGATCTTATATGATCATACTTTTAATATTTTTTGTCTTTGTAGGCTAACCTGGCAAAACAGGAAGCTCGCCTGAAAGTAGCTAATGCAGAAAAAGAAAAGGCTCAGGCAGAATTAGATGAAAAGCAAGCTGAACTGGATAAAGTGCAGGCAAAGTTTGATGCAGCAATGAAGGAGAAAATGGTGAGATATAAGCATTTTAGTCTTAGGAAAAATGCTTGTACAATATTTTCATGCAATTAGGATTTGCTGCAAACACACATTTCTCTGCTACCTTGAATGACATGGATGAGATTCGGGTGTAAAAGTAGGAGATTTAAGTCTATATTTTCTCTCCTTTTCCCTTCTTTCTGGGAATAGCAACATACTAGACAATAGATGCCCTTAAGAGTCCTCAAGAATGAGTTTTAAATAAATAAGATAGTTATAATAAATATATGAAATAACTCCACATTTTTGCATTCTATGATTAAATTAAGTAGGAAATTTTTTCAATTTTAGGACTTAGAAAATGATGCAGAAACGTGCAAAAGAAAGATGCAAGCAGCCTCTGAACTTATAGATGGATTGAGTGGAGAGAAAGTTAGGTGGACTCAGCAAAGCAAGGAATTTAAATCTCAGATAAAAAGGTATCGAATTCATTGCAGAAAAAAAAAAAGAAAATTCATGTAAAACTGCATGTTGCTTACCAAAACTGAAGTGTTGGTAAGCAACTTAGTAGCTTTAATCATCATGCTTAACTTTCTTCCTGGAAATCTTAATATAGAAAGGCAATCAAATAAACTATCCCGAAATTTGAATTTTCCTCCCATAAGTAAGAAAAAATGGGTGCTGACTGCCAGTATTTCAGTTAAGAACAATACCTCTGATTTTGGAATTAGCTTCCAAAAAGATTATTACTGGTGCTGTTTTGTGCCTGTATTTAAGCTGCTTCTCCAGCCCCCGTAATACTGCACCTTGTGATCAGGGGGGAAGTGAAACCTTCAGATAAGCTCAGCTTCTGTAGAACACTCACGTTACCACAAATTTCCTGTGGGGAAATTGGGCATTTCTGGTGAGCTCTACTCACTTCAATAGAACCGGGCTTGTATCTTTGATAAATATTGTATTGCAGACATACTTTTAAGAAATAAACCATTTTCTTTCTTCAGTTAGGAAAGAAGGAATAGTTGTCATCAGAGCCTTATTGTTCTGTAGGCGTGAAGACAGTGTTTTCATAAAATACAACTCTTAAGTTTTGCCACAAAAATGCTTTGGAAACATAACACATTTTAAAAAAATCTTCTTATGTTTCAAAAGCTGTTTGTATAAGTCATTAGAAATTGTAATTGTGCATCACCTTTTAATGATAATTTTTCTTCCTTTTCTAGACTTGTGGGAGATGTACTGCTATGCACAGGCTTTCTTTCATACTGTGGACCTTTTAATCAAGATTTCAGGAACCTTTTGCTTAAAGACTTATGGGAAACAGAGCTGAAAGCTCATAAAATACCCTTTTCTGACGATTTGAACCTGATTTCTATGTTGGTAGATCAACCAACAGTAAGTTCTTGGTGCTTGGAGGGTTTAATTTGAATTTTCATTAGCATATTCTATCACTGTTAGCCAGCATTATGCTTGCTTAGAGAAGAACTATAATCCCCAGTATTCCAAATATTGCTGTGCTGTGTAGCTCTGTGGTTTCCAAATTCTCTTGGCAATTTCCACTAAATATTGCGGTGTTGAGCAATGGTTAGACAGATAAGCAGGTTATGTACTATAACCAGTGACATATTATACAATTAGACAGTTGCCAGTAAGAGCACTGTCAAGTAGCTTATTTTGAGAAACCACAGCTATAGATCACATACCTGCTTGTCATGGTTTAACCCCTATCAGCAACTAAGAACCCCACAGCCACTTGCTCACACCCCCATACCACCCACCCTCCCCCATGGTGGAACATCAAATTGGAAAGAAAAGATAAACCTCTTGCGTTGAGATAAGAGCAATTTAATAATTGGAAAAACATATACAATGCTGCTGCTGCTAATAATAATAATAATAGTAATAATAACAATAATAATAATAGAAACAGAGCCCAAGAGAAACAAGTGATGCTCGATAGAATTTCTCACTACCTGCTGACCAATACCCAGTCAATCCCCAAACCATGATCAAGCCTCTTCTGAGTAACTCCCCCTGTTTATATAGTAGGCATGGCATTCTGTGGTATGGAATAACCCTTCGGCCAGTTCAGGTCAGCTGTCCTGGCCATGCTCCTTCCCAGCTTTTTGTGCAGATCCTCAGTGGCAGGGCACAGGACACTGAAAAATCCTTGACTTAGGGTAAGCACTACTGAGCAACAGCCAAAATATCCGTGTGCCAACATTATTCTCATACTAAATCAGAAAAACACAGCAAAGTACCATCTACTAAGAAGAAATTGAACTCTCTTCCAGCCAAAACCAGGGCACTTCTAAACCCAAATGGGTTTGGTTGTAATTTAGAAAAGAATACATACAGTCCTTTTATTCAATGTGAATATATAAGAAATCAAAGAGAGGGCAATGCCAGAATCTTCAAGTTTCCTTCAGTAAATATTAATTCCCAAAAGCCCTCTTGGCCTGGTTTTCACTTAATTGATCCCTATGTTTAATTTGTCTGCCAAGATGTCTTTTGACATCCTTACACTTTAAAATACACTTTTAATGATTCTATGTAGTTAAAAACACCCAGAAAAATAAAATTCCAGAAACATCTTTAAAGCTGCATTAATAATTCTTTAGCAGGTTCAGATATGCTTTCCCTTTGATGTCCGTCTTTCTTACTAGAACAATTTTAATTGAAGAACAATTCCAGCGATAATTTATTCCGAACTACCTTTTTTTCTTCATCTCTTTTTTAAAAAATTTTGTTCTTTAGATTAGTGAGTGGAATCTTCAAGGACTGCCTGGAGATCACCTCTCAATTCAGAATGGTATCATTGTCACTAAGGCATCAAGATACCCACTTTTGGTAGACCCACAAACTCAAGGAAAAGAGTGGATTAAAAATAAAGAACAGGGTAATGAATTACAGGTAAAGAGTGTCTTAAGGGAATGGTGTGCTCTATTATACTCCTTCAAACATTATTGCTTTAGAAGGGGGTTGCATTTGAGTCAGTGTGATCTGAAATAACTTTAACATGTATGGAGACTGACAATCGTGTAGATGCATCAGCAGGGAACTTGACAACAGCTGTAAATCCCACTCAAGGACTTGGAAAAGATTATCTAACTTGTATGAACTCTAGCAAAAGATATAAAAGAGAAGGAAGTAGCCTTTTGTTCAAGATGGGTGAGTATGTTCCCTACAGAAAAGAGGACAAAGAGAGGATAAGTAAAGCAAAAGAGTATAATATGAAATTAATAAAGGAGAGTAAATTGGGCAACTATTAGTAACATTACAGAAAAAGACAGGATAAATTACAGCTCTGAAAATGTAGGCAAAGTGCCTCAACTGTTGCGGTCTGTAATTTAGGACCAGAGACGTTCATAATGAGGTTGTCACTACAAAAGGAAGTTGAGGAAAACCAGCTGAAGCAAACCTAAGAAAAATTTGCCTATCCTAACATTACTGCTCAAGCCACTAGGGTAAAATGTCTGCTCATGAAATATAAAACAAAGCTGTTAATATGTCACCATTTGCATCACAAATTATTTTTTCCCAAATGATGTGGCAGGGCAAAGGAATCTGCATTTTAAAACTCTTAGCTTGAATTTTGAGAGAACTCCTAAGTCCTGAATATCAATAAATTGTAGGGTTTATTATTAGTTAATTATATAGCTTACTAGTTTATACATGATTTTTGATAATTTCATATATTATGAATCCCATTTCATGAAATATCAATCTGAATTCATAATATTGTATCAGCAATTCATGTTTTAGACTGAGTTCAGATTTCCAGAAATAATTTCTCAGCACTTCAAAGCTAAAATTAGAAAATCTAGTCCTTCTAGCACATAGAACAGAAAATTAAAAGTCTGGGAGTCTCTGATTTTTAAAATCTATGTAATATCTTTAATATGAAATAATCTGTACCAGTTTTATTTAGTACATTATTACTCTCATAATGAAGTTCTGAGGATTCAATTACAGCCAGCCTTTTAATTCACCTTTTTGTGGTACTTTTCATTGTACACACAGAAGTATTTCTGCATAAATTGCTGCATGGTCAACATTTATAGCACCTTCTTTAAAATACAACTAACAAAAACAATGAAAAAAGTTCAGATGGTTAGATCTGTGGTTTTCATGTAAGACTTTGAGGAAATGGTTTGTCCTTACACCATTTTATAATTTACTTTTTGAGGTAACAACTCTGAATGACAAGTATTTCCGACAACACCTAGAAGATAGTCTTTCACTGGGGCGATCACTCCTGATTGAAGATATAGATGAGGAGTTGGATCCAATCCTTGATAATATACTAGAAAAAAATTTCATAAAAGCTGGATCTGCTTTTAAGGTTAGTAATCAAACAAAAGAAGTAGAATAAGTAGTTAGCCTAGTGACAAATGTTATTTTACCATTGTTACAAACGCCTGCTGAATCAGGTAAACTTTGTATTCAATAGAGAAGTGTAAAGAATAAAATTGAACTAATAAAATATAGGAGACAGAGCCTCAGCTGTGTAGTAAGTTGATGAGTCTAAAATATGAATTTAACTATCAGGGTTATTACTGAAGATTCCAAACTGGAACCAATTATGCTTATCCAATTAAATGCTTAAAATTCTTTCTCTTTATTTTCAAGCAGTGCAAATATGCTTAAGGGAGTGGTTTCATCCTACTCCTTTGTAAACCAGGTATTTGAAGCCACCTTGGCGACTCATATGTTGGAGCCTCATACGCCCCCCACTGCCCCATGGTCCCTTCCAACACAAACAATTCCATAATTCATACTACGATATAGAGTGATCAGATTTCCTTGTGCCCATGCAGCTTTTGAGTTAGAATGCTGTTTTGGAATTTCATAATTGTGTAAAAATTTCTTTGGAAAACTTCGAATAAATTTTTAATTCTTTGGAAAGATTCTTTGAAACCTGCTTAGTCTTAATATATCCAATGATTTCTGTTCCATTGTTGGATCACATAGTTCCTTTTTCCTTGGACATAAGAGAATGATGATTTCTACAAAGGTCAGCAGCTTCTACCACGTCTTCATCTGAGGTGTGATTAGAAACCAAATGATTCTGAAGCTGTTAATCCGAATCCACAGTGGAAGTAATCCCTATATTTAGCTGGAGGGAAACGCTACTTTTATAACATACTCTAACTTCTACATTTGGTCATTGACTTTTATTTTCATGACAAATTCGCATTGCGAAATAAGTTTCCTCTCTCTCGCATTTCAAATACTGTAAATTTTTTTCTGGTCAATACTACTGAGTTTAGTAAAGCTCTTTTTCCTCTATTTAATACTATTTTAACTTAATCCACAGGTGAAAGTTGGTGATAAGGAAGTAGATGTTATGAATTCATTTAGACTGTACATTACTACAAAGCTACCTAATCCTGCTTTCACACCTGAAATTAATGCAAAATCATCGATTATTGATTTTACTGTTACAATGAAAGGACTTGAGAATCAGCTACTGAGAAGAGTAATACTTACTGAAAAACAGGTAAGTTAACAGTACACATAAACCATAGTGATATTTAATTGTTTTTTCCATTTAATTGGTTTTGGTATGTAGAAAAAAAGAAATGTTCAAATGGAAAAAAGATATTAGGTGTTTTCTAAAATTATATTCAGATTCAGTGTAGACATTTCCAAATAACAAAAATACATTGTGAGTCTCTTAATAGATATATGACTGTCAGTGCAACACAAACAATTAAGCACCAGAATTTGACATTGATAAGATACATCATAAGATACTGAATAAACACTGCTTAAAAAAAAATTGTTATTAAAACCACATTTTAGATACCAAGAAAAGTAAAATGCACATTTCATGACTGGATCCAACTCTTCACCTGTATCTTCATGAACTTGAAGAATCAGCAACTGAATTTTAAGTATCCCTCATAGTTGCAACCCATAAAGTGTCATGCCATTTTCTTGTTTTTTAATAACAGGAACTAGAGGCAGAACGAATTAAACTCATGGAAGATGTAACTTCTAATAAGAGGAAGATGAAAGAACTGGAAGACAATCTTCTTTACAAACTAAGTGCAACCAAAGGTTCTGTATCAAAGGATTAATCAGATTAGGCAGATAAAACTGATTCACACTACATCTTTTCCCTACAGAAACTGATTTATCAATTTAAGATACAGTAAGAGAATATACAATGGTAGGAGTATAAGGAACTCTTCTGCAGGACGTTATGAGCCTGAACATGATCAGTTACTATCTCTGGTGGAAGAAGAATCTGGTAACAGAAAAGCAATGAGTAACTGCTGGAGATTCAAGAATATTGTTGAGTGACCATTTGCCTTAGGACTCTTAAGTCTTTTTTACTTTGAATGTGCTAATAGACTTCAAAATAATTTAAGTATTTTGTTGACTATGTATGTTATGTGCATAAGATAGGTGAGTTCTCTAGTACATGTTGCAAAGCTGTTGGTATAAATACATTTGACATATTTTGAATGCATTGCTTAAATATGTTTGATATAAAAATAATTTTTAGTATTCCATAACCTGTTCGGTCTCTATTTTAAAAGCTTTCTGTTATTCAGTAAATAATTTCAATTTTTTAATAAATAATTCCTGTAATTTGGCCTTTTGTTTTATATATACATATGAAGTGAAAATATTGTTAGAAAAATATCCTAAACATCCAGTATTTTACTTTTTAGGTTCACTAGTGGATGATGAATCTTTAATTGGTGTCCTGCAAACAACTAAGCAAACAGCTGCTGAAATAGCTGTAAAGTTGTCTGTGGCAGCAGAAACTGAAGTGAAGATTAACACTGCTCAGGAGGAATATCGACCTGTTGCTACACGTGGAAGCATTCTTTATTTCCTTCTTACAGCAATGAGCATGGTCAATAATATGTATCAAACTTCACTGGCTCAGTTCTTGAAGCTATTTGATCAATCCATAGCCAGGTAGGAAGACACAGATTTTTCCTGCTATTCAGATGTTTGCCTTTACAATGTATTTGCTGTTATTAACATGACTTCTTTGTGGTTTGTTTTAATGATTTAGGTCTAAGAAGTCTCCTGTGGCTCAAAAAAGAATCTCAAATATTATTGAATATCTTACCTTTGAAATTCATGCATATTCTGTTAGGGGCCTGCATGAAAACCACAAATTCCTCTTTACCCTCCTCCTGGCTTTAAAAATTGATATTGAGAGAGGGCACGTGGAAAACAGAGAGTTCCAAACTCTCATTAGAGGTAAGTTTTAAAAATTGTGTTATGTGTAGAGCTAATTCAACTTTTTAAACTTTTATGCCATTTCAAAGTGTTATTTCTTTGCCTACGTGGTTTCTATCAACAGTTTTGTGGGAACTGGGCTTGTTCAGCTTGGCGAAGGGAAGCCTTAGAGGAGACCCCGTAGTAGCCTCCCAACACCTGTGAGAAGCCCATTAATAAGACTGAGTTATCTTTTGGTATGAAATCAATGCTAAGTACACCAGAGTATAGTTAGCATCCCAGAGAAAATGACTTAGGTCAAAATACATAATTTAAAAAGAACTAGCGATTATTTCTTGACCCCTGGAATATCATGTATATTTCATCAGAATACTTTTATCCACAGGAGGTGCAGCTTTGGACCTACAGGCTTGCCCACCCAAACCATGCCGCTGGATTCTTGACATGATATGGCTAAATCTAGTGGAGTTGAACAAACTTCCACAGTTTGAAGGAATTTTGGACCAGGTGATATTTGTTAATTATCTTTTAAGTGTTAACAACCAGTTTTGTCATCATAATTGTATTTCCACAAAAATACAGAATAACATCATAGAGACAAGCAATTAGGTAGCATGAATGGGGGTATGTTTATTTATCTGCTTTATGGTATTTGGTATTATACTAATTGAGGTAGAAAAAAGAGAGAAGGAACAGGAGCAAAGGAAAAAGGAAGTCAATAAAAGAGCAAGAGGACAAAAAGGTAGAGCTATCAAAAAGGCTCATAAAATTAATCTGAGTCAGGTTTTAAGTTACAATGTTGTCTTCTGTCTTGAGTCTGGTGGTTTTTTACAAGTGAATGGTTTGCTGCTTGTTTTTAAATACTCACTTCCATCCCAAGGTTAACATGCTATTCAGATATGATGAGCTAGCTATAAATGTATTGTTTTATTGAGACATACGTGAACTTATATGCACATAAGCTTGTGACATGTCCAATATGGTAAATTTATCTTTCTTGTTTTAATGTAGTTAAACCACTCCCTATGCATTTCTTGTACCCAAGCACCCCTTGCTAATCAGGCTGATAGCCAGGACACCAAGTTCTCCTTGCTGTTACAGCATTGGCCAGCCAAGTCCATTTGTGATGGCATAAATTGCCCTGAAGGGTAGCAGATAGTTTAGCTAAAGAGTCACATGGACATGGTCCTGGCTGTTTCCCAATTCTGTATCAAGGCACGATCTGGATACATACCAGCCCAATTCTTCCTGTTTTTGGTTTCTGGAGGTATCAAAATAGGATATTAAGTTAGGAGAAATTTGGAGGAGCTTTAGTTAGATTGTTCACTCTGGGTTGTTAGGGCACCAGAACCCTATTTCTAGAAAAGTCCTTCCACCAGTGCTTTTCTAGAATGTGCGCAAACAAAATTTTAGACTCCAAAATACTTAGGTGACCACGTTACCACAAAAGCTCTCCTTTTAAAATTAATTTTTAGAACTGTCTTACTTTTGCCATGTAGTTGCAAGTTAAAAAGTGACAATTAAAATTATTTTAGTAATAGATAGAAATGGAATATGGGAGGGTGCCAACTAGGATATCAATTAAAAATGCAAATACGGTAAAAACATCTTTTCAATATTTATTTTCATCAATTAGAAATGCTGTTGATTCATCATATTAAGTACAACTGTATCATTATTCATTTAGATAAAAATAGAAAATTATTTAAAGTGACCAAAAAAACCGACTGAGAATGGTATGCCCAGTTCTCAAGAGGTTTCCTGTGCTTCTTTTTTTCTTGCTAGTTTCATTTTTATTTCTCCTCTAAAAAAAAATTAAGTTCCAGATGCCTAATTTAACATAGACATCTTCTGCTTTAAACCTTTATTAGGCATCTTCTGCTTTAAACCTTTATCAGTACATTGCTTGTTCTTCTTCCAATGATCTGAGAATATTGCAGCAGCTGACCCTTCTCAGTCACCGCACCAAAGGCTTGATTGCGTTTTCACTATGTTCTGTCCACTGGTATTCCTTATCCTATTAGGTCATGGATTCTAAGAGGTGCCTAAAATTGTGATCATATTTGAGGTCAGATTTATCCTTTCTCAAGCCAAAGGCTTACTAGAATCTGTTACTTTTAATTTGTGATTCATTGGCTGGCTAGACTGTATTTGGACAGATTTTTCTGGTCCTCTTCACACTCTGTGACCAAAAGGAATTAATTTATCAGTCACAGTATGTTCCTCTTGTAGTACAGAATCCTTCTGCTAATTACTGATTTTTCTTAAGTAGCTGCATGTGTTTGGGAGGGGAATGCATAGATAACTGACTGGCTTGAGAGCCTGCATCTTAACAGTAATTGCAGCAATTGAATTAATGTTATTTGTAATATTTTAATAACGATTCACATGGCACGTGTCTTAAATGCTATAGACAATGTTACTTCTAATATATCCTAATATAATAATGGCCTCTCATCAAAAGGTACATTTGCAAGGGGATTTTACTGCGGCTGGAATATATTTATCTGTGTTTTAATGTAATAAATCTAGATAGCTGGAGGTGAAAAGCAATGGAAAAACTGGTTTGATAAAGATGCCCCTGAGGAAGAAATAATACCTAATGGATACAGTGAGTCACTTGACACCTTTCGGAAGCTTTTACTCATCAGGTGAGCATCTTCCGAAATTTTGGGAAATTACACAGTTGCAACATGTGTTTCAACCCATCAGTGTGCTATTATAATAAGAGTGTAATTTTAGTTATCTCTGGGTGACATTAAATACCAATTCACCCACATGAAATATGCTTTTATTCACTTACTTCAGAGCTATCCCCTGCCATCTAAAAGTATTTATAGAAAATATTTTTTATAGCTTTGCTTTTATGTCATGACAAATGGAAACTGGGAACCATATTGCATCCTTCTTTGAGAAGCCCTTGAAAAGTAGAATAATCCATATAGTCTTCAATTTTTAAAAAATTTTTTTTAAAATTAACTATTTTGAATAGCTTTAAACAAGTATTAAAAAAATTTTTAAAAGAAGAGAGATTTTGAAAATGCAAAAATAGATATTAAAAACCCCATGTGAAAAGTGTGCTATAAATTATATTTTTTGCATCATGTAAGATCTCTGAGATCTTAGATAAAATGGATTTCCCCAAAGAAGCATTCAGCTGCCTTATGCATGAGATCATGTCTTCCTCCATTCATTGTATACTTTCCAAGTGCTGTAACAAATAAATCAGAGATACTACAAAAAACCCCAGCAATATTATTTATTATTTACTAGACAGTGATTTGTCTTTGGATCAGATTCGATCTGTGCAGTAAAAAAGACTGGAAGTTGATGGAAATACCACATTTTTAAATGCTCTACACCCTAAGAGGGAGGGGAGCATCCAAGTCTCAAGCATTTAAATAATCTTCAAAAATTGAAGATTTTCAAAGTAATATATTTTACCCAAAAGTAGTTGTTTGTTTGTTTTCCCATGGGAAAAACACTCATCACCAACACAAATGCAATCCAGTGCAAAAGAGTTGAGTTTGTACCCTAAAAGACTAGCAGACCCAATGAATCCTCTGCAGAGTTTTACTAAAAGACAAAAACCATCTTACATTTCCCTCTTTGTGTTCTCAAATACAAAAGTTCTGTTTAAAACTAAGAATGTCTGTGATGGTTTAGGCCAAATTCAGGGAAACATCCAAAGGAACGTCTCCTCAAAGGAAGGCAGGTTACAACCACCCCTCCCCCCAACTGGGTTCGGGAAAAAAATTTTCCTCAGAGGAAAGTGAAGGAGAAAATAAAAACTATTTATTTAATGAACACACAGGAAATAATGATAATAACGCTAAATAATAAAATCTCTCGCTCTGGAGAGAAAACCTGAAAGATTTTAGAGTCCTTCTGTGGGTGTGGTCTCTCTCCTCCTCCTCGGAGCTGGGTCGGCGTGGGGGGCCCCCCTCCAGGCCGGTGGAAGGTCCCCCGGTGGGGTTCTGATGTTCTGGTGTTCTGAACAAGTCCAGGAGAGAAGAAGGGAAAAAGCTGAAGTCCCAAGGAAAAAACCTCAACTCTCCGGCTCGCTCCGAAGAAACAGAGCCGAAAAGCTGACTGAAAAACAAGAAGAGGTGCTTCCCCTGCTCCTCAGCAGCAGAAGTAGCTAATCTCTGTGTCCTTGAAGCACAAACTGTTTTGAAAAGTTCACTCTGTTTTTTCTCTGTCTCTTGCATCCAGTTTTAAAGGCATAGAAAGGCTCAGGAATCATGTCTGGGCATAGAGCAGTGATAGGGGATACAACACCATAAAGTCACCCCAAGACAATGTCCCAACCTAATAAAGGTGCCTAGAACAGAAGATTCCAATGCAAACAGTTACGGCAAAATTGTAAGAACTGGAAAGTATCAAACAGTCTTAAGTAGAGGGAAGACCATCAGCTCTGCCTGTTATTATTCCTGTACAGCCAAATCTACAAACATATATATGAGTGTGTGTGTATGTATACAGATACATAGATATTATGATTAAATAAAAATCCCTCTATTTGATAAAAATAGAATTTCTAATTTAAGTCTGATCTTGGAGGAAGAAGCAGTGAATTTATATCTTTGTACGTATTTTAATTTCTAGGTCTTGGTGCCCAGACCGAACGCTTTCCCAAGCCAGGAAATACATTGCAAGTTCCTTGCATGAGAAATATACGGAGCCAGTTGTTTTGAATTTAAGAAAAACTTGGGAAGAGAGTGACATGCGAACACCTCTCATCTGTTTCTTGTCTATGGGATCAGACCCAACAGATCAGATTGCTTCCTTGTCAAGGAAGCTTAATTTGGGTATGAAAGTAATTATTCATTGTCGTACATTAAGATACAGAGGGGAAGCGTAAGTAATTTCAGAGATTTGTTTTTCTGAGAAGTATTTCTTAAATTCTTTTGCACTACTCTTTGTTCCTGAAACATTGCCTTAGCGATAAAACAGTATTTTAAATAGAAGGCAATATGGTAAGAACCATTCTGTACGAAGTTGGACAGTAATTCAGGTCTTTTTCTAATAAATTGTTATCATCCTTCCCTGTGACGATAACTTTTTAAATCCCTATCTTGTAAAACAGTTCTTGTTTTTAAATTCTGTTATGGTGACAATAACGTTTTCTTGTTTTAACTGCAGGTAATGTAAAAAAATCAGTAATCTGCTTAGATTACTTTGTAACCAAAAATAGCTACAAGATCTACATTTGTGTATTCTGGACTTTAGTTCTACATTATATGGAAGTTTTGAAAAAGTGTGAATACAAACTGCGTTGGGAGTAGATAAATATATTCTTGACATTAGTCACGTTAGCATGTTCATAAGTGCAGTTTTACATCTTTGCATTCTGTTTATGTTCACTTTGAGAAAAATCTCCGTACATATTTCAAATGCTCTGACATTGTTAAAATTTGGCACAAATTCACATTCACAGTCATAACAGTCAGTTTTTAACCTCTGTAACTATTGTGTACTTGTATTTCAGTGTTGTTATACAAAGTGTCAGTGTTTAGAAAATTTACACAAGGCAGCATAATACGATGGTGAAGAGATTCTGCTTTCATAGTATATACTTTTGCATTGAATTTATTTAATTGCACTGTATTTATATCACTGGTTTTTGGACTAAATTGAAATTCTTACTTTTTCTCAATAATGTAAGTTCATTAATCTTAAATTGTCAAATATGTTATAGAATGTAGGACCATCTCTATGGGCCAAGGACAAGAGGTTCATGCACGCAAACTCATAGAGGCGTCAGTGGAACAGGTGGGAAAAAAACATTGCAATATAAGTTGATAGTCTGTTTGGGTGTTCTTTTACACCTCTTTAGCGTGCAGTCTATAATGTTTTGCATTTTCATCTTACTATCAGGCATATCTCAGGGTGAACGTGTCTTTTTGAACGCCTGAGTTTAAAAACATTCCCCTGTGGGATATATATGTGACAGTGGAGTCCGAGTCAATACTTCTGGCAGCAGTGCTACTGAGCAGCATTCCAAAAGCAGCACATTCCTTACTTATCACTGTACTGTTAACCAAGGGTGAAAGGACACTGGTCTCTCCTGCAGATCCCACCTCTTTATTGGAAATTTTTTTTTATTTTTTCCCCTCCCCTATAAGAGATACCTAGATACCTAGATACTCCTCTAGATATCTAGATACCTAGATGTTGCCTATCTTCTTCTAGATAAAATGGTGAGTGTACACATAGCTTAAAGTTGTAGATACAGAAGGATGTGCTTGCTCCTGATACTGTTTCACATTTTCCTTACAATTCTGCTAGTGACAGGACCTCTTACTCACCAGCATTTGGTGTCTCTTCTTTGTTTCTTTAATTGTCAGTCCTTTGGCTTTGTGTCCCAAGCATGTCTAAGAACTTCTAAACAATATACAAGGGTTTTTCTTTAAATGTTGTAGTGTATTTTGTTGCAGCAGATGATATTCCCCAACAGTAAAAACATGAAAAACCTAAGTAGCAGCTACAGAGAGAAAGTAATCAAAACCTCAAATACAATATAAAAGTGCAGTGCAGAGGTAGTACCTTCTGGTCAGCTGGACACTTCAAGGAGTTGTGGACAGTCTTGCAAATGAAGGCATACAGCCGTAGTTGCCTGTAAACTCAAAATACGGGGAATCAGTCATACATCTCTATTTTGGAGGGCTCGAATATCTCCGCTAATAGACAGCAGAACACGAATATTGGAGTATAGACATACACCACTTCGGAAAAAGAGAAAAAATAAGTATCTTTATAGGAAATGACAATTTTTATTATGTGTAAATGCACACATACATCTGGTATTTCTTTGTTTGTACGTCTAGAATGGTCACTATCAACTCCCAGTTCATCACGATGGCAAAAACTGGAGCATCCCCTCCTTTCTTTTGCCCTTAATTTGAAGCACTTCAGTAGAGCTACTAGTAACAATTTCTCAACTGCATGCCTTAGTGCTGCACACATTTTGTGAAGGAAGGAACATGTGAACATCAGATGTGAAACTAAAAGAATTAGCGAATATGAAGACAAATACCTATTTGGGGTTTTTTTACCTCTGGCCAAGAGTACATAATATGATTAAAACTGCTGTGCTGTGTTACAGGAAGATAATTTTCAAAAACTAAGTCTAATTCATTTGGAAATGTACCAAATTGATTAAAGATCTCCCTCAAAAAAGTTGATCCCCAAAAAAGAAGGAAAAAACCCCCCTTCAGTTAATCTTTTTTTTAATATGCATCAAATCACCATAAATAGTTCAATTATATCTTTTCACTAACAGTTACTGATTTCTTTTTAAATGAGCTAAAACAAAATTGCTGAAATTAAATTACAAGCTGTAATGAAATCCACTGTCCATCACTGTTTAGAACTGATTAAATAATGTCCCATTTTAATATCAAGCTTCTAATTCATCAGGCTTCTAAAGTGATGCTACAAAAGCTGATTGAATTTAAATTCATAAGCAGAAGTTTAGAGAGACAATAATCAAACTAGAGTTTTCATGCAATTTGAGAGATGAGTAAGATCAAAATAAGTGAAGGTTGAATTTCAGGCAAATGCCTTTATTGCAGATAAACTAATTGGAGTTAAAAACTTTCAGAGTCTTATTACCTCTTTACACTTACTTTAGATTATGTAATTAACAAATCATTTTTAAAAAATATGTATTCCTTAAATTTCAGCTGTTACTTTTCCACTCACATTCTTTTGGATCTCTTGACAGGATTGCTTATCACTGGTTTGCTGGGAGAGTACAGGAACTACTTTTTGCCACTAGATAGCACTGATACTTTACTTACAATATTTAGCCTGGTTATGTTATTTTCATTGAGTACAAGAGAACTTGTGGAATATCTTGTGGAAGTGGAAATAACTTCTGCGCTAGCTCATGCTTATTTGCATTATCCTATAATATCAAATGAGCATATATATTCAGGATCAGAACAAAAGTTTATAAAAAATTACATGGAAAACCAAATTTGATTCTTATATGGACAGTTGGCTTTAGCATTATGAATAACTTGTTCTAAATTTTATATGGTAATAGTTGATATCCTTATCTAGGGAGGCTGGGTATTACTTCAGAACTGTCACCTTGGACTAGATTTCATGGATGAACTACTGGAGACAATTCTTACTGCTGAGATCCAGAATGACACATTTCGAGTTTGGATAACTACTGAACAACATCCTAAATTCCCAATTACACTGTTACAGGTTTGTTCAAATATTTAATTCGGGTACTTCATGAAAATTATTCAAATTAATCATGTAAATGGCAGTGAAATAAATGGGGAGAAAAACCCCAATACCCAGGAAAAAAATGGACTTGCCTTACAATGTAAATATCACTTCAAACAGGAAGGTTACTTGCAAGTAACTGGAAGTTCTTGATGATGCACTATGTATGTCTGAGTTCACACTAATTCTGTACACAGAAACACTTCAATAAAAACTATTTGGTTTTACTTGTATCCCTTTTTGCCCAGCCAGATGCCTTGTGAACAGATTAAGGCCCATGAATGCTCTTCCAGAGAAAGATGCCAGGTTTCCCTATAATAAATAAACGAAGTGTAAATGGGACAGAACACACAGGGATAGCACATCTCAGAGAACATCATCTTCCCAATTTCTTTGGATAAACTATAAATGGTTGTTCTGTAGATCTCAAGGATACACTTTTTTCCAAGACCAGGAAAACTGCCTAAACTCTTACAAAGTACTCTTAAGTCACTGATGATGGCTCCCAGCACTCTCGCAGTGGGTCATAATGCTACTTAGTATCTACTATAATAGCTGTATGTTGACAATTCTGTGTTCCCTTTCCCCTAACAAACAGTGGAAGTCTCCTTACTGGTTCTCATTCTCTCTGAATAAAAATAGATACCCCACCTGATATCTAGGATATGAAGGGGGGAAGGACTCCTGTCTTGAAAGAGTCTAGAGACAGCCGTCAGTAAGAATTGTCTGTCACCACGGTGTTTGTGTAGAAGGCTAGCTGTATGGACTCTTATGTTCTCTCTACAGAAAATAAAACCATCCTGCATCTACAAGGGGTTTATGAATAGTGAGGTATATAGACGTACAGTTTGCTAAAAGTGAGATGAGAACTCAGAGAGTTGCTGAATGCCTCTTCACTGCATTTATCGCAAATATTTCACATGTGACTTCCCACTCTATAGTGTCACATTACCTGTTAAAATATTAACATATTCTGGGATTCCAGAACATGAATAATTGACAAACCAAAGCCCCTTCTCAGAAGAAAAGAGAATATTTTGCTTTGCTTTTTTTAATATAGAATGCTCATCAGTAACTGAACAGGATATTTCCACTTTGAAATGTGGAAACACTGACTTTCAAGTGTTCCAATTCAGTCCAACAGTAACAGGAACACAACACAGTGTGTCCATGGGCTGCCTGGCATTTACTGTCCTTTCCATGTGTGCTACCATACTAACCAAGCCAGACAGACACGTACTTATGGTTGGAGAGAAAAAACCCCTTATTTTTATTTGGGTTCCTCCAGCATTTGTAGTTGTCTTGAGGAAAAGAGATTCTGGTAAGGCCAGTCTGTGCCTGAATTTCTAAATTGTCCCATGAGCATTATCCAGCACTGGAATGCAATAGCCCATAGGGGTAAGTAGTTACAACATTCTCTGATGTGAAAATCCGTGCTAACTAGCACTTTTCCAAATAATTTGCAGGTATGGTTTGAAAATTAAAATTGTGTAGCCACTCTTCCCATTACGCGGTTTGCATGAAACTAAGGGCCTGAATTCTAAGGGGCTGTGGGAATTTACTACCACAAATGTGGATTCAAGGCCTGCAGCCCAGAGTGCTCAGGAATATTCTCTGGTGAATCTAGTTTGCTGCTGTAGACAGCCACAGAGTCCAGAGTAGCCATGGTGATCACAAAGATCTGATCTGAGGAGAAGTGAGATTTCTTTGTATTTACTGTGAAATTCTGGGAACAGAAATACACCACCATTCTTATAATTTTTACTGGATGCTTCTCTTCCATCATTCAGTCATTGAATCAGGGATATAAAAGCATATGCCTTCTGAAAAGTGTGGTGACTATTTCTACGTCATTGATGAAAATTTTTAGATCCATGGCCAAGTGTCAACGATAGTTTTAACTAACAGAAATTAAAGGTCTATGTTCAAAATCTGTCATGGCCTAGTCTAGTATGACTGCAGAAGAGAAGGCTTTGGGAAGACCTTACTGCAGCCTTGCAGTACTTGAAGGGGCCCACAGGAAAGATGTGGACAGACATTTTACTTTGGCCTGCTGCAACAGGGCAAGGGATTCTGGTTTTAAACCGAAGAAGGTTTTACTTGGATTAGATATAATAAGTTTTTTACAATGAGGGTGGTGAGGCACTGGAACAGGTGGCATCCAGAAAGGTGGTGAATGCTCCATCCCTGAAAACATTCAAGGTGAAGTTGGACAGGACTCTGAGCAACCTGATCTATTTGAAGATGTCAGTGATCATTGCAGGGGGGTTCAACTAGATGGCCTTTAAAAGGTCCTTTCCAACTCAAACTATTCTATGATTCTGTGTACTCCTTTTATGCATTTGAAGTACATATCAACTTTATTTCTGCAAGGCTTCAGTTATTTACATTTTATTTATAACTAATAGTTGTGACATTTTCATATGTTGCTATTTTTGTTTCAGTAAACAAATCCATTCCCTTTATGTTTTTCTTGTGACAGATTGCTATAAAGTTCACAAATGAACCTCCACAAGGTATACGTGCTGGACTGAAAAGAACATTTTCTGCAATTAGCCAGGATCTGTTAAATGTTAGCAACCTGCCTATGTGGAAACCTTTGCTTTACACTGTAGCATTCCTGCATTCTACTGTTCAGGTATTTCTTAAAAGGTTTGCAAATAGTGCTATAATATATGGAGTCACTTTAATACAGGTTCCTGGAAAAACACATTTTGATATTTATCATAGCATTAGGCTGCAGGACTAAACCTTTAATTTCTATAATCTATATTTCAAGGTTCATTATTATCTCATTTCTTAATAGCTTTTAAACAATTTTTATATGATGGGCATTTAGATTTTTTTTTCTCATCTAACTTCAGCTGATTGAAAGTTAGTAATTGGGTATAAGGGAAAAATTTCTCTCTGTAGTCAATAGAAATAGATAAGCATGCTGAAACAGAAAAACATCTTATCTGTCACAGCTGTTTTTCTCTAAGACTGAATATTTTCCTAGAGATATATCACTCTTTCTGTCCATTGATTTTAAAGGCAATCCAGATTCCTAACTTGGAGTAGCTATTTTCTAGATGGCTAAAATTAAATAAAATTCTTATCTGTGTCAATGTGTTTTCTACATTAGAGAGACACATGAGAACAATGAAATCTATATTTTGTACTTTAAAGATAAATAAGCTTTGAGAACACAATAAATACTAATAATTTGAGCTCTCTGAATGCACCTTCTTTTCACCAAAGAGTTCAAAATAGTTATAAAACACTGTTTAAGCCTTAGGTTCTACTGAGCAGCTTGTATTTTTGGTGTAGGCAGCTGGTGAGAGAAGGACGACTTGTTGATGTTCCCTGTTAAGATACAGCATTCTGCATTATTTTCCTTCTTCTACCCTTTTTAAACAGTGAAAAAGTTTTTTTGTGCACTGCCTCAGGATTCTACTGTTCTTGTGGAACTAGAAGATCTATGCTTATTCAACCCATCAGTATTTTTAAAAAGTATTACAGCTATTCATCTATTAAGAAATTTTATTTATGAATTGCCAACCAACAAGCAATATATACATTGTCCTGCCTTTAAACTGACCAATTCTTAATAGCCTTTGGTGACAAGATCATTATGATAAATATAGCTTAAGAAGTAATTCAAAAAACTTGGCAGGAAATCATTACACCTTTCTGCATGGTATTATTGGCTAATGTTGTCTCATCTGCTTATAAACAATATTTGATTTTAAAAAATAAAAGGTGGGAGTTTTTTTCAATTCTAGTTCTTTTTAAATATTGTAGCTAGGGTGCCTAGATGTTACTTCAGGTGTCAAAGACTGTCAGCCATTGCTGACCTGGTAATATAAAATCTGATACATGTGTTATATTTATGTCACTTAGTTGATTTTAGACTGTAATTTATTCATTTGATAAAAGTCAGCACTATTCAGCAACTTAGTTCTTAACTTCTTGAATTAATTTGTTCTACATTCCAAAAAAAAAAAATCATTGAGCAATTTAACTGAGGTGGCAGTAAAAAATTTGTGAGAAATCTAATAGTGCTGGATGTTTGAAGTGTTTTGACTACAGAATATATATTCTTTCACTTTCATAGCTAACTATTTTTCTGTTACTACAACTGTTATCACTTTATTTCCAAATAGGTATTCAATAATAAATTTGAATAATGTAATGGTAGCAACCTTAAAATAAAGTTTTGAATTTTGAAAAACGTACATTAAAAAAATATATTGAAACAATACAACAATAGTGGCAACAGAGAACCCTTTGGAAAACTGAGCATAAATATAGGAGTTTGAGAATTTGAAACTCATGAGTCGACAGTATATGTAAAAGGAAATGAAAAACTGTACAATTCTAAATTAATTAATTACTTAATATAAAAATCTCATTATCCACACAGAAGTGAGGCATTGCAGACCTGTGACTTATAAATTGATTATTAAAGTTATTATTGAATGATTTTGTTGCTTTTTCTAGAAATATTTATCCCTCATGGTATAGCTTAGCTGTATTATTGAGGTGTATGAGGCCATACTAGCCTACCTTTCTTCTCCAGTTCAATTCTTTACTCCACTGGTATTGTTATTATTGAAATTTATTAAAGAAAAAAAAATTTAAGTTGTTTCATAAATATATTTGTTTTTAATTTTATTCCTAAGGAGCGACGCAAGTTTGGACCTTTGGGTTGGAATATTCCCTATGAATTTAACTCAGCAGACTTTAGAGCCAGTATTCAGTTTATACAAAATCACCTCAAAAGAATTGACATCAAGAAGGTGAATACTGCAATCTGTATACAGTACATTTAAATGCTTTGTATGGCAGCAGCAATTGTTTTTTCCTCATGTTACTATTTATTATAACTTAGCTACTCATTGCTATTCATATAGTGCCACTTCTAATGATCAAAGATTGAGGTTCTCTGCAAGAAAATCAAGCTGAAATATTTTATGTGCTGTCATGCATGTAAAAATACACAAGGTTGTTAAGAACCTTAGGATTTGCTTTTCTTTTTCACTACTCTATCTAAAATTAACAAGTCTGTATATTACCTGTTTTGGAAAGGGAGCTAAAATACTTACCGAGTTTGACAGAGCCAATCAAACTTCTCTAGAGCCAGCATTTGGTCTTCTACTACTTATCAGGGAGTAGACATTCCTTATGAAGTAGCACTCTGCCAAGAAAGATGAGAAATAGGGAGAAGGGGTGGGGTGGGGAGGGTGGAATGGGGAGTAAGAAGAGAGGCAATAGCAGCTGTGAGTGATTTCAGGTCAAACAAGTAATAACTATATATATATATATGTATAAAATATTTTTTATATAATGAGATTTTGCTTCTAGAGAGAAAAGCATATGAGGAGTGGCTGAGGGAGCTGGGGGCGTTTAGCCTGGAGAAAAGGAGGCTCAGGGGAGACCTTGTCACTCTCTCCAACTCCCCAAAACGAGGCTGTAGCCAGATGGGCATCAGCCTCTTTTCCCAGGCAACCAGCGACAGGGCAAGTGGACATAGCCTCAGGCTGTCCCAGGGGAGTTTTAGGTTGGACATTGGGAGGAATTTCTTCATGGCAAGGGTTGTCAAGCATTGGAATGTACAGCCCAGGAGGGCTGTGGAGTCACTGTGCCTGTAAGTGTTCAAGAAACAGCTGGACACGACTCCTAGTGCCATGGTCTAAATTGGTGCTTGGTCAAAGATTGGACTCGATGATCTTAAAGGTCTTTTCCTACCTAAATGATCCTGTGGCTCTATATTTATAATAGCAGGATCAAGCGCAATTCATCTATAAAATTACAGAGTTGAGCTCAGTAAATACATTAAAAATAAAGTATTATTGTTATATGATTTTTTCAGTTTACATTTCAGAACATTATGAGCTTCAGATTACATTGAAATTACAATCTTCTTCTTACATATAATAACTATAGCCTTTCATTTACTTTACTTGCATCCAGGGGATATCGTGGAACACTGTACGCTACATGATTGGAGAAGTACAGTATGGAGGCCGAGTCACAGATGACTATGATAAGCGTCTTCTTAATTGCTTTGCAAGGGTAGGAGGCCTTGGAAATACAGTTATTTGTCATTTTTATTGGCAGCTGCAATACAGAAATCAGGCGGCCTTCTTTCTGCTGAATATGCACTTCACCAGTTTATAAGACTTTCCAAAGTAAAATGAATTTTCAAAGTAAAATGTCATTCTTTGGCAGTGAGGTTCTTCCCCTTGGTTCCTCTTTGGTGAGGAGCAGAAGCTTAAAAAGACTTAGCTGGAAGTTAAACTTAGTAGACATAATTCTCAATGATTTACTGTTGTGTTAAAGTAAAATTAGATGTAGTAGATGAAACAAGAACCCTAATCCTCCAAGAGTAAAAATGAGATTGAAAAGCCCTCTAAGTAGCAAAATAATTGTTGGCTTTCTTTTTTCCCCATGGATTTTTCACAGGTATGGTTTAATGAACATATATTCGACAGCGCTTTCTGCTTTTACACTGGGTATAAAATTCCAGTTTGCAAAACCCTGGAACAGTACTTAGACTACATCCACATACTCCCTACCATAGACAGCCCAGAGGTGTTCGGTCTCCATCCCAATGCTGATATTACGTAAGTAGGTCTCAATGTATTGAAAACAAAGAAATTTTCTTTTAGTATTTGGAAACAAATCCCTATCAAATGTTTAAGTAGAGTATATTTTTCATAGGAAGACTAGGATTCATGTGAATTTCACTGCTGAAGTGGAACACTTTCTGTATATGTACATTGTTATAAATGCAGTATCTTCAGCTACATTTTACATGTCCTTTTAAGGCAGTTGGAACTCATTACTTACTCCTCATGCTTTTACTTTTTTTAATTGAAAGCATTATGGAACTTTTATATGAACAAGTGATAGGTGGTTCTGTACAATTCAACTAGAGAAAGTTTCTAGTATTTGCCTTCTGTGTCAAGCAGTTTATTTTTCTGCGCACGCTTGTTAAATGATTCTCTGGATTGTCATTTGGTTTACAAGCACGCCTTTGGTTGCAGTTACAAACTTAGGTTGCAATCAGTCCTGCCATTTCCATTATTTAAAAGAGGCTTTTCAACTGCACCTAGTACTAGCTCTAAAATTTTTTTTTGACTCAATTCACTCTTTCATTCCAAATAATCTGTGTAACAGCTTGCCCTTTTTTTCCCTTCTAATATTATATGCCCTATGAAAGGATATGAACATAATCATATTTTTTTCACTGAAGTTTTTAATAATTCTGCCATAAATCATTGCATTTTCATATGCAGTATGTCCACATTCCACATTCATTGTTTCTTTACATAGCTATTTTTCTACTTTTAAATAAAACAAATGTTATTCAAATGCAGAGTTGCTGTGAAAACTTAACATCTTCTAACATTTTTGGATGAAACAATAATTTCCCACAATTTTTCAGTCTCAAAGTTGAGAGGCTGATGCCATGTCAAGAGGCCTGTATTCTAAGCATGCTGTGAGAAGAGTACACAGTTTTATTGTCAACTCTGCCTAGCACATACCACTGTTAATATATGCTTGTGAAGAAGAGAATCTAAGAGTAGATTCTGTTTCAAGTCATTCTCTGATACTTGCAAGACCTCCCTTCCAGAAATGATTAAAGAAGAAAGAAGAGCCAAGATTTAACAGAGAACTAAACGAAGTCTTGAAGAGAGACATGCTTTAGTTCCAAAATTAGGCTTGTAGAAGAGCTAATTTATAGGAGGAAACTTGAGGCTAACACTGAGGGAGCTTTAGTGAGTAGGAACAACTCTTTGATTTCTCTTTAGTGCTCAGTTTTTCTTCCACTTGTCACTTCAGCATATTCTTGCTACTTTAGCCCTTCTTTTTTTTTTCTTTCTTATAGATTTTGCCTTGTAGGTATTTCTTTAGAGTTTGGTGAAAATGTTCAACAGTTTCATGCTTTTTTCCATGCCTTACCATGGTCTGTTTTAGGCAACTATGCACAGCTACTGTGTCTGAATTTCATCTTTGATGCACAGACCAAATGGATTAGCAGCCCACACAGTATAAAAGTTCTATTCAAATTCTCCTTATATCTTATCAAGTCATCTCAGGGTATGCAGAAGCTAACTGCTAGAATTGAAACCCTGAGAGAGCCAAGACCTCTCCATGTTATTATTACTGAGGACAACGAAATCTCATCTCTTACTAATTTGCTGTGACAGTTTTACAGTTCAGTCAAAAGCTCAATCTGTTGGTTCCAATTGTAAGGCTTCAATGAATTTCAATGCTTTCATTTAGGATTAACACCTGAAGTCATTGAGAATGATTTCAACCTGCTGTATGAATCATAGGCTCTGAAAAAGCCACATAGTTAACAGGTACCTGAGCAGGAAAGGAATATTCTGACAATCTTCTGCCAAACCCCACTTCCAATTGGTTCCCTACTGAAGCCTTAAATGTAGCTGAATTTTTGTTAAGCTGTTGCAGGCTGGTGCGTGTAAGGTTTTGAACACTGTGCTGCAATAGGTATTGCTGTTTTCTACACAAAGCTGAGGCAATGTTTCTCTCACGTGCATTTTTTGTTAGTTTTAACTTCCAGTACAGAAAATCCCTGATGGCACAGGTTCCAGCTATCAAATAATGATAGTCTGTTACATCCAAATTCTTTAGAAAATACTCTTAATAATGCCTTTTTGGAGTAAATCAATATCCATAGAAAATTAATTATCCTTTTTCTTCTTACGACACAATTCACTTTACAAAACTGCTTCAGGGAAAAACAATATATAAATAGGTATGGAGTGCTTTATCTTACATACTTTTAGGCAACACTGACAGTATAAATAAGATTAATTTAATGTTGCTGTAGCTTCCTTTATGATTACTCTAAACTTCCTTAACAGTAATAGAGAAAAAGAGATCCTTGTAAAGTGCAATTTCTCTGGTCACAAAGCAGAAATCTAAAATACATGAGCTGATTGGGCAATCTAGACAAAAAGCTGTTACGGAGACATCTACACACAGATATCTACATGTGATGAGGGTCAACCCACCACGTGAAACTGAGTCTCTTCTCAGGAACATGGTGCTTCCTCTACAGACCTCTGCCATCTTTTTATCATTATTGTTTGCATCTATACTTCATTTTATTTGCAACCTAAAGGAAAGCCATGTTTTCCAAAGCCCAGAAAAATTTTCTTGCAGAGTGGTTTTTGTGTTGAATATGTCCCAGTGGTATGTGAATGAAATTTTTTCTTGGTATTTTAATCTCACTTCCACACTGGAAAATTATTTTAATGTAAAGATCGAGATACATCTTTT
Source organism: Gymnorhina tibicen (assembly GCA_013399875.1). Taxonomy (NCBI): domain Eukaryota; kingdom Metazoa; phylum Chordata; class Aves; order Passeriformes; family Artamidae; genus Gymnorhina; species Gymnorhina tibicen. Next base: position 70,316 of record VXAZ01008120.1, read on the forward strand.
TGTCTTTTCTATTTTTATTTACAAAAGAGTCTTGTTCAAACAGTAATTGTTATTTATACAGGATTCACGTAATTTCTCCTCTTCAGAAGATTCCTAGCTTATGTCATTGAGGAAAGGAATATCACTAACCTTTGATTCTGTTCCTTAGATGTTATTTTTCAAAAGTCATTCTCTCCTTTTCCCCAAAGTTTGTATATTGCCTTCTTTTTAAAATAGTTTCTATTTATTTTTTAGATTTAGAAAGACCATTTAAAAAATTTTGTAATTTATTATATTTTAATTGATGTAATAATCTGGGAACCTATACCTTCCACATAAAATAGTCTGCAGCAGTATTGGAAGAATGGCGCTTACACTGTGAAGAGGAAGGTTCACATCTCTCTTATCACTACTTGTTAAATCAGCAGGACACAAAGTAAAGGTTACAACCACCAGTATGTCATCCAAATTACCAATGAAGCCATGAATCCAAGAGAAATTTTATCTTTTCTGCTCATACGTGGTCTTGAATAAATCCTTCATTCTTTTAATGGGGCCATAAATTGAAAAAAACGCTTGAGAGTTTTGAGTCTAAAATCAAGGGATATGAAAAACCTTGAAAGCCCAAACCATTCCTACTTTTAGGAGCAGAAATTATATCCTATGAGAAGCAAACTCCCGGTAGTATTTCTTCTATTTTTCTGATTTATAGTCTTTATAATTGCATTCACACAAAACTTTCGTTGAAGTACTGTAGTATCTAGCTTCTCTAGTATTGTGATACTGTATCCAAAGCATCTTTAGGTGCTTTAGGAGTTGACACATTCTATCCTTGGTTTCATGTCCTATATAATTATGTATGACAAAGTAATAGAAGGAGATGGGTGTCGTATGTAATTGAAAAGTAAAACTGACACGCAAAACTGTGCTTTGAATCAGTATAAATGTATGTCCTACATCATTCATGATGTATGTTCCTTGTGTAGCTGATTCCATAAGGTAAAAGTAGGCATTGCCAACACTTCAGTACTCCAGGCTTTCTTTCTTATTTCTCCTCATAGCTCTGTGCCACTGGATAGCACCATAACAAAAATACTCCCATAATTCTTGTGTTGAAGGACTGATGTGGTCTACTATCTTTCATTATGCAATGCCACACAAATTTAATTCACATTTTTGTATTGACTCAGAACATAAATTTACATTAGCACTGCCCATGCTTCACTATGGAATAGAAATTTTTAACCTGTAGTGCTGTAAATCTAGCAGCCCTTGTCATTAATCCTGAAATACCTCAAAGCAGGATGAATTTACTAATTAATAAAGGGGCAGCTTGCAGAGTTATACCTCCACCTTTTCTTGCTTCTGCATTACACTTTTAAGAAGCAATTAAATGAGGCAAATATTCTTCCTTGTTACAAAACTTTCGTTGCTTCTTCCCAGCAAATAGTTCTTTGAAAGGTCTTATCAGGAATATGCTATTTCCTTCCCTTTCCTCAGAATCCCTAGTATGATAGGTTTTTCTGCCACCTCACAATCTCAGCTTGCAGACATCCTTCTTACCCTGAATTAGAAACACAGCAAGTGTATAACAGGGAAGAGGGAAGTTCATGTTCTTTAAAACCATGGTAAACCAAACGTTCATGCTCAGTTGGTGCGGGATGCAAAGGAAAACAGTTTTGTGTGGTTTTTGATTTGACTTGATAACACGCTGTTTTTTGTGTGTTCTACAAAGTTATCATTACCTATTAAAAAATCCTGTGTAGCTCATAACATATTTCTCATCCTCTCAGATACCAAAGAAATACATCAGCTGATGTTTTAGATACTATTACCAACATCCAGCCTAAAGAAAGTGCCGGAGGATCTGGAGAAACTCGTGAATCAGTCGTTTATCGTTTAGCTGAAGACATGCTAGAGAAACTTCCTCCAGATTACGTACCTCATGAGGCAAGATAATCTTAGTCTTGTCTTACTGTTCTCTCTGTTGAGTTTTCACATTACACATTCCAAAAAAGAAACATTGAATTGTATGAAAGATCATATAGCTGGTAGCCGATTCAAGCAAGCAACCAACAACATTACTGCTACCAGCATGAATTGGAATGACGATTTTTTATTTAAACTCAAGACATCTGAATTGGTCATGGAGATATGTCATGGAGACTATGCTTGGACTTCCAAAGATACTTGTGAAAACAGAAAAAAATCAGTCAACATTTTGTGATAGCAGTCCCCTGGGCCTTTTGGGTGAAGTCCTGTTCTAGCAAAATCAGAAGTAATTGGGTAGTATCAGACCAAAAAAAAACACCCCAAAAAACCTGCCACAGTTTCAAGTGGATGTTAGTTGAATAACATACAAATCTAATATTTACTTTCCTGAACACATGGAAAGTTAAGATGCTGTATACTACAACAGCATTTCAACAACTAAGCCTTAACTAAATTCCTTCTATGCTTTTGTATTTTAGGTAAAGGCTCATTTAGTTAAAATGGGAGCACTTAACTCTATGAATATTTTTCTTCGTCAAGAAATTGACCGCATGCAGAAGGTGATCACAGTTGTCCGCACCAGTTTGAATGATCTGAAATTAGCCATAGAAGGAACTATTGTTATGAGTGAGGCAAGTAAAGTATATTTACTTCATATGGAATATTGTGCTTTAAGCTATTACATTGATTGATTGATTTACTTTGAATATTATTTAATTCCTTCAGAATTTAAGAGATGCACTTGATAACATGTATGATGCTCGAATCCCTCAAGTATGGAGAAGAGTATCTTGGGATTCTTCCACACTTGGCTTCTGGTTTACTGACCTTTTGGAAAGAAATGAACAATTATCTATTTGGATATTTCAAGGAAGACCAAAGGTGTTTTGGATAACTGGATTCTTTAATCCACAAGGTAAGGTTACTGAAAAGACTTGAGTAGCAATGTATTGAATAATAATTTAATGGTTATACAGCCAGAGTGTGTCAAAGAAGCCAAGATGATAAATGGGTTCAATGTGCACTCACAGCCCAGAAAGCCAACTGCAGCCTGGGCTGCATCCAGAGCAGCGTGGCCAGCAGGGCAAGGGAGGGGATTCTGCCCCTCTGCTCTGCTCTGGTGAGACCCCACCTGGAGTGCTGCATCCAGCTCTGGGGCTCCCGTAGAAAGGATGCGAACCCGTTCGAGGGAGTGCAGAGAAGGGCCGTGAAGATGATCAGAGGGCTGGAGCACCTCTCTTATGAAGGCAGGAAGAGAGAGTTGGGGCTGTTCAGCCTGGGGGAAAAGGCTCTGGGGGTGACCCTTATAGCAACTGCCAGTACCTAGGGGGGGCTACAAGAGAGCAGGACAGGGATTTTTCACAACTGCATTTAGTGATAAGACAAGGGAGGATGGATTTAAACTGAAAATGGGTAGGTTTAGAATTGATATTATGAAGAAATGCTTTACTGTGAGGGGTTGAGACATTGGAACAGATTGCCCAAAGAAGGGTGGGTGCCCCATTTCCTGGCAATGTCTAGGGCCAGGTTGGACTGGACTTGGTCTAGTGGAATTCTCTAATTCTACTTTTTTTTTTTTGGTGACCCTGCCCATGGCAGGGGAGTTCGAACTTGAGGATTTTTAAGGTCCCTTTCAACCCAAACCATTCTATGTGATTCTATGGTTCTATGATCTTTTAGTCTGACCCATAAAAACAGTTTTTATATTACAAGAAGGAAAACATATAGTTAAGAAATAAAATAATTTATCTTGTTGACATATTGTAGCATGGTATTATACAGCTTCTAAAGAAAGTATACTTAATGATAATGATACAGCTTTTAAAGAAAATACTATTTTTCTGTGTTTTGAAACTGTTTAACTCATTCCAAACTGTAAGTTGCAAGTATGGAAGAGCTTTAATCTAGAGAAAGATGTTACAGCAACAAAATGACTTTTAACAGTACAGTAAGAGCAATCACTCACTGGAACAATCTCATCAGAAACATGGTAGAGTCCCCATTTGTGGAGGTTTTGAAGATGTAATTGGACAGTGCTAGATAATCTCATCTAGTCTCCCTTTCCCATGAAAGGTTGGGTGAACTTCCCATGTCTCTTCCAACACGGACTGTTCTATGATTCTGTGAATGTTCAACTGTACCAGAATTTATAGCAGTTATCTATCTTTCACAGAGAATTATCAACATTTAGTTTTCATGGTGTATCCATTTCACAGGTTATTTAATGAATAGTTTCTTTAAATTCATCAACGATGTGCTGTGAAGTACAAGTAAACATTATCTATCATTATCTGTTATAGATTGATATTTTTTATCATTTAGAGGAAAGAGAAAGAAAAAAAAGATTTAACCACCTCCATGAGTAAAAAACCGCATTACCTTATTAGGTGTGTTCATAGGAGAATCTTCTTTAGCCTACATAACTACCTATAGAAAATTCTCATAAGAAACTTCTGTCTGGCAGCTATGAGGTGTTTGCTGCTTTAATTAGGCTTAACCTCTGAAATTCTTGAATATTATATGAGTTACCTTTGCTTTGTGATGCTTCTGTTCTTACTGGACTTCCTACAGCCAGGACTGTAGAAAGTCTTTTTTAGAGTCACTCTCAGAAACAGTTGAGGTGCCTGGAGCACATCCAATTTATTATCAAAAGACTGTATTGGGATTCCAGTCAAAATATCATTCCATTTGTATCCTAAGTGGCACAGATGATAAGCATACTGATCTCTGGTGATTCAAGAGCAGCACCCACGGTGGTGTGAATGGAGATAATGGACCACATTGTTTCGACAAAAGAAAACATCTAGCCTAATGGGCAACAAACCTGAGATACAGATGGTCTTGAACTTTATTATTGCTCCAACCTCTGTGTTCCAAAAAAAAAAAAAAGTAGTCCTGCAACTAGAGAGAGGTTTGCTAAGTGCAAAATGTGTGCTGTGGGTAGGGGAGAGGTGAGTATATTCGCAATATTACACTATATTTGTAATACTGCTCACCAGGACCTTCACTCTTAATTATGCAGTTCTCTATGTTAACTTCTCTTTCTTCATCTCAATCTCTATGACAATTCCAAGTAGTTCTGCATCTAGTAGCATAAAGTAGCAGATATCGAGTTTTTGGTGACTTCATTGTTATCTTCTGACACACAGAGAAACGACCAGGTATTTGCTACTAGTGTTTCTGTTTTTGTAGCTTTTTCCTTTGTAATGCATTCAAACCTCTTTGCTGCTCAGTCATGTGTGCTTAAACTATTCAGCCCTTTCCATCACAAATTTTTTATTTCAAACCTCTTTAAAATCTGTTCAAAACAATACTCAAAAAAGTCACCTAACTTGCTGCTCAATTATGTCATCCTCTACCTTCATTGTTGTCTAGGACTGCCCTTTTTCCCCCTAACAAAACATACATTTTTCATTTTTCATAGGCACTGCATTAACTAGATTCCACATACTCATATAGTTATTTTATTATCATATTCAGACACATATTTTCTGTTTTCCATCAATGAAATTCATTCTACTTCTTTCATTTAAAACACCCCCACCTTTCAGCTAAGTTGCCTTTACATAAACATCAGCTCACACAGTGTTTGCCTTGAAGTTCTTTCTTGAAAGACACCTTTGTCATGGATCCTGTAGTTGATTACCTAATGATAATTTGTAAGTCAGTGTCCTGAACAAACATTTCTTAACAGAGCAATTTAATAGGAAAGAAAAGTACATGCCATTTAAAAATATTTTTCTCAGTGTAATGCACACTCTGCCACTTCTGTCATTTGTTCCTATTTTGGTCCCAAAGAAAAGTTTGCTATCATTAATCAGGATGCTCATTTTCAATAGAACTCTGATTATCTGTCTATAAGTTCAGTGCAAAACCATGCTAATAAATATTATATGAGCAAGATTTTATTTTATCATGTGAGATAAATACTAAATGTCTGTCTTAATTTCTCAAGGATTCCTGACAGCAATGAAACAAGAAGCAACTCGAGCACATAAAGACTGGGCTTTAGATAAAGTTGCAATACATAATGATGTGCTAAAGCTAACCAGAGAAGAAATCACATCATCTCCTTCTGTATGTATGACATGCAAAGATGTTTCAGTATTAATTTTGGTATTTAGTTTATATTATGCATCACTGAGTTATTTTGGATTGATAGAGGGAAAAGTTACTATTGTCTTCACCTTAACATTTTTGCTCAGCACAGAAGCCAAATACTAAGTATGAAGATTTTAATTTTTTAAGTTAGAAAAATATTTAATTGAAAGAACTATTTCATTGTACCACCTGTTAATTTTTGGAATTTATAGTAAACTTTACATGAAAATTTATAGTATATAGACTTCATTAAAGAACTTTTGTTCCCCTCCATCTCAGTAGCATTATCTTCTGAAAAAGGATTATATTATGGTTTAAAATGAAATAGTTTGAAGAGATTCAGTGTCAGATATTTTTTACTATAAAACATATACGACTCTTAATGGTTTAAGACAAGTATTATGCTTTATCTGTTGTGATATATCTGCTCACCCTTCACACAGGAAGGAGTATATATCTATGGGCTCTACCTGGAAGGTGCAGGCTGGGACAAACGAAGAAGCGTACTCGTTGAGTCTACACCAAAGATCCTTTTTGTCCAGCTGCCTGTGCTCCATATGTTTGCTGTTGATTCAAGCAGACCTAGGGATCCCAAGCTCTATGTTTGCCCTCTTTACAAGAAGCCCATGAGGACAGATTTGAACTTTATTACAGAGGTCTATTTAAAGACAGGAAAGTCTCCAGACCACTGGATTCTGAGAGGAGTGGCTCTTCTCTGTGACATCAAGTAAGCTGTTTTTCCTACTGCGGCAGAGAGAAATATGTGGCAAATGCAACAAATTACGTATGTAATTCTTCTACTGCGCTTTATTTGGTGGCTACTTGTCATTATACTAGAAATTGCATTTCAGTCTTGGCTTACTGATTTTTTTTCTCTGCTTTCAGTAAATTCAGTTTGCCTTGGCTGTTTGTTCATAGTTTTAAAGTAAATCTTTCCAAATAAGTTCATTGCTTATAGTCCTTGAAGTATGCATTACATTACTTTAAATGAACATTTGCTTTAATAATACAATTAATGTCAAATAAAATGTTATTAAAAAAGAAAAACTTTGCTTTTTCACATTCTTTCGCATGTAAAACTTTTAGCTTGTGTTTCAGTGACATATGATGACAACAAAATTTAAAATCTCCTAGATACAAATTTAAATTCCTAGATTCTGTGTGATACACACATTATTCTCTTTGAGTCTGCAGGAAACGATATGACAGAAAAATACATTTGATCCATATTTTTTGCTTGGGCTTTCTCAGAGCTCACTTGTTCTTGTTAAATGATCTAGATTAAGCAAAACTACACCAGTAATGTTTGTGCCAGGAATATCTGACAGAGACCAGTATGTTCTCTGTCCAGTTTAGCTGTGTGGGAACAGAAGTAGAACAGTTCCAACTACTATAAATATGGATGTTTTTTAAATTAGAGAACCAGATTATTTACAAGTACAATTATTTTTTCTGCATTTCATTTTATCTCTAAAGTGTGGGTTGCAATCCTTGAAATGACTGTCACAGCATTATTCTGTGATGATACCCAGGAATATCTTAACCATGAGTTTTCCAGACATAATTAGTATTAAACTAATTCTATTCATGTAATACTAAACAATATATGCAGCCTACACTATCTCTTTAATAATCTCCAAAAAGTTTCTTCCTTTAGATACCTTCATTTGGCAACACAGTTTTTCACTTAACACTGCATGACTGGACCATGTTTTTCCTTTTGCCATTCAAGAGTGTTCAAATGCATCTGCTGTGGCAAAGTGCAGCTACTACTTGATAAAGTCCTGGGCCTCTGTTGGGATGACAAAAGGCCTTTCCTTGAGTTAGAGTCCTATGGCTTTCTGTTGGAGGACACCATCCCAGGATATCCTCTTGCAGAAAGTCTGTGGCATCCAGGAAATAACAATACATAGACACAACATCATGAGATCATGAGCAGAGTAACAGAAAGTGAGATCTCCAAATGCAATTAAGTAAAACATTTCTCCTCTCTCCTCTATAGATTTACTTAGATTCAAATACAAGAAACCCGCTGGTGTTGGATAACTTTTACAGTTTTTATGTATTTTTAGAAGTTGTACCACAGAACTACATCTGCAAAAAAGGAAAAAAAAATCTGACTTGGCAATTGCAAGAGATTTTTCTCCAAGTAATCACAATATTGATGATAGAATTTGTGGTGGGTTGACCAGCAGCTGAGTACCCAGCTGCTTGTCCCGTGCTGCCCTGCCCAAGGAGAATGGGCCAAAGAGTCACAAGATTAGAAGCTGAAAACAAGGGAGTCAAGATGAAGACAGTTTAGTAAGTGAAGCAAAGCTGCACACACAAGAAATTTGAATTAAGGAATTTATTTACTGCTTGTAATTTTATTTACTTACTTCTATTTACTGGCAGGCAGATGCTTAGCCACTTTCTGGGAAGAGCCTTAGCACACACAATGGTTACTTGGTAAGACAGATTCAGTGAGAACAAACATCCCCCATCCTACTCCTTTCTTGAAGTCTTCAGTGCTAAATGTGACATCATGTTTGTGGAATATCCCTTTGGACAGGCTGGGTCAGTTGCCCTGGCTTTTTACCCTCCCATGTCCCCAGTACATGACCAGTATACTCACTGTGAGGGCAGTGGGGAATACAGGTCATATCCAAAAAACAGCACAAGAACTTTATGTATTCATTCCTACAAGTTTTTCTCCTGGTCTAGCCTTTCGGCTTAATTACAATGGGAAACAATGTGTGACCTCGAATGCCTCCACAGGTGAAAGATATGCACTGTCACGTTTACAAGTGAAAGCCTGTATGGGAAAATAGCAGGGAAAGTGCAAATTAACGTGCTGAGTTGCACAACTTAAACTGAAGATGATTGTATTCTCCATCCAGTATAATACCAGGAATAGAGATGAATAGTATATTGTTATCTCAGCTATATTATATATTGCATCAGATTCTTGAGAGCATCTCTTTCTTGTTTGTCAGAGTCCAATTCCCATTTCCCATCTTCTCTGAGCCTGTCTAGGGGTTTGTTCCATTCTCTTTCCTCAATACCATGCATTAGCTCACTACTTGCAGGTTACAGTGAATGTTAATTTTCATAGAGCTTTCCAGTTAATTTATGGAAATAATCTATGTTTTGTGACAACAACAATCTACTATGTATTCAGAAGGCTCTTTTTTTGTCTCTGCATGCTTCAAGAATATTTATGAATTATTTTCATGTCCTGGTCATATGTGGGATAGCATTCTTACACTTAATTTGTTTACAGCCAGCTTCTCAAACATTTGAAGAGGTGCAGTTAATTACTTGAACCACAAGTCATTCCTTCCATCTGTCATAATCTATAGGAATTCAAGATGTCAATTCAAGACTTTTTGCTCCCAGGAAGCCTCTATACCTCGAGGATACTGTAATTAGCATTCAAATTCCTAAATTAACTCTAACACAGTTTGTTGGGTTTTTTAAAGTAACTAAACAAAGTTATTCTCTGAACTTTTTAATGCTCGTTTTCCATTTGTGTTACTGCTGTTCAAGTTGTGAGACAGTATTGTGGTGCCTAAACTGACAAAGAAAGGAACACCATGTCAGCAAAACACAAATATTTAACAGATGATCAAAAAAAGACAAGTACTTGAAATATGACGTGTAAGTAGTCTCTGTGAGAGAAGACCTAATTCAGGAAGGTCTGTGGTTGAGAATGTAAAGGAGAACATCTCCAGAATTAGCCTAGCGGGTGCATCCCCAATGTGTATTTTTCTTCCCTCCCTTGGTGGAACTGTCACCCAGAAGAATTTTCCTGCCCATTTACTTTGATTTTCAGACGTAATCCAAGCCAGTAGACAAGGGAAGGCACTTCTACTCTTTCCTGCTGCTTTAGAATGTACACATTAATTGGGAGTCATTGATTTGCTAGTACATCAGGATACTCACTTTTCACAGAACTTTTTCTTCTTAGGTCATAATTCATGAGAAGCCTGGAGCTTGGCTGTGTGATGAGGTTTTATGTGACAATGGCTAAGAATTAACAAAAACTATGGAAAAAGCTTGCAAATGGCAGGAAGGGGAGGATTTGTTTTCCGGTCAGGTTTCTAAATCTCACAAAACCACTGACTGGAATGAGCTTGTTCCAAGTACTTGAGCTAAGTTTTAACTTGAAAGATTTGTTAATTCCACCGAGTCATTTTCTTCATCTACACCCTCTGTTTCTGCCTCTAGGTTCTGGTCAGCTCTAACTAAAATTCGTTCAGAATATTCATAGTTTATGGAAAGACCTACTTTTTCAGGTCTTCTTATTCAGTAACTTCATTCATTGACCATATCTATTCTTAATATCTAAAATAATTCATTATTTTTATTAGTCTGGAATAACATCTTGCAGCAGTATATAAGTGTATTTCTGTTGACACAAATACTAAAAATCAAATGTATGGAATGTGCAAGCTGCAGTTTTAAGTATATTGATGTTTCTGCTGACTTTTGAATATTTGAGTGTAACTGGATTGCTGTGACAAGTCTCTCATTCAGATTTCTTCAGAAGCCACTGCTATTATTTATACTCCTATACATCACAAATACTTCACCAAACTTTGTAAGATTTGGTATCTGTACCTGCATCACACAAGCAGGATATTCCTGAGGTAATTCTAGTTTCATTAAAGCCAAAACCCCATGCCTTTTCTAGTGATTGGTACTGCCTTCAGAGCATCAAGAGCCATGAATACATTAACTCTTAGAAATTCAGGAAAACTATTTTTTAACTTAGCAATGGTCCATGATAAAGGTCAAATCCAGAAAAAGACTTTGAAAGTAGAAATACCATGTGATTCTTACATAGCAGATATTAGGAAGGGTAATTAAGGCACTGCTAACATGACTGACTTATTTCTATGCTTCTTTATTTCTGTTACAATTTTTAATTTATTTGATGTAAATATATGCTGATAACATCACTGGGGACATCCGAACAGTCTCTGACTTCCTGCATCGACTATTTAATAAAGGAATGACTCAACCAAGGTATTAGTTAGTCCCTGCAGCTTCAGACGACATGTGAGCAGGCTGCTGGGTAGCAATGGAAATGAAGGATGGTTAGGGTCACCCTCTCTTTTTAGGGGGATGTTCATGATGTGACAAGCAACAGCCTCAAAGACATTGTGATTAGCAGTTTGTGATCTCCTTCTTACTGAGCACAGAAAGTCAAACTACTGTAATGTAAATGGCCATGTAAATGAAAACTATTAAACCTGTATAATTACAATCTAGAGAATTTAATTAGTCACAACCATGATAACACATGGGAAATCCAAGAAACAGGTTCCCAATCTCACTCACTCATGCAGGGAATATTTTGACATGAAATGCTTAGACTATAAAGTTTTATTTCTCAAGAGACACATCCTGTCCCTCTGAAAAGGATGTTTTTTTCCAAAACCCATTAGATACTGCAGACAAGCAACCAAATGCTTGTCTCAGCATTTGGGAAGCATTTTACTGAGGGGATACAGGTCCTACCTATGAGGCACCTAGCAGCAGAGTAGACAGAAGTTCTCTCCGTCTCTTCGGAAAAGACCAGTATCGGATCATTGCACAGGATGTGTATCAAATGGTACAAGGCAGTTTTCCTCTTCTGTGCTGAGGTTTCCCTTGGTGGGAAAACACTGAATGGAGGGATTTCCAAATAATTTCCTCACAGAAAAAAAGCTACCACAACAAAAGAGGGAGATGGGAGACTAATACTTCAGGCAATTTTACTTAATAAAGAATAAGTAGACTTATCTTTTCTTCCTTTGTTCTGTGAGTCATTGCTTCCTATTTTCTGGCAAATGAGGATAGAAATTGAATTCTTTGCTGAGAATTTCTTACCATCCTTTCCTTGCATTAGTTCATGCCAGCAGCCTTCTGTAGTCCAAAATACAATTCTTAACAAAGCTTTTCGAACAGGGGTTATTAATAATGAAAATTTTAAATAGGAGTCAGGGATTTTGGTAAGAAATTCAAACTGTAATAAAGAAGTTATTTTCTATTATATTACAAGACTGAAACTAGCTTTGACATTTCTATAATTCTAAGACTTTTAAATATAGGAATGATTGGATCATATTCACAAATTAACACAGTCATATGAATTCTTCAACAACATTTTAAGGAAGAGATTTAAATCAATTTCTTCTTTATAAGACAGAGAACTATACTGTACTGAAATTAAATACCTATCTAAATCATTCCTTCCACGCAATCATTACACAGAAATTCCACAAAGCAGCTAGACTCCAAAAGTAGATACAACTACTTCAGTTCATTATATAATTCACAAAACTTCAGTTTTTAAAAAAAAAAACAACTGTATTTGCACTCATTTCTTTGTTGTCATCAATAAATGTTTCGCCCCAAGTGTACAAGCCATACTGTCTGACAGCTGAAAAATGGAGCTGTCCATTACCTACAACCAGGCCCTTCTGTCTGGAAAAACAAGTGACCAACAGGTTGCGTTCATTCATTCTGAGTCTGCATCTACAATTAGGGGAAGCTGGTTGATTTCAGCCCCTGCCTTCCAGCCCTGCAGAGCCGCCAGGAGACATTTCATGAACTGAGCACATTCTCCTGCATGCGGGCAGGTAACTTAAGTAACAGAACAATTAGTACTTAAAGCACTAAATTAAAATTACCGAGATTTAATGCAAAATGTGTATCACGGCCAGCAACCAGAAGAAATTCTCCTGCTTCCTAATGCCCTTTAAAAACATTTAGATGTTTTTTATAGTGATCTGTCACATAAGTATTTGCAGTAGTCATGTTCTGATTCAAAATAAGATAATTTTGAGTTTTACTAAGAAGTATAAATTAACCCAGACTTCAGGTTTCAAGGTTCAATTCATGTAATTTAGTATCTCCAAAGATATTGAAGTATATACAGCTCCAAGACTAAATGCTCTTTCTAAACACCAATGTGCTGTTGTGGCTTATATGATTTTAACTCTCATTTGCATAATACTGCTCAGAGACACCTTTTTTTTAATTCTCAGGAGGCCTACAGAAGGATTCAGCTTAGATAAACTTTTATTTCAGTTAAGAAGGTATTTATATGAGTTACAACTCTACAAACACCATTCAAATTCAATGATTCAACACTAAAATTCTTCTTCTTCCTTTCCTAAGCACGTATTTCAAATTTTTAAGTGATTTATTTGACTTACTTCATAGGTGCTAGCTCTCAGCTCAGACACTTTAGCTTTTATTGAGCTTGGAAGGATCTTTACCGACAGTTCCTCTTAGCTTTGTAGCGAAAAAAAAATGAGCCAAAGCACATTCACTGCTGCAGCACACTACAGGTACAAAACACATGAGCAAATGGCTCTTGCCTTTCAGGCACTTGGGCAAAACTTGCACAGCCACTGTACAGGGCAGCCACTCCCTCCAGTTTTCGTTTAAATCCTGAGTCTCAGAAAACACTTAATTCTCCAAGTGTCACCAACCCTGTACCCTGCAACTTTAAATACATGTGTGCAAGGTAGAAACGAATAAAATTTCATCAGGAGTTCAGATCTATTTGCACTGAGATCCAAGAGTATATCTCTATCCCAATCAAGCTCATTATGAAAGATGATTTTTATAAAAGCTAGTAGTTACTGGTCATGGAGAAGCATGAAGTGCATAACTTGCAGCTAAAACTTACAACATTCCTTAGGATACTGCCTATGGCAGCTTAGGATAATGTCTGCTACTCAGCAAATGTCACAGCAGAAACATGCAATTTCCCCATGACACAGATTTCCTCTTCAGAAAGTTTCAGAGACAAAGCATTCAGTCTCTTGTGGGACAGGGATGTTACTTTCTGCATACACGAGTCCAGTGGTGATAATTTTCAGATAGCAGAGAACCCTTGAGAAGGCTTTGTCTCTTGCCTGCATTTACATTTATGCCATCTCCACAGAAGGGGATTATCAGGGGAGATTACTGAAAGAGACACTGAACCTTTTCAAAATGCAGTTTTGTCCTCAAAACATAGTCAATTGCATTAAGAATGCTTTAATGGTCATAGAAGTATGATAATCCCTGTGTTGCAGTGTAACTGCAAGGCAGCTCCTCCTTAATATATGAGAGGTCTTGTCCAGCTGGAAGGTAAGGGAACAAAAGAGCAGTTACAAAGTCCTGCATTTTAAATAGCATCTGCAGTCCTTCAGCTACAGAAAAAGAAGTGCTTGCCTCAACAAACAAAATTCTGAAGTTGAACAATGCTTCATCAACTCATTGCATTGTATTTTTCAAACTGAAAGGATCCCAGCTCCTTTCAAATTTGGATAGTGTCATCTTAATAATTCACTTGGCTACTTTCAAACTGTTCTTTTCTTGCATAATCACTGATAAAAGATCAAGTTAAATTTTATATTATTAAAAAACATGAATAAATATAACAAAAATCCAACAGACCCAGGTCTGAGAGACAACTTTCAACAGTATTTTCCCACAAAAGAGATTTGAATTTATTCAGTAAATATTTTTCCATCTCTAGGGAAATGATCTGTCTTTTAATACAGTCATTTAAGTCAACAGGATTTGTTTAGTCTTGTCAGATTTGATAATAGCTTCTTAATGGGCACAGCGAAAATGCACCTGTTCAGAGTTTACTCTGATCCACTTTGGTTTTTTCCTCTATTCATACAGGTAGCACTAGTGTATGTGTTTTGTTAAGAGTATAGAAATTTGGCAAGAAAATAAACTCCCTTGTGCTCCAGCTGGTCCTCAGAGATCAGAGGCTCTGGGTGCAGCTGGGATTGAGTTCTGATTGTAACCCACCTGGCACTAAGTCTGGTCATGTTCAATAGGAACTTCCACGAGCACAGAATCACAAATAACTGCAGTTTCAACACTGTAGGTCTGGTTGTGGTCAATAGGAACTTGTGCAATCACAGATCCACAAATAGTGTGGTTTAGTGAAGCAACAGAAAACAGATTCAGAATTGAGGTTGATAAATTCACTTGATGCAATAGAGATACAATAGTAACAACAATAATAATAATTGTATGCAGAAGTTTACCAAAAAAGGCATCCTTGCTTGGGAGGAGGGAGAAGAGAGGAGAAGAGAGTAGCCCATCAGCTGTCTCCAAGGTCTTTGTGGGTTTCATTCCTAACTAGGTGACATTTCTACCCTGCTTGTACACAGCCTGATCTTATACCCCTTCTCCATATCGTGATCCAAGGGGGGAATTGAGCAATATAGTCGTGTATGGGGTAGTGTGTACTTCATTGAGCTTAATAGCATATGCAGAGTTTGCCTGTTAATATTGAAATGTCCCTTAATTAAGGCAAAAGTGGGTTTTTTGGCCATGGTGTCCTTCAAAGTCCTGGTTATATGACTTTTCTCCATTCTGTGCCTTCGTTAGAGCCTAAACAGAACCATCGTATCTCCACAGCACCTCCTCCTTCAGCCAACTCATCCTTTCCTGATGTCAGCCACGCAGATCTCCATCCCCAAAGACAACGCAGAGGGTACACAGTGTAGGCTGTGATAGTTAAGCCTTAGTCCTTGCCTGGCTGCTTGGTCATCATCCTCTGGTATGATGTCATCACGCCTGAAGAATTACCTTTGATTATTTCTGGAAAGCAGAGTTATTCTCCAAAGTAAAATTCCTGCATCCAACAGGGTATACATCACCATCATAGCCCTGATGAGGCTTTTCAATGGAGGCATGAGCCTACTGAGGTCTGGCAAAAGCAGCTGGTCCTCTGCTGCACACAGCGACACCGAGTCATCTCGGGAGCAGAAGTCTTAACTGGAAAACTTAATTAATAAGCCTGGTGCAGAAACAATAGAGAGCAGTAAAGATTGGCATGTGAAATAGGTGCACCATGCTAAGGCTGGCAGTGCTATCCACGTGGAAGAGGTTTCTTTCTCTTTAAATAAAGGTTTCTGTTGCCTGGCCTGAAGGTAGCAATTTATTTTTTTTTAATCGTTATTTTCTCTCATTTTAGAAAAGTTGAAGGAAATATCTTTTCAGCCTTCAGTCAACCAAACCACCATGGCAGATTCTTTCTGTCTCGAGTTAGCTGTTGAGATGTAAGCGCTGCCCTGACAATTCACACTGAGGAATTTCATGATTTCATGATCTCACAGCATCGATGCTCTCACTAGTTACATTTCCACAGCATCAGACTGGTGCTGTGTTGTATTTGGAATTAATACACACCATTAATATTTAAACTATTAACTTTTTTATATTCTAGCTGCATCTAACTGACCAGTGTGAAATATTTTCCCCACTTCCTGGTTCAATTTTGAGCTTTCCTTCTAGCTCTGATGGCTTTCTTCCAGATTCTGGTGTAGAATGTCACCAAATATAGGTGCTTTAGTGCAGGTTTAGTTCTCCTTGTCAGCGCAAAGTGAATGAATAAGAACAGTAATATAAATCTAGCACAAAGCAGATTCAGAACCTTCTTTTGCTAGCAAAATTAGTATTCTAAATCCTCCAGATTTACACATCATACTACTGCTGGGACTGACCTGTGCCCCGTCTTCAACTTAGAAACCAAGCTCTGATCCACTCTGCGTGCAGCTCTGCAAATTCACGTTATAAATGGATAATTGCATTCACTATTATTAAACCTAATAAAACTTGGACGTCATGAACAGCATGAAGGTCACCAAGATGCCCAAGCCTGAAGAGATTCAGAGTAAAATAAAACAAAATAAGAAGTTGAAAAGGTGGGGGACGGGATCGCAGAGGTACTTCCTCGGCTTTTTTCTTTCCCCTCCCCGACACCCACCCGCCCGTCCGCCCGCGGAGCGACCGCCACCCGCGGCGGCTCCTCATCTCCGCCGGGCGGGGCCGGGCCGGGTCGGGCCGGGCCGGGCTGTACCTGGGCCGGCCCCTCCCCGCNCTGGGCCGGCCCCTCCCCGCCTCCGCCGCCGCTACAAAAGCGGCCGCCGGAGGCCCCGGCGCGTCTGCAGCCGCTCTGCTGTGCCCGCTGCGGAGCCTCCGCGGGGAGCGGGAGCCGGAGCCTCGCCGGGCCCCCGCACATGGGGGCCGCCCCCGGACATGCCCTCCTCGCCGCTCGGCTTCGCTCTCCTGCTGCTGGCGGCCGCGGGAAGGTCCCTCCCGGTGAGGCGGGTGAGTGACTGCGCTGAGCGCGGGGGCTGCGCGGTGCCGGCCCCTGCCCCGCGGGGCTGTCCCGGCCGGGCCGGGCGCCCTGAGAGGAGCCCGCGGGGGCTGCGCTCCACCGCGGTTCTTCCGTAGCCGCGGGTCCGGGCGCGCCTCGACGAGAAGTCAGAAGTTTTAAACACATCACTTTTTGGGCGCCCACGCCAACACTTGCGGCACAAGCGGCGGCCGCCGGGGACGGCGGGGCTGGAGCGCGGAGAATTCTCCGTGCGCGGGTCCCGCGTACGAGGCGTGCGGCCCCGGCGGGGGTCTCCGCGGGCGGGTGTGGGCTTAGGGCGAACGGAGAGGAGGAAAGAAGCGGAGACGCTGCTACTCCGAGGGCATTGCCCTCGAGGTAATGCTCCCCCCGGCACCCACAGGAAATAACACGCGTGTCTGTTATGGCAAACAAATGTAGTGCCGTGGGAAAACCAGAGCAGGGTCCTGGCGGGGGATTGTAGGGTCGGCTTTGACACAGCGTGAGGGTGGGAAAGCAAAATATAATCTGTGTGAACAGCAAGAAGAGGCGATGGGGAGAAGGAAGAGGGCCAGGGAAAGGATGATGAACAGAGAAGGCTGACTGTAGTTTGGTGGATTGGGGGCAGAGAGATAAGAGAGACTGATGGGGAGGGATGGAGGTTACAGCGTTGGGGTGGCAGTAGGAGGAGGCTACTGCTGTAGGGGAGAGCAAGGACAGGCTCAAAGCTGGCACTGTGGGCTGTAGAGGTCAAGTGTATCTGATGATAGACCGAATACACTGTCAAGTTTCCTTCCAGTTGCTAAAAGCTTTTGCAGTTGTAGATTTCTATAATACAGCACTAAGAGGATCTGTTTAATACCCAGCTGGGTCTAAGCCTGTAGGGTTGTCTGACATGTTGGGTGTTCTTGGTGGGTTTGTTTTACTTGCTGTCTACCTCAGGCCCTTAAAGGTGCAACAGGCACAATTTGCCCTTGGGAACATTCCAGTTAGGAAAATATCTTCATTGTTAAGATGATCAAACACTGAAACAGGGGCCCAGAGACTGGGGAGCCTCCATCTGCAGAGGTATTTGACAGGATCACTGAGCTACTTGAGCTTGGACCACAGAGCAAACTAATGGGGCTGCCAGCAGTAGAGAATGAAAATTAAGTACATTTCTGAGCCAAGGGGCTTCCTTTACCTGGATGAAGAACTGGGAGCAGGTGAGAAGAAAGAGGCTTCCATGGCCTCAATGCTATAACTTCAGTCATATAATAAAACAAGTACTTTTATAGCCTTTTCTGACACTAGAGGGTCTTATCTGACAACTTCTCTAGAGCAGTGATTGTGCTTGTTGTATGCTGAGAAACTGTACAAAGTGCTCTGCTCAGTCACAAGTGTACAAAAGTATGAGACTGCTATCTGAATTCTTTTCTCATGTTCAGTTTAGAATAGTGTTAAAGGTGATATTTAAAGGAAACTGAAATTAGCACTGCACAGCAAAGAGCAGGTAGTAAAATCTGTGAAAGAAAGGTGTGAGAGGAAGGCAGAATTATGTGATACAAAGTTGAGGGAAGAAGAATTTTGTTGGTTTGTGTTTTACTTTGACTTTCTCTCTCTCCCCTTGCCCTCTCAAACAAGTGAGGAAGGGAAGAGGGAGAAGAGAAAGCTGAGAATGTATGTAGAAGGAAGAAAAATCTTAGTACAGAGTTTTTATCTGAGGTGGTGGTGCTTACATGCCATCATCTTAAATGCAGGGTGATGGGTAATTCCTAGGTCTAGATCTTCCTTACAGAATTGAGGGTAGTACAATGACCAAAAGCTGGTAGCACATGGCTGCATTGCAGAATCTCATTACTAATGACAAGCTTGCGTCCTTTCCCTGTTTGGCCTTGAGCAGTGATGCCCTGCTGCTGAGAGAGCTGACAGAGCTGGCCACTGGTTCCCTGCCATCCAGCCCTCTCTTGGATTTGGATTTCAGATCCTGCTTTTCTATGTAGTACTTTTGCTCAAAGGTTTGATAAGATAATTTTGAAGAAGTAGTTTAAATGTCAGTGAAGAGCAGAAAAGAGCTGTGCCAAAATTCTGATTTGGGGGGTCCTGTTCTTCAAACTACCCCTGCTTTTGTTTCACAGGCTAAATGGGAATAATAGAGGTGGTCTGGGTAGAAGTCGAAACAAATGAATTCAGTGGAAAGGCTATAGATATTTTGCTCTCCTCACCTCTTATTTCTGAAGTGCTCTGGTATGGGAATAGAAAAGCACTCATGTAAATATCAACACTGAGCGTGTGGGTATGTGCATGTTACTGGTGCTCTGTTGCTATTGTGTTACTCAGGCTTATTTAGGTACAGCAGCCGGCTGTTCTCCCGATCAACAGCATGACTTTGTTAGGCTGCGGGTGTTACGGGCACGTAGAGTTAGTTACTGCTACTTGCTTACCCTTCTGAAGCCTGCTGTGGCTGCTTTCTAGTTCTGCATGCAGCATGTGCTTCTTTAACTGTGGGTGTATAGGATCAGGTATTTGTCTCCAGGAGGGCTAGTTTTGGATCCCGATAAGCTTTGAGGAAATGATGCAGTGTGAGGGAGATGGTTTTGAATGCCTTGTTAGTCTGCTGTACTCTGCCCTTGAGGGCACGGAGGTGCCCAGAGTGTTTGCATGCCCCAGCCCAGGCTTGCAGAACCATGCCTATTTTGACTTCTTGGTTCTGTTACATGCAGTAATGCTGAGAAAACTGAACTGTGGTTCCTGACTACCACTTTCCTGTAGATCTGTGTTCTTTAGAAGTCATTAGGGTGGGAAAATGACTGTAGATAAGAGCTTGGCTGAAAAACAAAAAGAAAAGTGAACCTGGAAACTAGTGACTCCTTGCAGAAGCAAGGATGGTGAGTTGGACTGCATCTTGATTAGCTGGATCTTCACCTGGGTAAAAGTCCCTCCATTAGTAGGTTGGCTGGAGGTTCTGAGTTACTCCTTTTCTCCATTTTCTGCTCCCAAAAGCTTCACAGAACTATTTTTTGGTTTTGGGGGGTTTTTTTGTTGCCTGCACTCTGAAAATCAAAATATGCTAGAGCAGTCTCAGCAGCATATACTGGCAGAGGTATAGAAGGCAGTGAGGAAAGGGTGGACAAGGTCTGACACTGGGCCATCTTGCTGTAGTTATTATTCAAGCATACTTGGCTGGCTTCTAGGTAATAGGCTGCTTTCCCAGGAATATGGCCAGGTTCTTAAAAACTTAATATTTGTAGGCTACTTAAGTTTATTATTATGGTGTAAAACTTAAATTAGATGATTGTACTATTTAATGCAGATTAAATTGCTCTCCCAAGTGACTAAAACCTTTATGTATTCATAAAATGTGGGGATCTTTTTGTTTGTTTTGTTTAGAAGCAACTCTAATTTTCTGGAAACTTTACAAAGCTAGTGACAGTGTGTGTGCTATAAAGCCAGATGGCCTAACATAGCAAATCTGATTACACAAACTAAAAAGATACTTGTTATGATATCCCAAACATGACTGTATTGAGGGGAGGTGGGGATGACACATGGCATTTCAGGGTTAAGGAGCCTAGGACAAGGGCATGTAGTGACAGGATATGGGGGAATGGCTTCAAACTGAAAGAGATTAGGTTTAGATTAGATGATAGGAAGAAATTCTTTAGTGTAAGGATGTTGAGGCACTGGAACAGTCCCAGAGAAGTAGATGCCCCATCCCTGTCAGTGCTCAAGGCCAGGCTGGATGGAGCTCTGAGCAGCCTGGTCTAGTAGAAGGTGTCCCTGCCCGTGACAGTGGGGTTGAAACTAGGCGGTCTTTAAAATCTCTTTCAACCCAGGCAGGCCATTCCATGATTCTGTGATCTCCAAGGGCCACAGGAAAGGACTGTATTTCACTCAACAGAACAATGACTTGGCCCTTAGCATTGTTTAAAAGCTCTGATGTCTGTTCCAGGAAAGTTTAAGTTAGTGAAACATCTCTTAAATCCTTCCCCCTTTTCCTATTGCCATTACTGCACCACCACCATTCCACACACAGACCACACCACCACCACTCCCCTGCCCCCCAAACTGGGAGACAATCTGAGAGTTTGGACAGAAGTGTTTGAGGAAAAGTGTAGACAGATACAGCTGGGCACGGAAGGACGGATATTATGGCTGTACACCACATGTAGCTCTCCTTTGTGAGAAGAACTTGTATTGTCAAAGTGAGATGGAAGTGATAGAGCTTTGCAAAACTAAAACTCCTGCACTCCAGAAGTTGTGACTCTATAGCTGAGATAAATTTCAGTGAAACTGGGCCTGATACACATAACATAAACAGTTGTCAGCTGGCTGTCAGATTTTTAAAGGCATTGTATCATATCCTGTTTCTGCTAGCCTGTATAAATAGGGCTTTAATTTGCCGCATTGATTGATTGCCAGTTACTTGAGACAACACACCAGAGGAGCTGTTATCTCTGAAATCACAGGGCCTTCACTAGTTTTTAACTTGGAAATAGTCCTTTTCAAAACTGATTGTTTCCTTCTGCAGTGGTATTGGGAAATGAAAGCTGTTACCATCTTCTTTCATTAACAGCTTTCTCGTTTCTGTGATAAACCAGTGTATGTACTGCCACCAAGGCTGCCTGCTCAAGTTTCCTTGTGCAGTACATCAGTTCTATTAGTTTGTGTCTTAACAAAAGTAAGTGTACACAATAGCAGGTATGTCTCTGTTTTGGGAAAAAAAAATTGTCAGCCAAGTAGATAAGACTTTTATTTAAGCTCTACAATGTTGTTTTCTTGTGAGCCCGAATTAAAACCTTGGGCAGGAACTCATTTCATTAAATAAAACTTCCTCACCTAGCTACTGAAAAAGACCAAGTTTATTGCTTGCATCCAGTGTTTCCCATTAGAAGAGGGATAGGGCAAACAGTATCTAGGGATCTCTAGCTTGCCAAATAGAAGGTAACCCCTTCAAATGTGATAGTTTCATATGCAGCAAATTTGAATTTACAATGGGTGAGAAAAAGTTTGGTGGTGGTGGCTGAATACTGTTCTTTGATGCCTCTTTTTGTTCAGTGTTGGAAACTGGTATTGATGAATTTCAACCACACTGGGCTATGATTGCTGTATTCCAGTGATCCCTTGCCTTGGTGTGAATGTGGAGGAGCTTAGGAAATATGTGTCAATCTTCACAGGCAGGAGGAAAATCTCCAGAAAAAGTTGCAGCACCATCACGATCTGTGGTTTGTAAACATAAACATGAAAAGCCCACCCCTTCCACTGCTGGAGGAAAGTAGATGACTCTACTCTTACTGCCAGGGATATGGACCTGTGCAAAAGGACACTCCCTGCAATTTTACTGGGACTTCAGTAAGCCTTACAGACAGTGTTCCAGGGATACAGTGTGGCACATCTTTGTGGAGGAGAACATGATTGGATTCCACCAGTTGTCCTCCCCTTAATCTTTATGGTCTTGTCTTCTTAAAGAAACAAGCAACTGCCACTGCCTCTGATGTCTGTGAATGAATTGATCCAGGTTGCTTAAGTGTGGCTGCGATACCATAAACAGCTCTTTGCTAAATGTGTACATGAAACCTTGTGAGCAGCCCCAGCCCCACGGTCAATTATGGCTTCTTAATATCATAAATACTGCAGTTACTGTATAGAGAAGGCAGGGGCTTAATTTAATTGAATGAACAATCAAAAATATGGCAACTCTGTAGAGGAAATTGTACTTTAGAGATGTGAAAAAGAATATTTCCTTCCTTCAGCTGGTCATTTTATTGACTACATCTTACTGCTGTTTCACCATAATTGATTGTTAATAGATTGCTGTCTTAATGTTGTCTGGTATTGACTGCTATTTTTTCTTGCAATTGATTGCATTTCACTGTTAGTTCACCTTCTTGCCATCTTTTTCCTCAATTGTTTTATGCTGGCTTTTTCAATTACCATATTTTTGTCTTGTGCTCATCTGTTTCTTGAGCTCATCTGCATTCACCTGCTCTGTTCTTGCCTTGTCCCACTCGTGCACGTGCCCTGCCACTCTCCAAGTGCCTTCTTTGATGACTTCAGGACTTTTGAAACTTGCGTTCTATTATTGATAGATACTGTTTTAGCTTTTGGTTTTTTTTTATCACTCATTTCCTTGCTCTGTTACTTTTCCTATGTGCTCTCTGTTGCATTGTGGGACAAGCTCAGGAAAAGGAACCTGCTTTCTTCTTGTGCCTTGGAGTCAGCTAAAGAGTTGTGATCTTTGTAGAAGAACCTTTTTGCATGTGTGAAACTATGAACCCTTGGAGTGCAACTGAGAAGCTTGTGGCTCTTTTGGTGTCCTGCCTTCTTCACTACATTCTGGCTCTCTGGTTCCTTAGAGGACAAGTGAGTGCGAGTTAACTTGTCATCTAAATTTTGTTGTAATTGGGCCGTATCTGCTCACCCACATGTGCCTCTTACCCTTGTTCAGGTTGATTTTTCCCCTCTCCTTTCCATAAAATTGCACTGCTTCTCTCCTCCTCCCCTCCCTCCCCAGCTGCCCCTTCTCCCCATGAAGCAGTTTCTTTGTTAGATTTAATGAGTTTAGGGCAAAGAGGAGGGGGAATGTAGGGTGTGTATATGTCCTACATCGGACAATCTCTGAAGTCCTGCTCCTTTTAAGACTTTAATTTCTGACTAGGATGCTTTGGTAACTCCTCTGACAACTGGAGCTCTGGTGCTCCTCAGTACATCAATCTGAAAGCTGAATCACATTGAAAGGCCTGGCATCAGGTAAACCAAAAACTTGTGTGAGCAGCCTTAGGGAGAGCAGTGCTGTCCTATAAATCCTTTTCTAAATGGGAAGAATGGTGACCACTGAGACTTTTGCATTGAGAACGTCTCTGGCAGAAGTGTATGGAACTGTTCTCTTCCACCAGAGCATGTGTTTGTGGCAGCATGTGTAGGCTGAGACTTGCTCTTGTGTGTGAACGAGCCAAATGCAGATGAGAAGCTCAGGCCCTGCCTCCTGGCTACTCTGGCTCTGCTTATGGTGGGTGTTTCTGTGTTGCTTTGAAAGGTGGTCCAGCTACCTGTGAGCATGATGTATGTGCTGAAGCAAGTTGAGGAATGGATGCCAGAGCCAAGCTTTACCCTGATGACTACCAAGCACTCAAGGGAGGTGTACAAAAGTCATTGCAATGAAATGAGTCTACTGTACCTCATAAAACCAGTCTCAGGTTATTTCATGATATGTAGCATTAATCTTCCTCTGAATTCTGCTAATAGCAAGCTTTTATATATTATAGGAAACAACTGTTGCATTTTTTCATTTGCTAATATTCCTACTCCCATTCTGCTCCGTAGGTATCAGCACTGCTGATGTTGTGACCAACATCTCCTGCATGTCCTGGATGCTATATTCATCCTTATGTATTATTTCATTGTGAAAATTCATTTTTTTTTCTCAAAGCATATTCCAGTTGGTTAATTGCAGCTCAACGTTTTTTGCAACTGAGTTTCAGAGAGTTTGTTTCTCATGTAACCAGACTGAGTCAAATTTTGCATATGCTCATCTCTTAGCAATTCAGTCTACCTTGACATCTGAAAGAAGCCCTCATAAAATGAGTGTGATTGGACTTTGACAATATAGGGTGTGACTGGGGGACATAAAGGACAGATGACAAGCAGGTGACTTCTCAGCTGCAGCAACAGGGCCACAGTTCTCTAAGAACCTCTTAGAGCAAATAAATCAGAGAATTACCTTATTACCTTTGATGGGTGTCAAAACCTGTGACCACCTTCAAAAAAAACCCCAAACAAACTTGAAAATCACTCTAAAACAGAAGTGAACTTCCAAGGCATTCTAGAGCATCTTTTTTAATTTGAAGTTTGCTGTAACTTTATAAGGCATTAGGAGAAGAGTAGGTGAGGGGGTATAGTATGTTCCTGCAACTGCAAAGATCTTACCACCAAGTCTTTAATGTTTTTCAAGATGACATAGTCAGTTTTTAATAGAGAGAATAAAGGACAAAGGGTTTGGGCTCAGTTAGATGGAGAGACTGTTTGTTTTTTAAACAAACTTGTTATGTTTGAGGTTATGTATGCACAAAGCATACAGGAAAACATTTGATGTCCATGTTAGCAGGAGCCTTGGTGGATGTGGCTTAATATTGTGTTCTGTGCTGCAGTTCATCTCCAAAGCCCCAACTCTGGGGAAGGGTTAGAGACATTAGAATAACTTTCTCTTGACTTCTGTCTAGTACCCTTCTGTGATATTTGTCTCTTTCTTAGATTTTTATTGAGTGGAAGATAAATCCTAGGCACAGTCTGCCATGTGTATGGTCAGCAACCCAGAAGGTGTTTTTTGCTCTCTCCTGTAAAGGAGAGACTGGCCTGCCTGATATCTCCAGTCCTCTTTCACAGATGAATTTCCTGACACGCACAGGCTCCTGGCAATGCAGTAGCCTCTTCATAGATTTTCTTCAAGATGGAAATGGATAACTTTGTTTCTCCTCTGACATATCTAGAGTGTTGTACAGAGGCTTCTGAAGAGTTGCTGGAAGTCATTTTGAGATGCAGAAAGGATTGGGTGTACAGAAGCATTGAGAAGTATCAGGTGTCTTACTTTGTCTAATTGGGGGGGGAGGGAACCAGGAAACTCAAAAGGCTTGGTTTATAGGTTACAGAATGTTCTATTCAACTACTACTTTATGAAATTACTAATTTATTCATCCCAGTGTGATCTTTGTGTTGTTCAGGCTCAGAGTGAGCACCTTGAGAGCTGGAATAAGGTGGCAGAGCAAAGTACCTGTCATGTTTGCAAAGTCCAGAAACATGTTGCCTTAATGGCTGGCTGTGACTTCTCTGCTGACTGATCGTTGGGCTGAAGAGGTCTGTACATAGAAATCCACATTTTGTGCCTTTCAGAGAGAGTGAGAACATAAGTATCAGTGCTTGAATTCTTCAGTCTACTTCAGTATGTGAAACTGAATGGTAATCATGAAGTGTGAGGGGAACACCAATATCTAGGAGGGTAACAGCCTATCTCCTATGCCCCAAAATCAGCAGAGGTGCTACTGCTGTTGTGGAAGGAGCCAGACCCTGTAAAGCAGTTGCACTTCCTCCTAAGTCACCTCTAAAAGGATATTGGTACAGCTGTGGATGGGTTATAAATAACATATACAGCTATGTATCACTAGATTGGTGATAATCAGTTAGGTCCTCCTTCAGTCCTATTCCTCCCAAATGAAAATGTTCTGCTGTACAAACCTTGCTATGCAGAATGGATTAAGCTTTTAGTTTTTATCCCTTGGGATGGGAAAATTAAAGGTGTAGTATTTGGTCTAAATTATTTGAAATAGCAATTGGTCTTTGCTTTTGTCAGATGCTGTGATGCTCTCTAATATACTGCCTTTTTCATTACTGTTTCTAAGTGAAGACAGATTCATCAAGTACCATTTGAAATGCATCACTCTAAGAATAACAAAAAGATCCCATTCCTTTTAAACTCAGTGACACTGCAGGCAGAGTAAACTCTGGAAAAAAAAGAAGACAGGTTGCTATTATGTGCTGTTTACAATGACACTGTTATAAATTGCACGTCAAATAAATTAAGATGTGTTTGTAGTGGACTTCTTTCAAAAAGCCCTAAATTCTTAATATGTATGACCTCTTTAAATGAAATACAGAGCATCACAGATGGCATGGATGGCTTTCAGATTTAAAGGTAGTCAGAAACATCCTGTTCAAACAGTATTTCAGAAAATGAAGTTCCAACACATTTACTGTTGTGATAGATGTCCTTTGAGCCTAGATCTTGGCAATCCTGTTTATTAGTTGAATTGAGTAAAAGTTGAAACAGGAAAGTTGAAAAACCTGCATTCAGTTGCACTCAGCTTTGCTCCTTATGGGCTTCCAAGGGGCAGCAATTTTATCTTTTAATTAACTATAATTAGTTAGAGGAGAAACTTGTACTAGAAGAAAATTGTCGAATAATTATTTCATAACTATTCAGTATGCTCTGTATTTGTTCATTGCTCTTTGGGGATTAAGACACCTGGTGGTAATGAATGAGGCTATTAAAGCTTTGTAGAATAAAACTGATTTTATTACTAATAAGATGTAATGATAAAGGAATGTTAGCTTAATAGTTTGAACTCTTAACTTAATGGCCTTGCAATAGTAGAGATGGTTTTAAATTGCAGAAAATAAAGCTGGAGTTGGAAACTGCATTTCTTGATTTCTTACGTGTTTTGATACTTAGATGCCATTGGAACCACAGAATGGCTGAGGCTGGAAGGAACCTCTGGAGGTAATCTGGTTCAACATCCTTGCTCAAGCAGGGACACTTATTTATTTGTGTAGTAAGGTAACATCAGTGCTGGTGGGTCACTGAGCTGCCAGAGCTCTGTATTTCCTGATCTGTTTTCCTACTTGCTGCTTATGCTAAATGAGTGGTGAGACATCCTCTAATGGTTGAACAAAGCTTTTGTCTTGCTCATTGCTCCTGCCTTCTTTTGCATTCTGCCACTGTTCGTCTGTCTTAATTAGCTATAAAATAAATTTACTGTGGTGTTTCACCAATCTGAGCTTTTTTTGAGGTGAAAAGATCTAGTAAGTCTCTGTACAGTAGACTTATAATCACCTTGGATTGGACTCAAATAGACCTTTACATGATCACACCAGCAATTAAATGCTGAGTAAGGAAATGGGCAGATGAGTACATGGATTAATCTCTTCCCCTACATATTAATTCTAGAGGAAGCTGTTACATTAGTAGACTGTTAATTTTCTGTAAAAGAAGCCTTGAGTTAATGTAGCTTTGACTGCTTCTGCTTTGTTTTTGCAAAATGGTGTCACAGACGTTCCAAATGTGAACAGCAGTCTCTTCTTTGGACCTTTACTGTGATCTTACAGGATGCTCTTCCTTTTCCTGGAAGGATGATATAGAGGAGTTTTGGGATGGGTTTTGTTTGTTTGTTTTGTTTTGAGGGGTGTGTATGGTGTATTGTAGAGAAACTCTTTGAAAACCTGGTCAGAATAAAATGTTTTTCAACAGAAAATTAATGAATGTGTCAGGACAGGTGGGGAGTATGTGCTTTCACCTACAGAAAGTAGTTGGGGTCCTCTTTGGGGATAGGACTCAAACGTCTTTACAGGGGGAAGGGAAGAGGAGAATGTGGGTAGCAAGCTGTCCATGTTGTTGCTGTGGTGGTCATTGTTAGTCTGAGCAATCAAGGGAGAGGTGCCATCCAAACAGTGGTTGTTGGTGACAAGGAATCCACCAAACTCAACTTGTGGCTTGCTCACAAGCTGTTGTTCTTTGTTGGAGTTTTCTTTTTAGCTTCTGTGGTATTTGTGCTTTCAAATAAAGGCTTTCTTCCAGAACTAGAAAATGGAATAGTCAGGTGAGAAAAGAAGCAGAGGTGTCTCAAGATTTGTGTTAAATGTCTTTGTGGCCCCTCATCAAATCTGGTGGAATATTTTGTAGCTGATAGATGATGAGAAATGTCCAGATTTGGGCCTTGAGGAAGTGTTTCCTTTTTTTCTTTTACTATCTTGCATGGAAAGACTTAGTTACCTTGCTCTCTTCATTTTAGGGAGATTGAGTCAGGTGAGTAACATTCCTGTGGGTTTACATGTTAATTATTGAATAGGGAAATGGATTACAGTGTTGCCTTACATTTTGTGTAGGAAGTAGGAGCTGTCGTCACTCTTGCTATTAAAAATGTGTGTCTGGCTATAACCCATTTGGGTGAGATGACCCCTTCCAAATACCTATTATGGGGAAGGAGTGGTAGTGCTTTCCTCCATGTGTGCTTAGTTCACCAAATCTGTGTGTTTGAATACTAATATGATGGGTGCCTTGGAAATAACTGTAATAGCTACAGAAAG
Organism: Gymnorhina tibicen; assembly: GCA_013399875.1. Lineage (NCBI taxonomy): Eukaryota > Metazoa > Chordata > Aves > Passeriformes > Artamidae > Gymnorhina > Gymnorhina tibicen. Next base: position 99,327 of record VXAZ01008120.1, read on the forward strand.
CAGTAGAGGAAGAATTGCTTTTTATATTGAGTCAGGGCTGAAGGACTGTGTTTGTCTGAAAATGTTCTCAGTTCTTGTATAATTGATTGCTGGTGGAGAAGGGGTTACAGCTGCACGGGAGACATCTTCATCAATGAGACTATTTGTGCTATTAAACACTATACTCTTCAGAGCCGGGCACTTAGTAACAAACCAAGCTCTCAGTCGGTGCTACATACACTACTGAGGGAGCTTGAAGGCTGTAATATTGGGAGAACAAAGCTAATGTAAACATCATTTATGGTTCATGAGGTTAACTTTCTACTTGCTCAAGCTTTCAATAATTAGTTTCTTTCATGTCTATTTTTTTGTATTGCCTGTTGCATGTAGAGTTCTTAGGTTCAGCAACTTGGTTCACAGCTTGGCTTTAAGCTTTGCTGTGTTGTGTCTTTCTCCGGTTGTCTTAGAAAAACTATAGAATATTTTCATCAACAGAAAGACTTACAGCTCTCTTTAATTGGGGCTTTGCCATTACGGCTGAGCTGCTTGGCAAAATGCTTATGTAAAGCCTTAAAGAAAATTCACATGCCTGAATATGCCTGTACTGTATGGGGAAGGAGAGAGAGCCTTTGTACTGACAGATCAAGGAGAAACTAAATTTCCAGTTAGTGTGCTAGAAAGAACTTGCATAAAAATCCTGAATTCCAAATATTTTCTCTTATCCCCAATTTACATCTGAGATGATAATCTTTATTTTGATGCTACTTCATGGCCTCTGGAGTTTTTTGGTTTGTTTTTAATTTATAGCTCTTCTTATTCTTCCCTCTTTCTCCTATTTTTGTCATGCTGGAAATATTTGGAGCAAAACCAAATTGTTGAAAAAACGGGTTTATTATATTGTCCAAAGTATCTGTATCTTGCTCAGTGGACAGCTGGGATCAGCACAGAAGAAAAGTATTACGTGAAAGACAGCATATGCAGCAGACTATGTCACTGGGAAATGAGAAGATAATTTCATAGCAAATTTGTAGCAAGCTTGGAACATTGTCAAGTATGGGATGACAGGCAGCCGACATGGAAATACTCAACTTCCACTACCATTGTGATCTAAATGCTTTGTGCTTATTTGCAATGCTTATCTTTTATTTAGTTTTATGATCCAAACTGGAAAATAAACTATTTGAACAGTTGGGAATGGAAAGTGTCAGCCTACTTCGGTCTTGACTAAATCATTTTCTCTTTAGCCGCCTTTTCCCTCTCATCTGTCTTCTCCTCCGCCCCGGCGCCTTCTTAAGTTTTTGACCATTTCTGGTCCAAGTAATCTGACAAGAGAAATGTTCTGTGGGTTAGTGTCCTTTCCATTAAAAGTTCTGGTAGAAACAAAGCAGACAAGCTGGCCTGTCTGCTGTGTGTTTGTCCGCTTGCCCAAGCTGCTCATCTAATGGGCCCCTCCAGGGAGCATGTCCCAGCTCTGGCCAGTGCTGTCTTCCTGTCCTCCATGTAGTGAGTTACTGCCTTTTTTGGCTGTGTTGTTTCCTCCCTTGAATTCCATGAAATGGATACTACTGAACAACTCCAGTTAAGATGGAGATTTTTAGGAAGTTCCCCCCCCCCCCNCGTGTCATTTTTTGGAAGGTCCCCCCCCCCCCCTTTTTATGTAGTGCTTAGCCTACAGAGATATTCTGGGCTCACCTGGAGCCTCACTAAATTGTAGTGATGAGCATTTGTGTTTCTTCTGGTTTTGAAAAGCTAGTAAAAGTGTCCTTTTGTCTGTTTTTCTCCCTCCTTTTTTAAAACACTCTGCATAGCTGAATGATCCGTCATTTTGGAGACACGAATTGTAAAGGATTTAACATCGTGATTTTCTGACTTGCTTATTTTAATAATTGGAGAGTGTTGTATTAAGGATGTTGCAGGATGTTTGCTTGCACAAGGACTTATTCACTGCATCCGAATAAATCTTGGTTGCCATAAAGGAGGAGGATGCATCTTAGTGACCTGAACCAAAGCTGTTCCTGCAGGTTGTTTAGAACACAAGTTTTTTTATGTTTCTGCCATTTCCAACCTGTTTTTGGAGCTGACCTTTCCCTTCTTTTCCACTTAGTACTTTTAATTCTACCTGGGTAATGTGTTTTTACTTACATTTATGTAGTGGTGTTTGAGCAGAAACTTCACACACAGTGGCTTATTTACCTAATTTAAGTCGAAGTGTTTCAGTGAACTTTCTGCCCTCATAATCTACAATGCTAAAGCAGAAAAGATGCCTGAGGTGGAAAAGGGACTGCTGTCTGTAGTACAGCAGTGTGCTACTTTGGTAGCTGCAAGGAACAGATGTATTTTTTTGGGCAAGGTGTTCAGGCATGAAGGCTTTTACCAATCTCTACAAGCAGATGTGATCTACAGCCCTGATACTGCAGCACTTCCATCTACAGATTTTGACTTGTTTACCCAATTCATTCCTTCTAACTGGAAAAGTAAAAATAAAAAAAGTAAGCTCCATCTGCAGCTGCAAAGCTGGAAGAGTAAAAATAGTGTGAAAGGAAAAAATTATCATATAAAAAGCACAAATACTTTTAACTTTGAGGTGATAGTGATGCTTGATAGTGTCCCCAGTACCTCCAGCTCTGCAGGTGTCTTCTTAGAACTTAAACTGTTCTTGTAGGAAATGGAAGTGGTGGCTAAAATAACTCCAGCAATTATGTATAATGAAAAGGTAAGGAAGGTGATGGCAACAAGTACAAGCCAACAGTTTCAAAAATGGTAATGAAAATAAAACTGTCTAACAAGTCTGCATAATCTCAGGCTAAAGAACTGGTTCCTGTATCAGAAACCAACTACATGGCAGTGGGGTGGAGGAGCCTGGAATCTCCTTTGCAGGGCTCCAAACCATGTGGTGGTACCTAATGGTTAAGAGTCTTTGAAAATTCAATTTCTCTTTGCTTTCACTAGTAACTCTTAACCATTTAAATTGATACTCATCCAACAGGGTTGTGAAAAGACTGAAAGAGGATCTAACCTCATAAATATTAACCAACTTGTTATCTTGGGAAAATTGAGGCAGATACAATTTAATTACTTCAGCTCCATCTTATTAATTAAAACTATTGTGACATACTTCATGTTTTGCAAGGTAGTTACTCTTTAGCAAAGTCATTTGCATGGTTAATTTAACTCAGACTCAAAATAAGTGAAGAATTCAATATTGAGGGTGATCAACCACAGTAGCAGCTTGCCTAAGCGTGCAGTGGATTCTTGGTCACTTGGAGTCTTCAAGTCAAGATTAGATCTGTTTCAGAATGGTATTTTCTGGTCAAGCTGGTGTGTGTGAAATGGATGCAGCAGTTGTGAGGCTCTAAACGTTGCTGTGTGGGAAATTGATGAGTTTATCATTTGAGTCCTTTGGCCTCAAGGTCACCGTTGCTGCAAAAGGTGAAAAATCATGAGCTGTATGGTAAGGAGTGTAGATGATGAAAATTTAGGGGCTATGTTGAAGTCCTCAAGTCTTTGCTTCTTTTGAGTAATACATTTGACTCCTGGCTTAACATTTTGAAACTGGTAATTCATTTTATATGCTGTACAGGATTTTACTTACTACTCACTTCCAAGATGGTGGAAAATTAAGATTATTCTTATGTCTCAGTGTGAGCTGTGCTGCATTTGCCTCTGCTTCACAGCAACACTTAGCCTGTCAAATATTTTTTATGTTTAATTTTACCTCTGAGAGTAAGGCTGTTTGGCTTGCAGTTGCTGATGGTATGAGTGCATCATAAGGCATAAGGAGAAGAGGGGAGTGAGGCGTGGGGGAGAAAATCACCACCTTTCTCTGGGGACAGAGAAAACACTGCTTTCAACAGTGGTGCTGGCTTATGCTGCTTTAAATGCTGATAGTTATGCTATAAGATGACCCAGTGCTTCAGAAGTACATTTTAAGGATGAACTGAGATGAAAACATAAGTCTTTTGCAGAGCAGGTTCACTCAGAGAGAACTTTTCCTCTGAAAATACATGTCAAGCCAAGCCTCTGCTATTTAAGTTCCTACGTTTTTTCTCTAGCATCTTCTCTGTGGATGTGTTCTGTTCCTACAAGTGCTGCTTGATTTAAGGTTAATGTCAGATGGGGAGATATGTAGCTGTGAAACTACTAACATGGAATGAGTTTAATTCCTTTAAGTGACCTATCCATTTTCAGCTTTATTACTGCATGGTCACTGCTTCCCTCAGTGCTTTTAAAATTGGAGCTGGGGGGAGGGGAAGCTTTGTGCTCAACTTTACCTTCCTCAAAATGAATAATTTTGAGACTTGACTGGAGGGGCAGCTCTCCTGTGTTTCCATTTGTCCAGGCTGGGCAGCTTACTTGAAGCTCTCTGCCATGTTTTTCTTTGCTTGCCTTATCAAGTTGCTTCTCCCTTGGGCTTTATCCTGTCTCTTGCTTTCTGAAAACAAGTGTGCTTACTGCTTGAACAGCAGTCTTCCTCTGTTGCTCACCTTCCCCTTTATTTTGAAGGTGTCCCCATGGCAAAGTGGCAAGAAATGGAAGTCTTGTCAGCTTTAACATCAGCACAATTGCAGTTGATTTCTGTAGCTTAAACCACAGTCCTCTTTAGGTGCATATACCTCTGAGAGTAAGGGAAGGAAAGAAGGAATGAGGTGGACGCAGTCTGATTTCTGTGGAGAGTTACGACTGTCTTTCAAACTGACTGAAGAAGTAAGATCCAGCCCCAGGGCTGGTGAGGATAGTGAATGAGGAGACTACACTGGTTGCCCATTATCGCGGTTGCCGGGGTACAGCAGACCCCGTCTGGGTCTGAGGAGGCTCCGAGGCTGCAGCCGCGATAGAGTCTCAGAGAGCGTCCTCGGTGGCAGCTGCACTGGGGAGTGCAGCAGCCACAGGTGGTTAAAGACAGGGAAGGCGAAGGAGAGGCCGCTGAAGACGAAGAGGCAGGAGAGGTTCTTAGGGTGGAGTTCCGAAGCCTTTACTGATAGACCTTGAAGGGGTCCAGAGCCGAAGAACGAACATGGCAGAAAGCCACTTATATTTATAGGGTTTGGGGGAATCACATAACAACCAATAGGGAAACAGACCGTGAGAATAGGGGTACGGGATTGGGCGAAAACAACCAACGAGGAACAGGATCAAGGAGGACCAATCCAGAGGCGAACAGGGGAGAACTCTCTGGAAGGTCTGGTGAGTGACAAGGGGGTGGGTACAAGGGGCAGGGGTCGGCAGCTCAGGGGGGGATACAGGGGTGGGTACAACATAATAACTGACAGCTTAAGGGGAGGAGAAGGGAACCAAGTCCCGGGTGGTTCCCCCAGGGGATTCATCATACCAGGCTATGGCCTGGAGAGGTTCTGGTACCACGGGGCACACCGCCACAGCCCATGTATTGAGAAAATGATGTAGTGAGATCCCAACCGATGAGGATCAAAGCCTGCTAGAAGTGGCCTGAAGATGGGATAGGGATAAACTTTTTAAAACATAGATCTTGCGTCTGAGTTCCTCTCTGTTACTGTTTGGGGACAGAAGCATTGTAGCTTGTGGGATTGCCTTGCAGAGCTAATGCATAGATCCTTTGCTACTGACTCAACTGTAGCTGGAGATCCTGGCACTGACTGCACAAGGACTGCATTTTAGTATTTGGTATGCAAGGTTAATGCAGCAGATTTGAGGAAAAAGCCTGAGCTGATTCCTGTAGCAAATAGGGTGGTTCATAAGTCGCTTTGTAGTGCTAGAGTAAGGAAAGTCTGTGATTCAACTTGACCTGTCTGTACTTCTGTAGTCAGCTTCCCTGGCTCAGAGGGATTGCAGGAAAACTGGGAAGTAAATCTCTTCTGGATAAATTTGTCAAGCGCTTTTACTTTTCGGGATTTGGAAGGCAAACAGATGACGTCTGGTGAATGAGCTTCGCTGGCGGAACTTCTCTGTATGCTCTGCTCTCAAATGTGTCGTAACTGTTGATGAAAGCACTGGCAGCTTGTGAAGGTGCTACATCTAAACTGCCTTGGCAGGGACAAGGCATATGGCAGATAATGGGACAGTGAACCTTGAGCCACTGTGACAATGAGCTGCTGAGGGAGTTTATTTGCATTTGTTAAAACCAGAATAAGCTACTGCCCTCAACTAGGACCGGTAAAAGCAATACACATTTGATTGCATTCTACTAAACGATAGTAGATGCAGAACCCTTGAAACTGTATAGTGAAGTCTTTGGGTTTGTGTGTGGTGTTGTTTTTTAAATAGCTTTGTGGTGATTGTTTTTCTGTTGAGTAATTTTTTTTAACTGGAGAGTTAAGTTTGTTTACAAATAAAAAAGCGTAAATGGGAATGCTTTCAGTGAGAAAAAGGTTTGTGAAAGTTAATGTGTCTGATTTATTTGGTTGGGGTCTTTCATCTTGTTGAGTTTGTTGCAGGGATTGCAGTGATGGTATGATAAACTGGTGACCAGGCTTACATTGCTACAGGATTTGTGATCTTGGAAAAAATAGCTACACTTGGCACCACAGATCTTTAAGAAGAGTAACTGTTAAATAGTCATTTGAAAAGTTGGGGGAGCTTTACTGTCTTGGGATGTTTTGGTATGGAAAGTGGAAAAGATTTAGAGTTTTTCCTGCATAGTGAAAATACAGATTATTAACAATGAAGTGATGTTCATTCAGTCCCTGAGGTGGTGAGGAAGAGGACTCTTAGATTTTTTTTTTTTTTGGTGGTGATTTTTTTGGGGGGGGGTAACTATTTTTTTTTTAAACTTGAAAACTCAAATGTTGCTGCTCTTGTGGAGCTGCCAGCTCAGCCTATCCCTCTGCTCAGCCAGATCTGGGACTGCCCAATTGCTGGCTGGTACAGAGAAATGAATCAGTTATAAGCCTAAGATAAAGATTGTTTTAAATGCACTTGGTTCAGTATGTCCTAGAGAACCAGCTTAACTAAATGCATTTTAAGCCTCAGCAAGAGGAGCCAGAAGTCCAGCTTTGGCAGATGTTCTTTACTTTGTTTTGCTTGAGCAGCTTAGAGATGAGTCAGTTGCCCAAATGTAGGCATCTAGAGCTGCTCAGAATTTCTGCAGTATTCAAGACCCTGTATGGGACTAATGGATGTGATGTAGGATGATACAGGGGAACCCTGTACCTCTCTGTAGGTGTGGCAGGCGACAACATGAGGGACACATCTGTGTTGAAGGGAACCATAGATACCTATGGTCAGGCATCTGAATTCCACGCTAAACCTCCTTGGCTTTTTTAACCATATATATCCCTCATTTTCCCTCTGTCACATTTAGTACATGATTTTGATGTCCCTCAGGGGTCTGTACTGGGACCAGTACTTTTAAGTATCTTTATTAATAGATGTAGTGGGATTGAGTGCACTCTTGGCAAGTTTGCAGATGACACTAAGCTGAGTGGTACAGTAAATTCACTGGAGGGAAGGGGTGCCATCCAGAGGGACCTTGACAGGCTTGAGAAGTGGGCTCATGTTCAATAAGGCCAAGTACAAGGTCTTGCAACTGGATCAGGAAAATCATCTGTATCTGTACAGGCTTGGTGGACAATGAATTGAGAGCAGGCTTGCAGATAAGGACTCGAGGGTGCTGGTGTACAACAGGCTGGACATGAGCTGGCAGCGTGCACTCAGCCCAGAAAAGTGGCCTTTCAATACTTAAATGGGGCTTATAAGAAAGGTGGAGAGAGACTTTTTACCAGGGCTTGTAGTGTCATAGGACAAGAGGTAATGGTTTTAAACTAAAAGAGACTGGAAAGATTTTAGATTGAAAGAACAAATTACTTTGTATGAGCATTAATGTGGTGAACCCCTGGAACAGGTTGCTCAAAATTATGCATGTCCCATCCCTGGAAGTGTTCAAGGCCAGGTTAGATCGAGCTCTGAGCAACCTGATCCATGTGAAAGGTGTCCCTGACCACAGCAGGGGTATTAGAACTAGATTATCTTTAAATGTCTTTTAACCCAAACCATTCTATGATTCTATGTTACTACACAATTTTTAATGAAATGCTGAGTTGCTCTTCCAGTAGCCTAGACTGAATTTTGTTTCTAAATCTGTAAGGGCAGATACAAAGTGCTGCTCTCATGTCAGTTTTGTAGCTTCTGCTGCTCCTGCAGTGTTCTTCAGCTTTGCCTTTGTTCTTTCCTTAGTGTTTCTAAGCTAAACCTTGTGTATCTGTCTAAAATACATTTTAAACTATTATGTTTTGCTTGCTCTGTTGTACGACTGCATCAATAAAAGTCCTCTGCTGAAGAGCAGTTCAGAAAGCGTATGTCTAGATTTGCAATGCATAGTAAAATCTCCTTGTATGATAATGTAATTCTCATGAGTGCTGTATGTTGTCTCCCACTAAAATTGTTGGATTGCTTTCTTCTCTCCAAGAATTTGTGAGTTATAGCTGCTTTTGAATTTTACATTTTTTTTCTGTCCCTCTGCATAGTTGCTCAGTAGTTTTCTTCTGGCATTTTTGAGTGGCTCATGTAATACATCCTTGACAGAAACACTTACCAGAACAGATGGAAGACATTGTAATGAAAATAACATTTTCTGGTAACAGCAGCTGCCAGTCTGAATGTGTACCTGCTTCAACAGTGAGCATATGGATCCATGGGTCCTGTAGTCACCAAAGATGAAAATCTTTCCAGGCTGGGCAAGTTCTTCATGGGATAGAAAAACTCTGCAGGTAACTGGTCTTGTCCCAGGTCTGTCCATCATTGGAGACAGAAACATTAGAAACTTGAACCCTACGAACATGGGTTTGCATCACATTTTCAGACTATCTTACTTGACCTATGGGAGTTAGATTTCATTTAGCATCTCTAGAAGAGGATGCTAAATTTTGTAGCATGCTGAAATATTAGGCTTTACTTTGTTCCCTTTATTTTGAAACTGTATACTATGCGAGTTGATTTAGGTCTTTAAAAGTTTGCTTTGACATCTGTGTCTCTGAATGCCTAATACTTTGTCTTGATCCAGAAAATTATAGGGGCCAAGAGATATTTTTCTCATTGAGATCCACCTTGTCAAAACAAAAATTTCAGGGTTGGGAAAACTGGTTATTTTCAAAGCACAGTGAAAGATCCCAGGACAGATCTGGAGTGTTTGATCCTGGAATGGAAACCCTTGTGGTCGGGGCTGAACTCTCCTGCCTGCTCAGACAGCTTATGTATTTGGAATGATTTGTGGAACAATCAGTCAGCTGAACTGGGAGCTCCCTGTGCAGAAGTAGCAAGAAATAGGAATATGCCTCAAATCAGTTTTGGTTTTGTTCTTTAAAATGCCTTATCTGAGATTCTGTGCGGAAGCATTCTGCATTTCCAGACCTTTAGGAGATGCATATGCTTATTCTTTTTTCCTTAATCTAGTAAGAACAGGTCTTAAAAATGGAGGGGGGTGGGAGAGGGGAATGGGGTGGTGGTGATAAGTGCCCTTATAGGTGCTATTATAGGCTGCTGTGGGATTGAGCTCAGCCAAACCATAATTCTGAAGCTGTGCAGGTGTGTAGAAGAGAAAAGAAAAAGGCATGAGGGCAGGCAGGCCAGGATGAGGGACCATGTGGTGCAGTGATTATTTTCAGCTGAGAGAGAGGAATGGTGAGATTCAGCCACTGGTTTAAAACAAACAGAACAACAGCAACAAATACCACCAAAGGAAAAAAGTCTGGGCTGAGCAGCTCTGAAGAGGCAGACAGAGGAATGTCTTTTCTGTGCTTTGATCATAGGTAAGGGTCTGATGAGAGTTTCCTCTTGCAGTTTTGAGTTCAATATCATGTTTGAGATCATGAGACCTGAAGTCAGTGACAGAACAGAGGGGTTTCCATGCTTGGACAGATGGTGAAACACTGTTCTCAAGGTTTGCCTTTATCCAAGTCCTGAGACTTTGTGTTTTTCTTGAAGGACTTGTGAGTACTAAGCTGCTGCAGCCTAAGGGCAAGAACAGCTGGCAGGTGTCACCAGGGAGTTTCTCCTTGAATTCAGTAGCTCCTTTTGAGGGAGCTCATTTGTTGCTTTTCACTAGCGGGGAGGATGCTGAAAGGTTTCTTTTTTTGGCGCTCTTGAGCTTCTGAAATAATTGGTTCATTAGTAACTAAGGAACAGAAGCATTTACAGGAAAAGCTCCTAGAAGCTGTCTTCCCTCTGAAAGATAAGTTGTTTTGATCCTGTTTGTTTTTTCTGAAGGGTGAGGAATTTGTACAGGGTGATCCAACCACTGACGAGGTGTCTTGTAAAATATGAGTTGGGAAGCATAATTAATATTATATCATCTGATCAGTCAAGCAGCCCTACAGAAGGGACTGAGAGTAATGACTTTATCTCGGAGGGTCACTTAGTGTTGCATAATGTCAAATGACTACATTAAACTTGATACTGGGCAACGTAATGTGGGAAGAGAATGTGATAAATACAGAAATCTAGGGAATGTCAGTCCTAAAGTATGATCTAATTTATGATCTCTGTAAAAGGGTACCTTTTAATGATACTTCTTTTGAATTATCTGTAGTGGAGACATCATTTTTTTGATGTACCTTCTCCTCCTTTGGCATAGCTTCATTTCTTAAAGGAGAGTAACTGGACTGTGAGATGTTGCACGTAATGGATTTAGATTAACTTATTACACAGAAGTTAAACTAAATAGTTATAAAATTGGGTTGAATATCATCTCTTTGGGAGAGTGAGGGTTGAACAATAAAGCCTTCTCCCACACACTTCCAGAATGTCTTTTTGGTGTTCCAGAAGTGTTGTACTTAATCCTGTTGAGGATCAGTCCTTTGTTTTATCATGGGGTGAACAGTGAGCCAAAGGACTCTGTTAATACCGAGTTCAGTACTGGGTGTTTTGGCTTGGTGTTTAGTTTGGATTTTTTTTTCGCAATGGTTAAGGAAACATAACTGTTCTTACAAACAAGTGGTTGGAGCAGCAGTGTTTGTAGGACTTTCTGACAAGTTTGTAGTAACTCCAGACAAACTGAGTCTTGATCTTGACTGATGGGCTTGGTGATGTAGTAATAGCATCCTTCCAGTCATGTGCTTTCATATTTACTTCAAGTTAGAATTGGAGAAATGTGATGACAAATTTCAGGGGGAGATAAATTTGTTCTGTGAACAGTTAGTGCTGTTGCAGAGTTGTGCTGTGCTACAGCCTCTGTTTTTAAGTTTCTGCTGCCAGAGTGCTGTTGTGGCAAGCTGAAGCATCTTGCTGGATGGGAAAGCACTTTCAGGAGGGTGGCTGTACTTAAGCCTCAAACAAATGAATTCATTTAAGCTTGAAACCTGGAAACTATTCTTTCTTGAACATCCCAGGAAATGCAAGATGATATTGGATTCTAGCAAATCTTTGTGGGGTGGTAGTGTTCTGTCCTATTTGGGCTGTGATTTTAGGACAAAACTGTAAATTCAAGCTTATGTCCATGCTATGAATTCAGTAAACATGTTAGGTGACCACTGTGTTGGCTTTTATTCACAGAATCACAGAATATGCTGAGTTGGAAGGGGTCCACAAAGATTGTTGAGTCCAATTCCTGGCCCTGCACAGGACATTCCTGAGAGTCCCACCATGTGCCTGAGAGCATTTTCCAAAAGCTTCCTGAACTCTGTCACGCTGGTGCTGTGACCGTTTCCCTGGGAAGCCTGTTCCAGTGCCCAAACACCCTCTTGGTGATGAACCTTTTTCTAATATCCAACCTAAACCTCCTGTGACACAGCTTCAGGCCATTCCCTTGGGTCCTGTCACTGGTCACCAGAGAGAACAGATCAGTGCCTGCCCCGCCTCTTCCCTTCATAAGGAAGGTGTAACTGCAGTGAGGTCTCCCCTCAGCCTTCTCTTCTCCAGGCTGAACAGACCAAGTGACCTCAGCTGGTCTTCTTATGCCTTCCCCTCAAGGTCCTTCACCATCTTCATTGCCCTCTTTTGGATGCTCTGTAGTAGTTTCTTATATCATGGTGACCTAAACTGCACACAGCATTCAAGGTGAGGCTGCACCAATAAATCAGATTTCCTTTTATGACCAGGTAACCCAACTGGTTGATCAAGGAAGCCGGTTGATGTAATCCTTTTGGATTTCAGTAAAGCTTTTGATCCCGTGTCTCACAGATCTTTAGGACAAAAGTTTGAGCACGCAGCTGGATAAACACATCATGTGATGGGTGAGCAACTGGCTCATGGGTCAGGCACAAATGGTTACAGGGAATGGGCTGACATCAGACTGGCCACCTGTCACTAGAGGGGTTCCACAGGGCTCCATCCTTGGCCCGTTGCTCTTCAGCATCTTCATAAACAGCTTAAACACAGGACTGGAAGGGATACTAAGCAAATTTGCAGATGGTACAAAACTGGGAGGAGCTGTTGACTCACTTGAAGTCAGAGAGGACCTGCAGAGAGACCCTAACAAATCAGAGGGCTGGGCAATCACCAACCATGTCAAGTTCAACAAGGGAAAGGCTGGATTCTGCACCTGGAATGGGGCACCCCTGGATGTACGGACAGACTGGGGAATGAGAGGCTGGAAAGCAACGCTATGGAAAGGCACCTGGGGGTTCTGGTTGACAGAGAGTTGAACATGAGTCAGCAGTGCCCTGGCAGCCAGGAGGGCCAACCATGTCCTGCATCAGGCACAGCATCGCCAGCTGGGCAAGGGAGGGGATTGTCCAGCTCTGCTCTGCAGTGGTGTATTGATGCAGACCTGTAGCTTATGTTACATAAGTGATGATTTAGTAAGATTTGTATTATACATGGAAAGGATGTTATGAGTCAGAATGAGCATAAGGCTTGTCATGTGTAATCTTCACCTATCTTGGACTTAGTTGCTGTGCTGATGCTGAGCAGAATAGCCTTGAAATAATGTGTTGCTTTGGGCTTTTCAAAAAGGGCAGCGAAGTTTAAAAGCAACTCACTAGTGCCCTTCTGAGCTAAAAGGCAGTAAATATAATCTGAATCCTCCTCTCACAAGGTAGAGATGCCAGCATTACTATCCAAGGGAAGAATACCAAGGCCATGCCAAACTGCTGTTCAATGCCGGGCTGCTTATCTTTTGCTTTTGAAGATTAAGATTAGCAATTTGGAGGTTCCAGTGGTTGTAACAGTACATGTGCACCTTTTAGCAGCAAGGAAAAGTCTTGCTTGTTATCCTGAAATATTAAAAACATGAAAAAATTGTAACATAAGTGTTCCCGTTTAAAAACAGACAAGCAAAGACAAAAGAAATACAAATGTAAGGAAGAATTTCTCATTCTATTGCATGTGAGACCTTATATGTGGTGGTGGGAGAAGAGAGAAGATAATCCCAGGAGTCACCAGTTGCCTCTGAAGCTCTCCCTTCCATTTAATGCCATTTTATGGTACATTTTGCCTGGAGGCTTTATACCCTGTGTGCTCAGATTTCACTGTATTAGAATATTGCTTTTGTGGCATTGATCACCTTGGATCTGTGTGGATTCTGTTTTTTGTTTCAGCAGGAATAGTTTCAAAGACGTTGAAAAGTGATTAAAATGCTTACTTTTACAGCAGGGCCTATGAAGACTAATGATGGCTATAGAAAGGGGCTTTCCTATGAAGGTGTTAAGGATTTGTAAGGAATTCCGTCTTCAGACTGTTAAATATGCTAATTTAGAGTGTGCTCACTAGAGATTAATTGCACTTTATTGTATACATACACTGAGAGGCTCCCAGTCTCTGTCCTCTTGACTGTCCTAATTTTTCTGCATTTGTTTCATGCTCCTTAGGCTGCACTGTCACTCACCTCCTTAATGTCTTTCATCTGTTCATGTCTTTTGACTTCGCCACCTTAACCAGTCAGCTGTGTTGCCATCTTCTCTGCTGCTGTCCTTCTGTGATATATTTTCACCACAGTAAAACTACTGCTGTTTTTCCACCCACAGTTGAGTATAACAGGAAAAAATCCCCAGAGTAAACCCACAACTACATGCTTTCAGCAATGAAAATATAGTTCTGAGTTTAACGAAGCTGTAAGTTTTCCATTTGCTCCAAATTTTAGGTACTGACCCAGGAACCTTGGCCTTGTATACTGTCATTTAGTGCTTTGTTGCAGAAGGAATTAAATAACTTCTCAAGAAAATACAATATCTCATATTTGAATAACTACTCACATAGTAAATTTGTGGCACTGTGTAACTTGTGATTCTTGTTCGTGTGGGCCATAAGCTCTGAGGAATAGAAATTAGCATATACTAAAATCAGGTTTAAGTCAATTTGTCTGATAACAAACCACAGTATTTAGCTGAACCACAGTGAACTGTGAACTGCATAGAGAGAACAAATTATGTAGTCTTAGAAGTTATATTTGATTGTCTTATTGCAACAACCCATAGATAATAGAAAACTGTCTACCAAATAGGTCATCTTCACAGAAAGGCATGTCTAATTATTTCACTCTTTTAGTTTGCTAATCTCCTTCTTAGAGTTGTCTTCTCACATTATGAAAAATCAGTATAAGTAGAATGCTTTTACTTTTTCATTAAATTATGTGATAGAGGCTTACTTTTAAGCAGTAGTTAAAGCTGGTTGTTCCTGCATTCATGAAGGCCATAGATGAAAGCTTGTTTTAGAAAAATTACTTTAAAGCTTCCTGACTCCAAAAGAGCTAATTTTCTTAGTGCAAGCTGTTTTAGGATATTCTCTGTTTTAAAAGGTAGAGTCTTGTTTCTAAGTGGAACTCTGTATGCATCTGTATCTTGTAATGATTTAAAAAGCTGAATTTGGATTAGCTTGATGTAGTCATCCACATGCTTGATCAATAGTTACTTTTTGGGAAGATGTGTGATGTTTAGTAACTTCTGAAATTATACTGAATTGTAATTTCAGAGTTCATCCTGAAAATGTTCCTTTTAATTCCTTTATTAGACTGTTAACCTCTAAGAGAGGATAGTGTAACAGTCTTGTGTAACTTCAGTTTACCACCCTTGTAAAATTGAAGGCCTTTAAATGATTCTCTGATTCTAAAATATATATAACCTAAAAGTCACTTTGTAAAGACAGCCTGAGAGAAACTTAAGTCTGAAAACTGTTTCTCTCCCTGTATTCAGGTCATCTATCCTTACTCAGCCTACATGGATACGTAAATGGCATTTTAGTTTTAGTTACTGGTGATCTGTTTCTCTACACACACCTGTAGACCTAATTTAGGTGATGTTTTCTTTCCCCTTCAGGTATGTTGAGCATAGATCACTATGCTACAAGTTTGTTTTTCCATAGGTACGTTCAGTAGAATCCATTTGTTTTACAACAGACAGACTTTGCAGCATTTATTGGCATAGATAAGGTGATTTAAATCAGGCAAACAGGGTCAGAGTTTCCAAGATCCACAGGCTTGTGCTTGTTTTGACTTCAGAGGGAGCTGACTAAATTCTTCTAAAATTATGGCTATGAAGCCCTAGCTACAAGTTACTCTTGAAACACAACACAGGTATTTACTAAATGTTGTACTTTTCATTGCATGTGCAGGACTGTATTTGTAATTAAATGTAATGAGTTAATCCAGGCAGAAGCATTGTGCATATGGTGCTTGGTTTATTTCTTTTCAAACAGTTTTTTAATTGGAAGGATATAAAATGAGAGGACTTGAGCAGTCTGGTCTGTTCTGTTCTTTTATACCAAGGTGATTGCGTTGGTATCTAAATTTTAGTCGTATTGGTTGTAGTGGACAGGATTCAGTTTGACTTTCCTGAAATGCAGTAGTTTTAAAATTACTTCTTCATTTTAATATAAGTCTTCCCATACTCTGGTTTTATTCTAACCATTTGAAAAAGGTTAAGAAGCACAAGTGGAAAATAAAAATTAGCGATTGAAGCTGGGAGGGTAAACCTGCAAGGATTATTTACCCTCATGCTTCACTAAATAAACTGATTGATATCTGGGATTAAATGAACTTCCTTCCACTCAACAGCATTAGTGTGTTGTACCATTAGGTTCATGCTGTTAATTGTATGTCTGAGGCATCCATGGGCCTTCCTCTGGAAAAAGAAGGCTGAGTTACCTGCATTGTTGATCACTTACAGCCTCCTAATCCGGATATTTAAACTTAGTTTATACAAATACAAAGAGGGAGGAGAAGGAGTAATGTCTCTACTCAAATGCAGTGAGTAAAGCTGGATCTCTGTGAGCCAGGTAGAATATCTGCTAGGGTTGAGTGAGCAGCCAGCCCTGAGTTAGCTGCTCATTCTAATAACAGCTAATTTTCTTTGTCCTCAGATGAAGTTTGTACATACTTTTCCCCTGCCCCCTCACCAGTCTGGTGGAACCTGCAGCCTGTCAAAGTGTGCAAAAAGAAGGTTCCACATCTTTCTGCAGTTTCAGGAAAAATATGCAGGATGCAGGGAAAAGCTGTTCATCAAAGGAAAAATAAAATGGAAAAGCTTTCATCCACATTTTGGAAGAATGCTTGGGCAATATCTGCTGAATACAGTGAATTAACTTGTTTTCATTTATGGGAAAGCAGAAATACTGCTGTTGGAAAGAAAACCACTACTAATAAAGGACTTATTGCTGCCCCTGTCTTTTCATGAGATAATAAATCACACAGCTGGGGCATGTTCAAGAGAGCAAGGCTAGCTCAGTTTGGTTTTCAGTGAGGATATGGTATAGTTTGTGGGGTTTTTGCTTCCTCATGATACAAATAGAAGGGGATTTTTTTTTTGGTTGAAATTAGGCAAATACATAGCATTATCTGGTACCCTTTGTGATAAGCAGTGCTGTTCTGGCTTTTTGTAGTCATTTTCACACTTACCTACTCATTCTGCATGAAAAACCCTACAGTTTAAATCCCTGAAATGTCTGAGACTCATGATTTCTCTTTCAGAGTTCAGATGGGTCCCTCTCTGAGGTTGTGCAAAAATGGAAGGAGTATCAGCTCCAGTGCCAGAAATACTTGTATGAGACACCCCCCATTGTGGCAGGTAAGCTGGTTTGGTAGGGATAGGATGTATTAAGTTTTAAAATGCATTATAACAGTAGCAAGGGAGTGATTATGAACTTGAAAATACTTCTTTCTGGTCCATTGCTTCTTTATCCTATTTGCTCCTGCCTGCTCTCTGTGGGACTCTTCCCTCTGCTGGAGGAAGCATTTTATGGAACAATTTCATTGTAAAGATGTTTGTCCTTAGGTACAGAGTGTTATGCAGTGGCAAGTGGTAGCTGTATCGTATCAAACAGCCACTAATGTAATAGACCTGAAACTTTTTTAGGGGTCAAGGTGTTAGGAAATCTGGGACCATGCTGTTCACATTGAACTAGGAGTTTGTGGGTTGTAAAGTTGGTATAAATTATTTTCAGCATTGTAAAATGCTGAAATGGCTTTGGAAAAAAAAAAGGCAAGTGACTTAAGGAAAAAGAGAATGTAGCTTGTCCTAGTGTTTGAGCTGCTGTAATGTGCTGAGAGCATCTGTGATGTGCCAGCATCATGGTGTTTAGAGGACAAGTGGTGACTTGTCAGTGATGCTCACAATTGGACACCATTCAGCCTCTCCGCTTCAGTGCTTTTGTGGCACCCTGAAGATGGGTCTAAAGTTGTGCCTGTGAAGAATTATTTCAAAACTGTTAATATTCCTTGTCTTAACTACATTATTATGTCAGAGTGAGAGCAGTAGCTGATGACAGTGGCAGGGACACATTCATCTCCCTCTGCTGCATTATTCTGTTGAGCAGTTGAGTGCTGCCCTCTAAGAATGACAGTTTAATGAATCTGAAGTATTCTCACGTTGATTAAGCTGTAATGCACAGTTATGGTTGTGTGGGGGTATTTCATTGGTGGACTTATATATTAGGGTAGACTTTCCAACTGCATGACTTTGAACCATTCTGAGGAATTACTATCTTTACTGTTCATAGCAAAAATTATTTTAAATTAAACCGGGACAGGTAAGGGTGTAAAAAAAAAAAAAAAGATAGGTAAAATAATGCTAATCCATTACTTTCTTGTCTATTGATTCAGTGCAAGACCCTAATCTGTTCCTTACTTCCTCCCTGAACAATTTTCCCTTGTGAATATAAACTCTTTTGCGTAAATAAATGTCATATAATTCCACATCAATGCTTAAATGCATGTCTGTATTTCCTTTTATATTCTGCGCTTCAGTCTTTTCCTTCCTTCTTGCTATATTAGTACAAGGCAGTGGCATGACCCTCCCTTCCCTCTCTCTGCAGAAGGCAAGTTCTGCAACAGAACGTTTGACGATTATGCCTGCTGGCCAGATGGACTGCCTGGCACCTACGTGAATGTCAGCTGCCCCTGGTATCTTCCCTGGGCTAATGCAGGTAAGAGCCTTTCCTTACAGGCACAGCTTTAAACCAGCCCTATTTTCCTTTCACAGTCTTAGCAAGGACAAGATTGGATTAAATGGCTGTGAGTGCAGTCAGTGCTCTGTAACATAAAAGTAGGGATGGATATTAGTATGATACATTCTTTATCCCTATTTAGCAGGAGAAGATGAAAATGAGAGAACAGACTTCTTAAAGGTTGCATTTAGTTTGGATGCCTTTTGCTCTCATCTGGTTTTGCTGCTTGGATAGTGGTGACTATTAATTTAGCTCTGTGTGCTTGCTGAAGGCTATCTAACAATGATAATGGCTTAGTTGGAAAACTGAGATAAAAGTAACAAAGGTAACTGGTACGTCATCCTGTAGAAGATAACAGCCAAAGAAGTCTAAAGTGAAAGTGTTTTGTGCTGCTTCCTGAGATAAACTTATTTCTCAGAATGCTGTGAGATGAAGGCATTGTCATTGGTTGCAAAGATTTCTATGAAGGACTGAATGTCACCTTTGGATTTTACACCCTTATGTGCATGTACACTTGAAAGCAAGGTGTATTAGATCACTTTGTCTAGTATTGTCTTTCAAACCAGTGACTTGTACAGCTTGTTCTTTGTGCAGACCTTTCTATGCTTTGAAGCCTAAGTGAAACAGTTTATTAGCCAGCTGCGGTGGTGTGGAGAATTGGCTTTGGCCTCTGTTAAAGGACAGAGTGTATTAGTGAATGAGGATATATAATTGTGATTGATGGGTGCAAAGTGTATGGTGTAAGTATGGAGAATGTTGTAAGTGTTGGTACGAAGGAATATCAGGAGTGACAAAGAAAAGGGATGGGGTAGTCAGAGGTTATTTAAATGTACTGTGTGATGTGGGACTTGGGCATAATACAAATAGCATGAAATAAGAGGTGGAGATGATATGAGGTCTGGCTGGGTTGGAGGTGACTTTCTTCACAACAGCATTTGCTCAGCATCAGAGCACTCACTCCAAGCCCTGCCCAAGGCCAGTGAGGCTGGGGGTCTGCACGAGGTTGGGAAGTGACATGATTTGGACGGCTAATCTGACCAAAGGGATATTCCCACTATGTGATATTGTGGTTGGCAATAACACTCAGGGAAAGAGGGAAGGAATGAGTAGAGGCTTTCATGATGGTGTTTGTCTTCCTATGTAACACGTGCTGTAACCATTACTTGTTTCCAAGAAGTGGCTGGGTGTCTGCCTGATAATGGCAAGCAGTGAATATTTTGCTTTACTTGCATGTGTAGCTTTTGCATTCCTTAGTAAACTGTTATTATCTTGAAGGGTTGGTGGTGTCTGTGTGGGGAAATCCCACACTTAAATCAAAATATCACCACAACACTGACAAAGGTTAAAAATTTACACACACAGTACTACTACACCCCTTGGCCCTTTGCCACTTTACAACCACAAAGGATTCCCCATAGTTGTTCCCCTCTGTGGCAACATCCCATCCCAGTTTTTCCCATTACTTCTCCTGGTTACTTATTTATCTTGAGCAACAAGATATTACATCTTACTTTTTCTGCCCCATCCTGTTGAGGAGGGAAAGCAGCTGGGTGTATGTTTGGCAGCCAACTAAAGTCAGTTTACCTCATCCACCATGGAAGCCCAGGGGCTGTGAAGTAGTCTCTGCCCTGGTGCCTGCGGCATCTCCTCACATCACCTTCATCCTGGGCCTTAGAGCTCCACACAGGGCTGTTGCTCACACTTCTTTTCTCACCCCTCACTGCCAGGCAGTGTTTGGCTCTTTCTTGCATGTGTTTTCCCTGAGGTGCCATGGTCCAGTTGATAAGGTGGTGTTAGGTCTTAGGCTGAACTTAATGATCTCAAAGCTAGTTGATCCAAGCTAGTTGGTTCTGTGATTCTGTGATCTTGGCCGAGGGGCTCGGCTGTGCCCTGCAGTGGGTCTCTGGAACCAGTTGTGTCCAGCATGGGACAGCTCCAGCCTCTCCTTGCAGAGGCCACCCTTGGTTACCTCTTCAGCCCTGCCTGCTTTCCAAAGTGACCTCAGAAGTTAAAATGCTGTTTGCTAATCCTCCTCAGATTATTAAAGATGCTATATTTTTGGAATGGATAAACAAGCTTTTAGAAATGTATGAAATTAATATTTACCTCATAATTAACATAAAAGGATTGAATGCTGCAGAATTTTTTCTAATAATACTTTTCCATCTGGACACCTAAAACTCTTCACAGACTTAAACGTCTTTCCTCTAAACCTGTTTACTTTCATTCTTTGAGAACCTGGACTTCCAACTGCCCTTGAAACCACTGCTGGAAAGAGCCAAGGTTTAACACAATACTGCGGATTAATGAATTACTTGAATGTTCAATATCTTTCATACTTTTGGAAATAAGTTTTTAAAAAAATTAATTATCCTGAAAACAGTGTTTGTTTTAGTGAGAAGAGCAGCATTCTGTAAACTCCTTGGTAGGGAGAATTGCAAAACACTTCAGAAAATCATTAAACCTCTGGGTATGTTCCCTTGTTGAGCAAATTGTGCATATACCTCAACCTCTGTTTTACCAGCAAGGAATAAGAATGGAACAAGGAGGCTTTTCATTGCCAGTATAAAACAAGAAGTTTGTATCAGTGCCAGGTATGCAGCTTAGGAGCCTGAATTACCATGACCTGATAGTATTCCGTGACATCTTGTGGAGTCATGTTCAAAGTGAATGCTAATGAGCTGCTGTGATTAAGAGGTAATGTCTTTGTAATAGAAGATCTAGAGCAATAGGAAATTGAACACCCTGTGATTTAGAGTGGTCACTAAAGCATGTTTATTACTTGTTCTTGCTTAGCCCCCTACTTGGAACTTGAAATAGGTTCTAGCACTGCAGGACTTCCATCTCATCACCTGGAAATGGAGAGGAGGAAAAGATGAGATGTTGTTTGGGAAGTACCTTCAAAACACGTTCAGGGAAGGTCATCATTAAGTACAAAGCGCTTCAGCCAAGTGTACTCAATTCAAGACTGCTGCTGCCTTGATTAGGAGTTAGGTTTTCAAGTTTTTAGAAAATTCCTGGGGTATACCCCCAAAATCCCCTGGGAATTGAACTGAGTCACGTGAAACCGAATGCTGCTTATCATAAAGTACTGAAATGGAGGAAGCACAGAATGTGAGTCTCTTCATGACTTGACCACTTCTGTATAAAAGTTTAGAGGAGCTGGAAGCGGGGAAAGGTGATCCAGGAAGCATACACTGGCCATTTAAGGATAGCATTGGGAAAGCCATAGCCCACCCAGAATCTGTCAAGTAAGATGAAGAACAACAAAAAAACGGCTTCTAAAGAGATATGAGAAAAAAATTTGGATCCACTGCTGAGTGGGGCAGGAGAATCTTTGGCAAAGGATGGTGAAATGACTGAAGTATTCACTGCCTTCATCATGGCCTTTACTGGTAAAACTCACCTTCAGCAATCTGAGGCCACTGAGATCAGTGGTAAAGTTGGGAGCAGTGAAGGCTTAGTCTAACTGGATGAGGATCAGAATGTAGAACACTTTAATGGGGCGTTCACAAGTCCACAGCAATTGGTAGGATGTACTAAAAAGTGCTGAATGAGCTGATTAATGCCAGTGTGAGGTCACTTTTGATTATCTTTGAAAGGACATGGTAATTGAGGGAGATTCCTGCAATTGTCACTACTATCTTTAAGAAGTGCAAGGAGGAAAATCTGGGGAATTACAGATGATTGGCCTTCTGTCAGTCTCCAGGGAAGCAATGGAACAAATAATTCTGCAAACTGTTTCCAAACATGTAAGGGACAAGATGATTAGGAGTAGTCAGCATGGGTTTATGAAGGTGAAATCATGCATGATGAACCTGGTAAGAGGACTAGCCTGGTGGCTAAGGGAAGAGCAATGGAGGTGTTCATCTTGACTTCAGTAAGACTTTTGACACAGGCTCCCATAATATCCTCCTTGACAAACTGATGAAGTGTGGATTAGATAAAAGGCTAAAAAAATGGACTGACAGGAATCCTGTGAGGTTCTGCCCCTGGAGAGGAATAGTTGTGTGTATCAGTGCTGACTGGCTGGAAAGCAGCTTTGCAGAAAAGACCCTGGAGGTCCTGGTGGACACCAAGCTCAGCATGAGCAGCAATGTGCCCTTGAGGCAAAGGACACCAATGGCTTCCTGGGTTGTATTAGGAAAAGCATCATTGGCAGCTCAAAAGGATGATCCTTCCCCTCTACTCTGGGAGGTGTGACACATCTGGAGTGCTTTGTCCAGTTCTGGGCTCCCCAGTATAAGAGAGAGACATGGACTTACTTCAGCAAGTCCAGCAAATGACCTTGAAGTTTACTGAGGGATGGGAGTGTCTCTCTTGTGAGGTGAGACTGAGAAAGCTGGTATTCTTCAACCTGGAGAAGAGAAGGCCTCAGGGGAAATCTTACCAATGTGTATTCTCACATATTGAAATACAGAAAATTTCCTTTAAACATAATTATTTTACTGTGAGGTTGGTCAAATACCTAGGATGGGTGATCCAGAGAGGTTTTGGAGTCTCTGTCCTTGAAGAAGATGGTCACAGCCTGACTAGACATGAACCTGAGCAACTTGCCCTAGTTCCTTGCTGTATTAGGAAATATCCAGAGTCTCATTCCAATGTTGACTGTTTTGTGATTCTCTTTCTGTTAATTTTTTATAGGATGATAAGTTTTGGTAATCAGTTATTGTCAGGTATTACAAATTTTTATTGGTGTCAGCCAGAATATGAGATGGGGAGAAGAATTTGTATGGTAAATGTTTGGAAAGCTGGAGCGTTCCTTGGGGAATTACAGGTTTTGCAAACTATGCCTTAATAGCTTTTGCTGTTTGTGTACCACTCTTGTCCTAGTGGCTGCCAGTCTTGAGCCTGCCCTTCTGCAGATCTCAACAGCAGATGTGTCCCAGCAGGTTGCCTAGCAGACTGGCAAGCTGAAAATGGTATGAAGAACTTTTTATGTGCTCAGCAGGTATGTGCTGTGCCACTAGTCCAACTGCATGTCAGTCACTTCTTGTCCCTACGTGATGCCACAGAGCTGCTCGCTGAGGTGTGACTTTCTTCTTGCTCGTTTAACGTGGCGGCTTCTGAATCCCTGTCTGCATTGTGGGCACGGTTCAGCAGTAATGGCTTTCTCTGGGTCTTTGGATTGCTCATTTATCTCAGGGTACAAGAGGAGCTACAGAGAGATGGGAATCTGTTCATTGAGAAACTTGAGAGTTTATCTGGTGTTCAGTGCTGTGTGCATATTCAGACTTGCGTGCATACAGAGACTCAAGACCAGCCTTTTGTGAGACAGATCCACAGAGGATGGGCCTGCAGGTCTTTTGTGCTAAGGAACATGTGCATTTGCAAGATTTTTTCTTACAGGATCACTTCCCTTGTGATTGCAACATTCATCTTCAGCCCTTTTTGAAAATGCTGCTTGCAAAGGCAGCTTAGAAAGTACAGCAGAGACAATCAGTACTGTCCCACTCGTGTCAGATCTCTTTAGAAACACTGAGGCTGAGACTTCTTTTTGTTGTGTTACCTAGCAGGTGTGTCAGCATCTCTGAAAGAGTCAGTATTGGCATGCTGTCTGCAAGGATGGACTCAGGGCTGGGAACACGTTCATGATAACTGAACAGAAGAAAGATCACATTAGACCAAGATTTTATCCTTGAAACCATGTATGCCTGTGCTGCTACAAACTTTTTTTGTGACAGGCAAGTAAACTAAACCTGCACTGAAATACTGGCTATTGATTTGTGGGTGCACTTTTGAGATGTGCCCTGAAGGCTGGGTTATTTTTCTTCAGTGGCACTGCATTGCTGTCTTTTTTTCATCTGTAGTTATGCAGCAAACTAGACTGGGGGGGTTTCTCCTCATTCCTTTGAGTCTTTATTTTTTCTTTCATGTGGATTAGTTTCCTGATTGGTGTGATTGCAGCTGTATTAGCATTCATCTGCCTCAAGTATATTGGTCATAATACTATTTTCTTAACAGAAAATTGTGAAATAAGAATGTTATGGGTATCTAGAATCAGTATCCCGCTAAAGCCCAAGTAGTTGAGGCTTAGAGTAGCCTCTGCTTCAATGCAGGTTAAATAATTTCTTATTCACTGGAATGAGAAATAGGTGGCTGATGTGTCTCACAGCACAGGGGTTGGTATCCTAGCATATGAGGTGCCCAGACACTGCTGGGCTGTAACTACATGGTAGGAGTTCATAAAGTCATCTGTGTCCCTTGAGTGCCATATAAAATAGTTTTGTGCATGTAGTGAGGGAGTTCTGTCTTGATTCTTGACAGCAAGAAGCAGGATCATTGGGGCAAATGAAACGGGGAAGTGAATCTAATTTTGGTCAAATAAAGTATTATGTTCAGGGCTCTGTAGGGAAATTTAAGAATTTTCTCTTTGGGAAGATTTCTTGGTTTTCAAGTGTTATTTTGAAATGCTTTGAAAATATGAAGTGAAATGTCTAGACTATCAAAACAAGCACATGCTTAACTTTTGCATGCCTTTTCTTCCCTAAGCCCCCAAAAACCCCAAAGCAAATCTTTTTTTGGCCTGCTTGTACATCTTTGAAAGAGCAAACTACAGAAGTTTCTCACATCTGTATGAGCTATTTCTAGCTCTGTTTGGCTTTTATTTGTTCTTATACAACTCCCACTGTGGGCAGGTCTTTGTGGGGAGATGCTGAAGTAGCAGGAGGGTTAAGTGAATTTCATTTCATATTGTTTAAATGAATTTGTTCTGCAAAGTTGCCAGTACAGATCGTGGACCACAGCCAGAGCTTGTTGAAGGCAAATTTTATATACTTGTGGCTGACAGAGTTGAAGCTTTTGCTCCTGTATGCGGAGCCCACTCAGGTTATGATAGCATTGAAGTTACCCCGGGTAAATTTTGCACACCTTGCTATCTATGTTGTAGTCAGAGAGATTATGACAAGTTCTAGGGCCACAGATGTCTCAAAGCCCAACCAGTGCAGAAGCTCTGAAGGGAGCAGTAGGGGCTCCTTTAAGGGACGATGGGCACCTTGCCTCACTGTCACTGGCTGTGTGCTTTTTCTTGTTACCTTCTTATAATTGAAGGCCAGCTGCCAGTAACACCATGTGGATTTGGAAACTGTGGAGCTGCACAATTCATCTTGCAATTATGCCTCCTCTGGGGTTCTGATATTTTATTGTTTAATAGCACTAAATCCTTTTTAATTAAAAAACCTTCCAGAGGTACCAGTGTCAGGCAAGAGTTATGTGAACAGTTGCTCCTATATGCACTGGACTGCACCAAGGCTGGCTGCAGATTTGCATCAACACAGATATGGCTGTTGCTCAGATCTCCATGCAAAATCTGAAATCTTCGAATGCTTCTGTTTCAGGTTAGGACCTCTCTCTAGTTTTGAGGGGTCTGACACCTTGAGTTAGTTTGACGCCAGTCTTTATCTGTGTTGGTATCTTGCTATGGGACAGTGGTAAATTTTAAAGCAAGCTCTGATGGTGCTGCTTGCTGTGACCGACTTAGTTTGAGGAGCTTTGGTGTCTCTTTCTTTGGAGGAAACTAAGCCAGAAGCTGTGCCCCAGGAGTGTATGGGATTCTTTTCAGTCCTGGAGGGAGGCATAAGATCTAATGATTTGTCTGTACTGCCATGAAGTGTTCCAGTACAACCATACATGGGCCTTTGGAGGACTTTGCACTACCAAGGTCTCATTAAATTGTAGTGTTTCTTGTGCCAGGTGAAGGGCCAGATGTCTTGTATGCCTTAACGTTGTCCATGAGGCCTCAGTGCTTTGTACGTCCCTATGCTCTCTAAATCTACCTTTCTTCTAGTTTGAAATAGTTTTCTTTATTTACCTAATAACTTCTGTTGTCATTCACCTTTGGTTGAATCACTTATCTCCTATAATTCACTTTATTATCTGTATTATCGTCCCTTTACTACGTTATGTGTTGTAATGGTGACACCTGCTCCTTTGTTCTCCCAGATCATCAGGCAGAGTACAGCCTGGGGACCCCTGGAAACAACACTGGTTTCCAGCCTGTGACGTGAGAGACCTGAAAGTCTCTCTGGTGGCAGAATAACGCAGCAGTAATACCAGACAACGACCTCTGATAGTAACCTTGTGGCTGCCTCTGGGTGCTAGAGATGGAGTCAGTCTGATTAAATCGTGGAGAGAACTGGCACCACAACTGTACTTCACACAATAATTTTGCCCAGTCATGGAGATTGTATGAGCTTCACTTTATGTGGGGGTGTGGAAGTGCAGAATCAGATTGGGTTGCTGCTCCAGAGTACCTTCAGTTGCAAGGATACATCTGTGCGAGATCTGTCTCATTTCCCCCCGCTGTAACCTACATCTGAGACCCTCTTTCTAGCACTCCCCATTTTCTCTCTGGTGGCAGAACTTCTTTTCCTGACCTATCTTTAGGTAGGTGTGGGCTCTGCATGTGAGGCTTTGGGTGGATGTGGGGCATTACCTTGGAACTTCCAAGTACCAGAGGTTAGCAGTTTGACCATGAGAATTTTAATTGCTTGTTTAAAGCAGTTTCCCTGGGGTTATGAGATATGGACAAACCTTATTGTGGTGCAGCAGATAGCATGGAAATTGTCTGCACAGTCCCCACCCAGTATTAGTGTCTAAACTAGTCCTGGCTGCTGTTTAAATTGTGAACTAATACCTTCCTTCTTGTGTAGTATCTTTCTTTTCCCAAAAGCTGTAATTATACTTACACAATTGAAATGGTATCATGTACAGCAGTATTGCAGATTCTATTCCCTGCTACACAAGCAGGAAAACCAAAAGTGTTGAAATGAATCCGTCTGTTCCCAAACTAAGTCCATCTGTGATTGTTGTGCCCACCAAGGAGAAGGGCTGAGAAAGGAAACAGTACCTTGTTGTGTTTGTCAAGGTGTTGCCGCGAGTGCTTTGGGTCTGTGGCATGCCATACCATGACCCAGGTGAGAATCACATCTAGACTTCTGCCCCAGCAGGATTTTGTGTCATTGCTGCTGGGATGGCTGGACCACTGGAAAAGCTTCTGCAGCTAATTTTTTCTTAAATGTGGTTTAGTAGCCCGCTTAGCCTCTTGCTATCAAACATGGTCATTCAGGGCTGGTGTTCATGCATCTGCTGTGCTGCAGGATTAAATCTGGTGTCCTGGTCCTCTTCCCTTTCCCTGAGTTCCCTGTGTTTGTGCACTGTTCAAACTCGGAGGGGGAGGGAGCTTGGGGACAGAGTGCCATAGTGCCAGCAAAAAACAAACAGGAAAAAAAAGGTGTTTGATTTTGTTTGTGAAACCTCTTATGGGTAGCAGTGCTGTGGTGGTGAAGCTCTAATGTTGCCTGTGCAAAGTAGACCGTAAGAAACTATGTGGCTTTCTAGAGGGCTCTGTGGAAACCCTACAGCTGAGGAAGCAGGCATTTGTGCGAGTTTTCCTTCAGACAGTTTTTGAAGTTATATGCGTGGCAGGAACATTTGGTTCAAGGCACCAAGTTAAACCTTGTCTGGTTTAATCTCTCTCACTTTTTGTTTAATTGTCCAGCTTCACAGTTTGAAGTAGTCTTTTAAAACCAAGGCAGCAGATGGCTACGTGAGTGTATAGTTAAAGTACCTGCTTGTCTTTTTGCGTGCAAGAAAATAAATTTCCCTTCAAATATTGGATACTCTGAAGATGATTAGACATTTATTAAATTTCTTCCCTTCTTTGCTTTAATAAAACCAAGCTTCCAGAAAGCTCTCCATAATGCTGAAAAGGGGTGTGACCTTTTTCAGTGAAAAATGTTTCTTTGTATTTGCTAACCTGTAAGCAATTCAAAATTTATACTACCTTGCACCAAAAGCTGTCTCAAGTGAATTGGCGATTTCAGTTTGCTTAAAGTAATAATAAAAGAAATTTTAGTCTTTCAAGTTCACCTCTGCCTCTGTTTGTTAGTCTCCATCTGGTAGTATACCAGAGAACTCCCAAACATATGTTGCTCATCTCAAGGGTAGCTATAGGGACTGTCGGCAGAAATAATTTTTTAAATCATTAATGGATAGATTTCTTGACATGCATTTATTTTGGGCCATGTGGCAATGCCATTCTTAGTTTTATCAATTTTGCTTAAACAAAAGAAACATCTTTTTAAGTGAACTGCCAGTTAACTTCAGATTGAGGTACATATAATAGAGCAGTGGTTTATGACCTTCCAGCTGGGCTGAGATGTGACTTTCTGTAGGGACATGGAAAAGCTCTCTGCTCTGATTCCTTTCCTGCTGCAACCAAAATACATCAAATGTGTTATAGAACAGGAAACTTTGCGTATTGCACCAGACATTGAAATGCACATATGTGTGATGGGAGCATGATGTTCATACGTCAGGTACAGATGTGGTCATCTGAGACCTTCTAGGAAGAATTAAAGTTTTTGCACTGCTGGGCATAGTATTAATGCTGGACAAGCTTGCTCTAGGATATCAACTTGCTGTGTCTGTGGGAGTTAGAGCAGTTGGCAGGACTGCATGTTTTCCAGAAATTTTTTAGTTATAACTGTATCATGTTTTTGTTTAAAGTAATTCCTTGAAATGCACTGTCAAGGATGTCAAGGCACACCTCAGAAAAGACACAGCTGAGCCTCATTCTGTGAGTGCTTGAGAAGTTTCTTGAGTGCTTCTGCTGATCTGGCCATGAATAGTGCCTTTCAGTGAGAAATGAACATCATTAGACCCAGCTGCAAGGAAGAGCTGGACTGCCTCTGTGCCTTGCCCATGCTAGTCTACCAGGTACCTAGATAGGTTTGTGCTCAATGATTATCTTAGACTTATCTATGCTCTCATTACACATTTGTGTAACTGAAGTTATCTGCTTGCTTTTATTTGTTTTCTGTAACAGTGCACTCTTAAACAGAGGGACCTCAAAGCTTTCTTCAGCTTGCTTACACCTAAGAACTTGCATTTTTTCATTGTTGTGGCCAAGGAGTAAACTGAGCTAATTAAGGGTCTGAATAAACAATAGTGCTTGTGTGTGCTACATAATTAAATGCCTTGTTGAAAACAGGTTATAAACTTTCAGCTTACTTGAATGTTGCTGATTAGTAAAATAATTGATTGTTTGAGCTTTTTTCCCCCCCAAGTCCCAGAAGATGTGATAAGACATGATTGCCTGATCTTAAAACAGCATAGGTGGAGAGCAACTTGCCCAAATGGCTCACTTCTTCCTCCCCTTTTCAGGCATTCCTGGCACTTCACTTTGGGTGTTGGGAAAGGCTCCTCTCACATCCAACTTACGTGTGTCCTCTCACATAACAGATACACTTCCAGTGTGATAGTGATCTTAAAGGTTACTTCTTATTCCCAATATCCTCAGTTAAATTTGGGTGAAGATACAACTCTATATATATATATATATATAAAATGCTTTATGTAAAGGCAACTCAGTCTTTGCCTCTGAAGTTAGTAGGTCTGTGTTTTAATTTTTTATAATATTTTCATTTGACAGAGTAGTTATGCAAAAAAATGTGGACTGACTGAAAAGGTGTTGGAATGTAAGTAGTCTAATTATAGAACATCCTTCCATGCCATTTCACAAATGCGACTTTAACTGTAAAATATGCTAGTCTTTACAAGTATTACACTTCTTAATCATGCACACAGCTTTATTTCTTTAGCAGTATTATCCTTTTCTACTTGCACGTTTTATTGGTAACTTTCCCCTTGAGAGTTTTCTGTCATAGACTAGATTTTCCCTGAGAGACCCAGGTCCCTGCTATGAATTTTGAAAGTGTCTAGTTCTCATCAAACATGCTCAAAATGTCAGCTGTTAGGATTCTCATACATCACTTTAATTTTTCTTTGAATAAGAGTAAAGCTTTCCTGGGCAATGTTTATGAGAGAACCTTGTTTGATGACAGTAATAATGCTAGTTGATGCCTGGTCAGACTCATATGATTTTCTGGTTCTAATTTACTTTTTGACAATTGGAATGAGCAGAAATGAATTAGGGAAGAAAAGGATCAAGTGCTCATCGGCATATTTCCTCTGAAGGCAGAAAACTGACTTACACACGCAAAGGCTGCCTGGTAACGGTCCTGGAGCTTAATGAAGCAGGGCACCAGCGTTTCCTTTAAACAGAATGAAAGCATGGGTAAAATGTGCAAAACATTGCGTTGGTGTGACTGACGAATGACAGAGGGCCTCTCTAAGTTGTTTTAAATGTGAGGTAGCATAGGCAGTGAATATTCAAGGGAAGGATTGCTCCTTGGCAGGAAAAGAAAAGTTTAAGTCAGATGGATTTTATGTCCATCCAAATACCTTTCAAGCAATGAAAATTGAACAGAAATGAAAAAGGAATTGAGAACTTGGGGAAAATTACCCATCTAAGGGTGTAAGAGATCCTGAGTTTTAGATTGGGGTAGGTCCCAGCTTTGGGTTGGAGGGTAAGAATCATTGAGATTGGTGTAAAGATTGGCTTTGTAAAGGAAAGGTAAATCCAGACATACCTGCAGCTTTAGTGGCCTCTGGTCACTACTGAGAGAAAAGATGGTGGCTCCTGTGGTACTGGTGATACATCTCTTGCTACTTGTGGGGATGAATTCCTTATGAGTGCTTGTTTGTACCTGCAGTCTCCAGAGGCCATATCACTGTGGAGTAGTGTTCCTTTCTCCTGAAATATGTGACTATTGGGGCCAGATGTGCTTTTGGTGCACAAGCTGAGCAGGGCTTTTTGTGGCCTTGTCAGCTGCAGTAGGTCCAGCTCTGAGAGCAGATGTTCTTCGTTGATTTTTGCCTCTCCTCACTGCTTGGCTGGAGCAGGAGGAGCTTGGAGTATGATGAGGAAGTCTGAGGAATAGACTGGCAAGAAAGCAGATGTGAGAGGCTGGAGTTAGGTTGCAGTTTTGATTACAGTGGTTTTGGAAAATGGCAAGCCTGAGTAGGAGCTGAAAGAGGAATGAGAAAGGGGGTTAACAGTGGGAAGGCAGAGCAGCAGCATAGGACTAAATATTGCAGCAAGAGGAAGGATTGAAGGAATTAATCTGAAGAGGAGAACCAAGGAGGGCAGTGCAGTTAGGGGAGAGAAGAATGGTGTGTCTTCAGTCTTTGAAATGCATGAGATGCTTCATTTTATTTGTTCTGCTTTGAAGTATCCACATTCTTTACTTTCTGTAGATAGTGGCTAATACTTGGAATTATAGTTAGCTCTAAATGAAGTTAGATAGTTTGAGTTAATTTTTATGATCTGTTTAGCAGGTGTCTGTGCTGAAAGCTTCTTACTGTTTAGGATTTCTTGGATTATCTTTATAACTGTCTTGCGAGAGATGATAAATTTAGGATTATTTAATCAGTGGTTCTTTATACCACTGTTTTTGCAGATAACCAAATACCACTAATTTCTGTGTTGCCAAAGATTGGCAGTTTTCTTGCAGCACCTGGCATTTGTTTTAACCTCCATGTTCTGGAGCTTTCTTGTTTTGCTCAGAAACTGCATCAACCAACCAGTGTTTATTTGCATGTGTACTTGCCTCTCCCTCCTGGCTGTGCATATTTAACATACTAGTTATCTCTTGTTTTTTCTCAAAGTTTTTTTTCCCTTGCTTTAGCTCAGCAAGCATTATGCTAATGATTTGTCTAGTCTTTTTCATTTCCTTTTAGCTTGTTTTTGGGGTTTTTTTGATTATTTTTATAAGGCCATGGAATATAGGCATAGTAAAATAGATCCCTTTGTCTGCCCTGGGAAGACTTTAGTTTGCAGACTTCTAAGAGAACTTTTTACTGCATTTTTTTATTTTGCATTATTTTAATATCCTCTAATAGGATGGCTTCTGGTAATTACATTAACTGATCCAATAACTTAAAACCACAAAACTTCTTAGCACCATTTTTACAAGTTTATTTTGCATTTTCCGATCACGTTTGTTGTTGCAATAAATTTATTCCAACCCGCTTTTATTTATTCTGAACAAAACTTTTAGTGGTGCTTTTTGGTATCTTACCAAATGTTGACAAAGCTGTACCATTATCATAAATACTTGTTTTTCATAAGCTGCCTTCTTTTATTGCATTAATTCACATATCTTTTATAGTTCATAAACACTCTTTTATTAAACCTGATGCACACATGCATGCTTGCACTTTTATGATTTTTTTTAAAGTTTATTTCAAAAAGTTATGTTAGGTGTCAGTGTGGTCTGGCATAGTTAATGTAGCCTTTTCTTAATACAAGTTCCTCAAATTAAATGCTTGGAGGGTATAGCTCCTTTTAGGGTAATGCTCTGTTAAAAACAATACTGTTTTTCAGGAAGCTATTTTAATTTTTGAGATACTAACTCCTAGCCAGTGATGTATAAGTTTGTGACTTAAGGAATACTTTGTGATTCGGCACGGTCTTCTTTGCTTGCATAACCTTTATTGGTCACTGTTATGGAAGCAGTTTTTAATTATGAAGCTATATTCTGTGATTATTTTTTTTCCACAGGCCTTATTCCTTCACTATGAAGAATGGATTTGCATGTGAGACGTAGTAAAGGGGGCTCTTCTCTGCAGGATCATTGCCTCATTAACTGAGGAAGCTTGTGTTGAGTGAGGCAAGATATTGCAGAGCTGGCAAGGATGGTCTCTGCACTAGGAGAACTGAATATGCCTATTCAGAACAAATTTTGTGGCTGCATAATTTTATTTTTGTATAAATGTGACTTTATGTTACTAAAATATGGTCCTTATTTTTTGGATCATCTCTTTATGCATATGAGATAATAGCCTTTAGTGTTCATTGGGGAGCTGAATTGTTGGTGGTCTTTGAATGGACCATACAAATAAAATCTGTATTTGGTTTAGACTTGATTCAGTCTGCTTACATCTGGCTTGGCATCTCACAGTAGTAAGAATGAATCATTTCATGTTAAATTATCTCAGCTATTCTGTCCTGAATAAAACCGTGGATTCTGTTGGGAAAAAAATGACTGTGTATGTAGAAACAATATTATTGGGTGGAACTAAAACTCATGTAAGTAGCTTTAGCTTAACACTTTCTAATTCTTGAATGTTTAGCGTTCTTGTGTTAATGTAATTTCAAAAGGAATGTTTTAAAATAAGAATATATATATATATATGCAGACAATATCCTTGGGTGATGCCAAACAGCATCATCTCCATCTGTGGTGTCTGTGACTTTGTGCTTTTGATAGGACAGCAGAGGATTCAGGCACTGAGAATTTCCGGGACAGGTGGGGGGGCCTGTGCAGCCTGTGGCATGGCCTGTGTTTAGTTGGATCTTCCCTTGCACCATGTAAAGTATCTGTTAGGTCTGCGTAAGATCGTGTCAGGTGGTCACTTCAAGTTCTTGCTGCAGGAAGAGAATAATTTTCAGTAGTGTATATTGTTTGGGTGAGAGGTGGGGAAACTACTCGAACATCCCTATTGTGAATGTTCCCCATCACTAGCTTCTAGCTTGAAAGATCCAAGAATTTGTCCAGCCTTTTCCAATTAAAAAAAAAAAAAAAACCACTGCAAGGAAGAAGAGTGACAAGAGGAAAAAGAAAAGTAAATGCATTCACACTCCTACCAAGAGATAGACATGAGCTTGCACCCACCTAACAGCCACCTTTACATGGTGTAAGGGAAGATCCAGCTAAGCAAGAACAGGATTTCTTTTTTTTTTCCTTTTTGTTATTACAAAAGCAGATGAGTTGAGACGACTAATACATTATGAGGGAAGAGGAATGGTGTGAAAGAATACTAAATAAAGCACCTGTAGTTAAACTGCCTGTTGAGGTAATATAATTTCAGATGATGTGTCAGTAAGCCCAGCACAAAGGAGCACTTTGATAAATGTGATTCTTGGACAGTGGTGCAGGCTGGGGCTCTTCCAGCTCCCTGCAGGCTTCAGGATCAGGCTGTTCCCTGATGTCATGTTTTTAGCTGCATGCTCCCAGGCATGAGTCCTGGGTTTAGGATGCCTTTGCAGTAAGCAGCGCTAGGGTTGGGGTTGAGTGACGCTTAGCATCAGCTTTTACAGCCAAGAGTGATTCCTTTCAGGAGAGCATTGCCCAAGTCACATCAAGTGACAGAACAGAGCTGCTGGTGGGGGTGTAACCTCCTAATTTCGGGTAAATTGTTATCCCCATCAAAGGGCAGGTTGCTCATTTCAGGAACAAGCTAGTCTGTCTGGAAGACTGTCATGATGCTCTCACACTGCAGCGAGTCCCTGCTGTATGGAGGAAATTGTTACCTTTTCCAAAACAATTTCCCTGCTGAAAGTAGAGAATGGATGTTAACAGAGGAGAGGTCTATAATAGTTGACACAGAGCAGACAGACAAAACTGCAATCTCTTGTTCTTCTCATTCTCTCATCTCTCTGCCTGAATAGAATTGATTGGCTAGGACATGCTGTAATTTACTTTTACAATGAATAATGTTCCAGTTTATCCTCAGGGACAGTTGGGTGAGTAATGTCACACTGACCTTGACACCCTGATGTTGTAAAATGCAGATGAGGTTGACTGTTTCAGACAGAAGTCATTCAATTTGTTTTTATTTCTAGTAAAAGTAGGGCTAATAAAGAAAAGTTTGTGAGCTTTTTGCCCATGCTCTCCATATGTAAAAGTATTCAGCTACTTCTGGGATTTGATTTGATTTACAGGTTCACTAGGTAGATGTTATCCGCTTCAGTGCTGACTCTCTACCTTTTATAAGCTTACAGAGACTGAGTTTTGGGCATCAGTCCATGTTTTAACATGTAATTCTAACAAGGTGTGATTGACACAGTTCAAATATACTTGTGCCATGAAGCTGCTGTTCCAAAGCTTTTGCAAATTTTTGCACTTAACTTAAAAAGTGAATAAAATCAGATTTCTTGTGCACTGGGTGTGGATTTGTTTGTTTATTTGCAGAGGATGATAGCCAATTCTAGAACGTAGTGGAATGATTTGAAACATTGATTATGTGGTAACAGGAAACATAACCAGACAGGAAAAAAGTATTGCAGGATAGCAAGGAGGCAACAACCACCTTGAACCTTAAAAAAAATATTGTTTGTCATTCTGGTCTGTTAGAACTGAAGCTGATCATTGTATGTTTGGTGTTTTGACTGCATTAAAGGTAAGAGGGCCAGAGTGACTCTTGTCCATGCCTGAATTCTGCAATATGAATTGCCTCTGAGTAAACCACCTGCAAGCAAGAAGCTGAAATTGCTCAGCACTTGCGGGGGAAGCTGTGTGGATGCCTTCTTTCTGTCATGGCATACAGGCCACCTCTGAACATGTCACTGTTAGTTTGCCTCAGTGTCTCTATTTATAACTGAATTTCTTTTCAGCAATGACTTCACATAAAAGTTGAAGAAAATTAGGTTCACGTAAGCTTTGGACAGGCCCTCAGCAAGACAGAATGTGTACATATACTATCCCTTTATCTGTTTCATAAGGTTGAAGATCTCTGCCATTTTAAGCCATGACCGGCTGTGCAGAGAGCGAGTCATAAAACATACATGTGAAAAAATTGTTTTAAAACATTTTTAGGTAGCTTTAATGCAAACCACGTGCTTTACTCTGAGCAGTAAGAATGGTAAGACACTTGCAGTTCTTGAGTCACGACATTCCTGATTAAAAGCTAGTGGATTCCTTGTACTTTGTTGGAACTGCTTTCAGCAGGCAAGGATGAGAATTTAAAGAAGATCTAAAGTCTCCAGGATTTTATCGGTTATTTTGGAGAAACACCAGAGCAGAGTTTCTGGTGTAGAGGCTTTGCTCTGTCCCTCACTTCAGTGAGGTAAGACTGGGGAAAAGCATTCAGTTCAGTGATACCTCTCCTGAGCTATCAGTCATTAACAGCCTTGGTTGTGTTTGGGCAGTAGCAGCTGGCTGCCTGTGACTGAGCCTGTTGCCCAGAGGATGAGTAGATGGAGGCTGTTTGCCTCCTGCTTCAAGGAAATGCAGAAAGTAGGAATGACCATGGGTTGATGCAGCTTGAGAGGGTTCTATTTCAAAGGTGCACCTTTCCGTGGTCATGCTGTGTGAAGTCTGGGCTCTTGGCACTGTGGCTCTGGGCATCTCCTCTGGGCAGCTTCTGTGATGGATCACCCAGCGCTCAAGGGTGTCCGCACCCCTGGGCTGCATTCACCTGGGAGGTCCTGCATGGTGCTGGTGCTGGATGGGCCCAGCTGCAGGGCATGGGGGGTCTCGTGTGTGTGTGGGTTTTATCCATTTCTGAGCCCTTCACAGCTCCACAGAGTGATGCTCTGTGGGCAGTGGGGAGTCTGACACATCACTGAAAGCAATCCATTTCCACAACAGTGAGACTTGTTTTCACGTTTCTGAGGGTGATGGCTGCCTGCAGTACATCAGCCCTGTATTATTTTCATGTCCTGCTTTCTGCAGTCTCCCAACTCTTTCATGAGCACTGTTCTGTGTATCAGCCAGAATCTCAATGGTGCCTCAAAGTGGAAATTTTCTTTATTTTAATATTTTCTGTCTTGTAAGCATTTTGGCTAATACTTTATTCCAAAGACCAGGTGTTTATTCTCTCACATTGTGATGTGCAGTCTCATCTATTTGGAATTTGTTTGATTTATTCTTTTACATTTTAAGGCTCTTCCTGGGTGCGGATAGACCAGCTGGTCTTCAGATGCCTCTGCATCCTGCACTGATCACCACTGTTCTGGCAGTCAGTGAGGCTATGACAACTTACACAGATGGCATGTGACTACCTAGAAGTCTGTAAGAGCCATCCAGTTTGAGTGTTTGTGACACGTAGATGTGGCAGGAATATTCCTGTCCAGTGTAATAGCATTACATTATTTTTTCTTCATATCTAAATGAATTGCCTTGTCTTTGTCTGATAGCAAATTCCATGTTTCGTTTACAGTAAACCTTTCAATTCTCTAATATACGTCAGGCTTCAGCATACAATGGATTTTTGTCTTTATTATTTAAAAAGAAGTGTTATCAATGAAAAGAAAATTAAAATGTGCCATGATGATTGGGAGAGAAAATAAATACACTGAAACTAAGCATTCATCCCAATTAGACCTTGCCACTAAGAAATACTGGCAGAGGGGGGAAATTCACAAAGAGTTTCAGAAAATGTGAAATAATTTTGGGGTTTTTTTGCTTGCTTGTTTTTTAATTAATTCTCCTTTAGCAGTTCTTTCTTTTTTTTTTATTCAGAAATGTAGTCAAATTTCTTGTTTTCTGAGATTATTCATCATAATAACTTTGTCTTGTATTATTTTGTTATAGCTCATCTAATGGCAGTCAGACCGAATTTCCTAGTTCTATGACCCTCTGGACTTAAACCTCCTGGATTTCAAGTTCATTGGCTCCAAATATACAATATTTACTGATTCCTAGGGCTGCTTTAGCATAGATGTTTTGAATGCCTTACTTCAAATTGTGACTGCTAATCCTGAGGGGGGTGGGGGAAAAGTGATGCTTTCCTACTTGCTGCCCTCATCAGGTGTGAGATCCTTAATATTGTCATAGAACCGTTGGGTTGGGAGCGACCTTAGAGATCATCTAGTTCCAACCACCTTGCCCTAGGCTGGGACGTCTTCCACTAGGCCAGGTTGGTCAAAGTCCCATCCAGCCTGGTTCCTGAACTCTTCCAGGGATGTCATGTCCTCAGCCTCTCAGCATAACCTCTTGCAGTGCCTCGCCACCTTCATAGTAAAGAATTTCTTTCTAATATCTAATCTAAATCTGCACTCCTTCATCTTAAGGCCATTTCCCCTTGTCCTATCACTACATGCCCTTGTGGCAACTCTCTCTCCAGCTCTCTTGTAGCCCCCTTCAGGTACTGGAAGGCTGCTGTAGGGGTGTCCCTGGAGCTTTTTCCTCTCCAGGCTGAAGCAGAAAAGCCATTGAGTACCTCACAGTCTTCTCCATGTCCTGTGTAGCCAGGCCTCACCTATCCTTCCTGAGAGGACCTACATTTTCCCAAGTCTTTTTTTTATTCTTGATGTTCCTAAATAGGCTTTATGACCCTTGAGCAACATCATAGCAATACCCTGGCCTAAGGAAGTGGTTGTAACTAGCAGTAGATAATGAGAGCAGTGCAGTTAGTGGCTGTGAATGTATGTGTTGTGGATGCTGTACCTAATCTCTCTCTCTGTTTTTGTGTGAACATGTGTAAACAGATACCATTAATAGTAAGAAAAAACCTCCACCAAGCATAACTTAATTTTTGTATCGTCTTTATATTATGTCTTACTGGTATATTCAGATAACAATGACAAAAGCAAATAGGCTGTGCCTACCAGAACCATCATCCTTTACTATTTAGCATACTCATTAAAAATGGCTTATTGGAATATTGATGTCTATACTTTTTAAAACATTCACCACTTAGAGAACCTACTAGTTGTCTGCTGCTGACAATTATCAAACATTACCAGTTGTCAGCTAACATGCAAATAACCTACTGGGTTGTTAGAATTTCAAATAAGTTTTTGAATTTTCCCATTGAACAGAAATGCCAAATTCTAATGAGTTCTAGTTTGCAGTAATAAGGGAGCTGACAACAGGATGAGGTTGCAGCAGGCAAGGCTGAGTTTGAGCAAAAGCTGTAACTGGGAGGTATTTTGATGCCCTTGTAGAACTGAATCTTCCTAACTCAGCTTCTTATACCTCAAAATATTGTAAGTGTATTTTTCCAGACATTGCCTGGGTAGAGGCTAACCCTGGCTGAGGGACTGACCCAGCATTGCTTTTTGAGGGGTAGCTTCGTTATCTAGAATAGGTCAGTTTACTGGCTCAAAAATGTGATTAGTGAGAAACTTTGCAAAGCAGCTCACACTCTTACTATACTGCAAGAACACTTCCAGGTTGCTGATGTATACAACTAAGTTGTTAGATTTCCCCAGAACTCCAGACACTAGAGAGGGAGTTCTTTTTCATACATGGACTGAGTGCTGCTTTCCCTTTGCATTTTTTATTTTGGTGCTTCAGTCTGATGTGATTTTACGATGAACCATTTCAATGTACTTGCTTTTACAAGACTGAGCAGCTAACTGCTCCAGAAAAGTGTTTAATTTATCGCTAATTTTGTTAGTCAAACATGCAGACAGAAGGAATAGAAAGAGTACATGGGTGGTTTAGGAAACAATTTATGGTTTCATTTTGTAGCACAGATGTTTGTATACCCATTTACATTTTGGGAAGCTTGTGTTAGCATACCTGTTCTGAGGTTTCTCTCGATCTGCATGCTTTCAGAAAAGAAAAAGCATGTTTAGTCTTTGTGAACCTTCTTTTCCATGTAAAATCTATAACTGAAGCTTAACATTCCCAGAATTTGTGTGTCTCAGAATCTAGTATTTCACTGAGCTGGAATTTATGCATGTTGTAAAATCCACACAAAGATGGCAGCAATTATTTCAGTCTCCTGTTACTGTGGAATGGTCAGCGACTGTCCTGGAGTATGTCCTGGAGCTGTCTGATGCCTTGGCAGCTGCTCTGGTGCCCTGAGGACAAGCAGCAGAGTGTTGGGGGCAGGCAGGGAGCAGGTGCAGCACTTCCCCTGCTATGCTGCAGCTTCCCCCTCTGGCCAGGAGAGTGATGGGTGAGGAAGGAGGGTTGCATGGAGATGCAGACCACTCTGTGAGCCTTGCCCCTCAGTCGAGCAGGCTCTCATCCCGCTGACCCTGTGGCTCATTTTGCTCCTGGCAGTGCTGCATGGGCAGGTGTACCGGTTCTGCACCTTGGAGGGGACCTGGCTGCTGAAGGAGAATTCAACCCTACCGTGGAGGAACCTGTCTGAGTGTGAGCCCTCTGACCAGGTAAGTGTTTTTCCCATTTTCCTCCTATCTTGCTGCTGTTGTTCAGGACAAAGCAGAAGAAAGGGAAAAAAAAGTAATTGTCGATGTCCACGCATTTTTGTCCTGTCAAAGTAATCTTCACTGACTCACCTCAGTGAGCCTAATGGTAAGGGACATCAGGTCTCTCCCCTTCAACAAAGGGAAGGAACATGGAGGGTAGATGAGAGCACGTTTAAATGTATGTGAGAGCCAAGAGAAGTGGCTCAGGTCATCCCAGCTGTGGTGCAGTGCAAGGAGCTCAACTGCAGGAGTGACCTAATGTTATTCCTTTGCCTTTTTTCCATTGTCACGTCATTATAATAGTGACCATTTGCTCTCTCTGTCTTGTTAGCAGCTATTAAGGTGATTAAGATGAACTGAACTGAAGGATATTTGCTTTTTCACCTTTGGGCATGGGGCAATCCCTGCCTTTTTTATTTTTTTGTTCAGGGTTTTTTTTTGTCTTTATACCTTTATTTTCTCTGGGCAATGGAATTAGGCTTGTCAGTGTTATTTTCTTGCCCTCGTGCTTTTTACTCTGCAGGGAGCTGAGATGCCTGGCACCAAATGAAGGAGAGCATAGGGATTTTCAGAGGATTTTTGACAGCCATTGGCGTCAGCCAGTGCACTGTGTGCGTTCCCATGACACGTGATACCACTACTGCTGTGAACCTCCAAGGGTGATGCTTTTACTCACAGAAATTGAGTGCACTCTCTCTATCCTGGGGTACTGGCAGCTAGTGCATTACCTAGATAAAACAGTTCAAGTTTATGAAAGTCCCAAGAGCTGCAGGATCTGTGCCCTCTATAGTTCCCATTGCTCAGTGCCTCATTCTTCAGAAGGAATAAATGGCTGCAGACTAGGAGAAGATGGGAAAAGAAACCTTTTCCTTTGACTTGTAGCCTTATTCCTTGTCCCTTTTGTGTTCTGCGCTGTACCGGCAGAGCACATTGTCTTAACGCAATGTGTAAGCCTGGTCGTTTGACTTTTCCTTGTTGGCCATTATGATTTCTTCCAGAGCTGTGTTGGGACATGCCAAGGGGTGAGATACCTAATGGTAACACTTGTTCATTTGGCACCTGCCTCCAATTCTTCATGAACTGGTCTGGATTCTGAAACCCTGTGTACATGGTGTCACTCCCTGAAATGTGAACAGCCATGTTTGGTTTTCCCGCTAAAGTATATAGAGCCCCATAGTAACTCTGGTTTATTCATCTGGCATGTGAGAACAATAAGTTGTTTTTATAAGTTTGTCATATGTTATATTACAGATGTAACTAAATTACAGATGTAAAAAATTCCAAAGTGTTTGTTAGAGAATCTTTATATATGAATTTAGGCATACAATGTCATTTTCATCTTTTTACATGTTTTAAATTGTCAGGTTTCACTAGTTTGCCTAAGCTTTGATACTGAAGAGATTTTCCTTTTCGTAAGGCAACTTTCACATCATTCTCTTCAAAGCATTAACCTAGCAAATCTCTGAGGTACAGCCGGTATGGTCACCTTAAATCATTCTGGCTGTGCAAAGTACACCTGAATAACTGTACCTAATTTATGAAGTACAAGGAATGTATTCCTTTGTACAGCACAGGTCTCAGGAGTCAATTGCACAGTTAGCAGCTTGAAGAAGGGAAATAAAATCCCTGAGTCTATTTAGACAAAGATACATGCTTAGAGATGAACTAGAACAGTGAATATGAATGTGCCTCGGAGGCTGAGCAGTAAGACTGTGTCACAATTCAGACCTGCCTGTACCTTTTTAAGTAATTCTATTCTCTATAAGGATTTTGGCCAGAATTTTCAGGCAAGGGTCTCAGTAATCATGTTTTCAGAGATTCTGAAGAGAGCCCCCACTGCTCTGGTCTGCACCAGGTCACTCCCTCTCAAACAGTGCTGTAACAACCAGGTCACGAGATGCTGTT
The DNA here is from genome assembly GCA_013399875.1 of Gymnorhina tibicen. Lineage (NCBI taxonomy): Eukaryota > Metazoa > Chordata > Aves > Passeriformes > Artamidae > Gymnorhina > Gymnorhina tibicen. The sequence goes on from VXAZ01008120.1 coordinate 141,229, forward strand.
GGGCTGTCATTTGTTACCAGAGGTTGCATAGTTGAGGCAGAAGATAGATTATTTGGGGGCAGAAAAGGGTTTAGCTGTGTGAATGCAAGGCATGCTTTGCCTCCAAATCATCAAATAGGACCTGGATTGTTGCACTTCTAAGTGTAGATGAGGTTCCCCCTCATTACCACAGCAGGGAGACTTGGTTGAAGTGCTCAAGTCTGAAGATTATGTCTGCTGTTTCTACTGCAGATCTGCTTTGTGTCTGTGCTTCCTGCCACCTGTTTTAAGACTTGCTTGTGTGGTAATTAATGTCTCTCCAACTTTATTATGAAATAATGTCATATTATCTATTTTTCTAGACAGGCTGCAAAACCCAGCTATTTGAGTGAACACCTGGGAGCAGCTGAGGAATTAAGATTAAATTTTTATTTCTTTAGAGCATATGGAAAGTGGAAGACTGATTTGACGTGTGCATTTAAACTTCAAAGTAGGAGAATGATTTCTGGTTATCATTAGCAAAGTTAGAAAGTAGCTGGGAGAAAAGAACTGAAGGCCATGAGCTCTCTTTTCCCCCTCCACTTTTTTGTTTTTCTTTTCTTCTTTATATGCTCTCAGGATGCACCAGAAGAACAGCTCCTGAATTTGTCCATCATATACACCATTGGATATGCTCTTTCCTTCTCTGCACTTGTAATAGCAACTGCCATTCTTCTTGGATTCAGGTAACTGGTGAAGCTTTGAAGAGAGTGGAGTAAAGGTTTTATGTTTTTCTATATGGCAGTATCAGACTTTGACAGAAACATTTGATTATTTTTTCCCTCCTTCCATCACCTCATTATTTCTCTATCTTTTCTCACTTCTGTGTTCCTTCCTAAAATAATTTCTTCTCAAAATGCAAGTAAAATTGCCAAATTTTTGCAGTTACCCATATGACCATGTGGAACAGGTACTTTTTATCAGTTGGAATATTTTGTTAGGCTAGTTTTTATTTCAATGAAATTTCCATTGGAAGAGGTGGTAAAAGAGAGATGCAAGTGTTCCTCCATGGTGTCACCTTGCAGAGGAGGCACGAGTCTGAGATGGGCAAGGACTTTCAGGAGAAAAATTTTCATCTCGCCTTGCTTGGAGTTACACAGAGCATAAATCTCAGTCTGGCCTATATCCCAGCCCTCACATGCAAGGCGTGCAGAAATGGATTTTTGACACAATTTTCATTTTTGGAGAACTTTCAGAAATTCTTATTTCTTTCACAATGTGGAAGAGAGTCTAATTTGAAACTTGAAAAATTCATGTGAAATAAATTGCTGTCAGCTGGCCATAGTGGCATACTGAGTTCATCCAGGTTTGCACCAACAAACTCAACAGAGCATATAAAAATTTAGGCTCTTGGTTGCACATGCCAAAGGTATACTCTGTGTGTTTGGTTAAAAACATAAATAAAAGGAAAAAACCCCAACCAGACCAAAACACAACTTTGGATTCTAATAGGGGTCTTTTTTGTTTTTCTCTGTAAATGCAAGAGATGTTTTGATTCCAGCCAGACCTTTCTTCAGTTTGGGGGTGCTGAGCACAGGAGACTGATACTTAGAAAACACGAAGATGAGATCCTGTTCTGTTATGGGAAGGATGTCCTTCTGCTGCGAAGTCCTGCTCCTTGCTTCTCTCTACAGCCAGGTCCCATCCCTCTTATATGCTGATGAGGCTGCCTCCTAAAAAAGTTTAGTGTTCCATCTCCTGGTACTCTTATTTGAAATCAAGACAGGAACCTTCAGATCCTTAAGAAACTTCCTTCCCTGACTGAAGAATTATCACTGCCAGTTGATCATTTGCTCTGGTGCCTGCACTACACTTTCAGGAAGGCAGTCCCTTTCCTTTCTTCCCATATGTAATTAAAAAGGTCAGTCATGTCTTTGAACTTCTAATTTCCAAAACTAAAATGATGCAAGCTTTCTCATATTGTACCATACTTTTTAGCACTGTATTATCCCTTCTCCTTCCAGTGGAGAAGCATAGGTGAGCAATGTCAAGGAAGTTTTAAAATGACTGCAGAAATCCAGAGACATGCTCACCCTCTGTGAATGCCACGTCATAATTATGATTTGTATGTGTTGTACCTGTGCAGCTTTGGGACCTTTCTGAAAAAACACCAGATGGTCCTGAAGTCTCCAAATGTCTCCCAGGATAACTGTTTTCTCCTCATTTCACCTATCAATGACACTTCTTGAGTAATCTTAGCAGCCCAAATGTAAAGGTCACAGAGCACAACCATATACTTTTTGAAGGAAGGAAGAAAGGATGTTTTCTGGCAGGTAACAAAGAGCAAGTTTGTCATCAAAGACTGCTAGGAGAGAGGGAATTGTGATGCACTGACTTTTGCGGGGTGATGCTTTAGCATTTTTTCCTTCAACTGTGAAGCAGGGACTGGAGAAGTGTACGCACGTGTGTGCTTCTCATTTTGAAAATGAGGTTCCAAGGACGTTAGAGGTACCAAGAGTCTTGTTAAAACTGTGCCATCAATCCATTTTGTGTTCTCCTGTCTAAGTTTACCAGGAGACAACTTGGTCCTGGATCTCATGAAATGTGAGACCTACCCCTATGTGAATTGCAGTTTCTGGATTCTGACTGGAATCTCTGCTCATCTCCCCAGAGCTTCTCAGCCACAACAAATGGGGATCAAAATTTAATTCAATGACATGCAACTGCTGATGGGCCTCTTTAAGTTCTTAGACTACAGAATAACCTTTGTATTTGTCTTTAAAGATGATACAACAGAGGAAACAGTATCTCTCCAGAGTCCTATTCTGCATCCTCTGAAAGAAATGGAAGGAAAATCTGTAATTTCAGCGGTGGAAGCTGAATTAGGCCCATAACTTCACGACTGAAACAATTTGAATAACTTGCATTGCCTGTAGCAAAAATGCTCAGTAACTACTTGCAACCTATTTTCTTCAATTGCCTAATTTACATAACTTTTTCAATCAGATTGAAATGTGTAGCAGTTCTGAAGGGTAGCAACAAAGGAATTTTGAGTTTAAGGAAAATAAATATTAATAATAGGTAAGTTTTGAACTAAATTGTGACTTAAAAGTGATACAGAAAATTCTATCTGACCTATGAAAAACAAGATGTTCTTCAGTGCAAACCTCTAACTTTCAGACCAAGTCAATTTTTCTACCAAAATTTATAGAGCTGTAAAAAACAGATGTTTAAAGTATAAGTTCACTGACACTTTTGCTGGAATATTTGCTGATTACCATATGTTATGTCTGTCTTTTAGCATCTAAAAAGTCATACCCAGAGTAACTTCTGTTGAGGTAAAGTGGGTACCCTTGCAGAGCTGGAAGAAAAATGTTTGTGAATAAGGCTGGTAAAATATTGGCAGCACTCTTCAATTGGATGCCATTTACATGACTGCAGTTTCTTTTGCTATCCCTTAACATGCCTTTTTTTTTTTTTTTTGACAAGTAGCAATTTTATTTTCTTTGCAGCTGGCTCCTGAAATTCAAGAGGATTTTTTCTTTTTTTTGTTTTCAATTCTGAATGCAGAGGTGAAAAATCTGTTCCTTTTACTTCTACAGAAAGTATTTACAATTCTCCCAGGAGACAATTTGAATACAGATTTTTCTGTTGTTGTCAAAGGGTGATTTGCAGGTGGATGTTTTTTCATTGTGGGTTTGAGCACAGCCAGAAGCTGCACTGCACACCAGTCCTGAGCTTTGCCAAGGTAAACTTGCGCAGTGACACTGGGGTCAATTCAAAGCAATTAGCTTCAGCATTATGTGGAACTTGACTTTTTTAGTCCTTTCGGATAAGTCTTCTGAAAATGACTTTACTTTTACACTTTTTAAGCTTTTGAAATTTTTTTTTTCTTAACACACCTATCTTCTTCCTTTCCCCAAACATTGGCTCTAAGGGCTGAAGTTTTGAATGTGTTTTCCTTGATAGTATTTTCTTCCCAAAGACAGTTTGAAATCCCGACAGCCATTCTCAAGTTACGGGGTTTCCTCTGGTGCCCCCTGATTTCATTCAGGGCTTGTTCGCTTTCTCAGTCCTGTGTGTGATGTTGCATCTTTTATGTAGGTAGTGGATCATGACTAGATCTTTATCTTTACAGACATCTGCATTGCACAAGGAACTACATTCACCTGAACCTCTTCACCTCTTTTATCCTCCGGGCTATATCTGTTTTCATTAAAGACTCAGTGGTGAAGTGGATGTACAGCACAGCCACACAAGAGTACCAGTGGGAAGGACTTATAGCCTTCCAGGTAAGGGCAGACACTGGGGTCATTCTTAGAATATTGGAGTCGTCACTGTGGTGAGTCTGCATGATAGCAGGTAATTTAATTCTTTAGTTGATGGCATGACATGTTTCTCTACCTGTGGGAAGTTTGCCCCCCCAGTAGACAGAGGAACAAGAAGTTGATCTTTTTGCATACCTATATATACATACACCAGTACCTGTATCTTCTTTCTATGCTGCAGTTTCATGTCTTTCTAGCAGTGACAAGAGGGCATTTATTTTCCTAAGCCAGCACCTTTTGTGATAGAACTGTCCATCTGGTCTAATGACCAGATAAGTTGGTTGTTCTTGGTCATCTCTATATAATCTCTTGATGACAGGAAAAAAAAAAGAAGCATCTGATTAAAATGCAAATTTGAAAGCATTTAGAAAAGCTTTGGAGGAACAGGCTAATTAAATACTTCTAATTGATGAGAGAGGATATACAACTCTTTTGTAAATATGATGAAAGTGTGGCCTTTCCAATTTGGAATGCAAAATGCACTTGAATCCTCAAAGAAAGGTGGCTTTATTATCTGTATAGCCCTTATGATTCTAAAACATGGGTATGGCATTTGCTGCTGCAGTACGGGATTTGGAGCTGTAAAGGGAAACTCTCCTGATACATCCTTAGTACCCATCCTTTTCTGACACTGCCTACAGCAGAAGTGCTAAAACGACTTAGTGAATCTCATATGGTGGTTGATATTTTTTCTCATCTGCCATGTATCAGTTGCCAGAAAATAACATTGTAAAACACATCTTAAATGGTTTGGAAATGTTTGTATTGGATTGTCAGTCATTTCCTCTTTCCAAAAAGCGTAGACTTTGATTTTACACATGATTTACTCAACAGTGGTTTCATCAGATGTGATGGATATACTAATTAGGTAATCAGGTTTCATACTTAACTAAAGCCCTACTGATCATCTCTGTAATTTACCAGCTATGAGAGAATTTGCACTTAAATGGGTGCACTGGGCAACAATCCTTTGCTTTGGAAAACAGTCAACTTTATGGCATCCACTCTTTTATTTTTAATAGAGAAATTCTCAACTGCAGAACAGAGTATCCAGGCAAGTGAAAGGTTCACTGACTGTGGTTGATATAGTACCTTTCACTTGTTCTTTTCATCTTTATTTGTGCTTTTTAAAATACAGTCCATTGCTTATTGAGGGGAAAATACAGAACGTGTACTTTTTTTTTGAAGGAGTAATGTTGTTGAAAGCATCTGTCTGCTGTGTATAGCACCTATTACTGGCTTCTGTCCCTTCAACAATAAAACGTGATTAGTTTAGCAAGCCTTTTTTTGAGCAGCAAGAGTAGGAAAGAGAACCAGTCTTTTGAGTTAGTATCCTTTTATTCTCAGTTGCATTAATTCGGGCTGTGCTTTCTTCCGTCACAGGAATCACTCAGCTGCCGTTTGGTCTTCGTGATGATGCAGTATTGTGTGGCTGCAAACTACTACTGGCTGCTGGTGGAAGGCATGTACCTGTACACACTGCTGGTACTTTCGGTCTTCTCTGAGCAGAGGATTTTCCGCCTTTATCTCTGCATTGGCTGGGGTGAGCTGATTTTTCCATTTGTCTGCCTGTGGCTGCACTGGCAGATGTCTAACAGGAAAACCTGTGTGTCTGTCCTAGTGCTGCCCAGTTCAAATCCTGCACTCTGCATTCCCTTTTTGTTCCCGATCCCTTACCTTGTTTGAGCTGGAGGGTGTGGTCACAGCTCCTGGATGCTCATGGCACAGAGGCTGTGGGACACCGCAGAAACTCACCAAACCAGTGGCAAACTACTTTTCCTGCAGGACATCAGCTTCCCAGAGCAAATTATGTGTGGGTGGTTCCACCTGGGTTTGGACTTTTCTGGACTGCCCTGCTTCGTCTCCTGAAAGTTTGCCATTGCTTTTAAAGACATGAAATACTTGTGGTGCAAAATAGCAATGATGCTTTGCATCTGGACGAGGACAACAGTAGAGAAATGGTGGCAGCATGGAGGGGGGTGATGCAAAGGGGCTGATGAGCAAGGGGCTGCTAGCAGGGAGTTGTCAGCTTGGCTAAGTGGGCAGTGCAGGTTGAATAGGGATTGTCTGGGAAAAAAAGGTCAGGGTGCATGTGCCATGGGCATGTGTGTGCTTGAAATCAAGGACTGTGATGCCTTGAAATCAGTTGGTTGAGCAAGGGTCACCTGTAGAAATGCTAAAGCTTTCTTTCACTGTACAATTCTGTACACTGTACAATGTACTGAAAATATATTTCAGTTCGGGATGAATCCTATTTTTGGAGTGATCGTGCATGTACTTTATTGCATTCTCTCCCTTCCTCTTCTCTACCCTCCCCTTTTGGTGGAATCAGGCCACTTTTGGAAGGATGAAAGTAAATCCAAGTAAATACTACAAGTGCTTTCATGGATGCTAGTTTGAACATTTAAATTGCTTTGACTCTCCTCCTCTCTCCATGGATTTTGATTGTGAATATTTCAGCAAATTAGTTCACTAGAAAAATGCATATAAATGGCTTATTGTGAATTACCCAATTCTACTGAAAAGTGATGTATAAGGAGGACAGGTTTCCAGACATATTGATAGGAATAAATATATAAATGCAAGTAATAGCAGTTTCCTCCTGGAGAGTTTTATTTTAAGTTCTATATCTTCCATATTCTTTTATGTTGGGCATGCAGCAAAAGCAGCACCGTTTAGTATAACATTTGAACTATATATGTTTGAATCAGACCCTCAATTTAATTTTAAAAAAAGGGGGAGGGGGAGCTATCCTGAAGCACTGACTGAGGTCATGAAAGGAAATGGAAAAGAAATTAGAGCAAAATTATATCTAGTCAAATCCTGAGGGGATCATGTTGTTTTATAAGAAAGGGTTAGGCTGCTTTTGGTCTGAATCACTTTTATTTAGAGTTTGTCTCCTGCAAAAGCAGAAGGCAGAAACAGATGATTTTATTTTGGTTTTGTTCTTCCTTTACAAAGGTGGTTTTGCTATTGTATATTGAATTTCTGGATGAGTTTGTGGAAATGAGCAGCAATGCAAGAACTTGGCACTAGATATATGGGTTTTGTCCAAGCTTTCTAGAAAAGCTCTGTTCGTGCCATTCAGTTGTTATCTGTACAGTTTCTTGCTCTTCCATGTGTCTGCATGTGCAAACCTTGGCAGTGATTCTCCACCTTCAAATGCAGACACATCTGTTATTTCAGTGCTCCCAGATTAGTTATACCAGATAACACTTTCATCTCTCACTGGTGGAAAGATGTGAAGATTTTTCCCTTTCTTTCTGCTTCTTTGTTGGTGATTCCATTTTTTGGGTGCTCAAGTCCCTCACCAGGTGACTTTCTGCTGTATACGATGCTCAGAAGATTATTTAATTTGATTTTTGAGCTGCATGATAGCCTCAGTGTAATGCTGAGGCTTTGGAGAGAGACAGTTGGTTCCTGTTTGAACTGAGAGTGTCCTGCTCTTTGAAATAGTTAATCAACTGTAAAAATAAAGCTGGAACAAAAAATAAATATTTATTTGATTGCCAGAGCTAATTTGATACTCTGACCCTTTCTTCCATTAATGAATTGTCTTCTTACAGGATAATTTTTAACTTGTTCATTTCTCATCATTTGATGTTTATGTATAAAAATATCATATTTGTATTATTCAAAAACATAGTCACTTCATATTGTTATTTCTTACAATTATAGCTGAAGACTGATCACTCTCAGACATGCCCAGGTCTGCTCTCCTGAATTCCAGGGTACTGAGCTTGATGTGCACCCTCCTCACTGCCTTAAGGATCTTGAATTCCACCATTTCATGGTCACTGCAGCCAAGGCTGCCCTTGAGCTTCACATTCTCCACCAGTTCCTCCTTGTTGGTGAGAACAAGGTCCAGCATGGCACCTCTCCTCATTGGCTCCTCTGTCATTTGGATAAGGAATTTATCATCAGTGTGAGCCAGGAAACTCTGGGATTGCTTATGCCCTGCTATGCTGTCCCTCCAGCAGATACTGAAGTGATTGAAGTCCCCCAGGAGGACCAGGGTTTGTGACTGTGAGGCTGCTCCTGTCTGTCTACAGAAGAGCTTCCTGGTCAGGCAGCCTACAGCAGACTCCCCTATAAGGTCACTGGTCCCTGTCCCCCCTTTAATCCTGACCCATAAACTCTTAGTCACCTCCTCATCCATCCCCATGGAACTCCATGCAGTCCTGCTGCCACTGATGTACATGGTGACACCCCCTCCTGCTCTCCCTGCCTGGCCTTCCTGAAGAGCCTGTGGCATTCTGTTCCAACACTCCAGTGAGCAGCCATCCCACCGTGTCTCTGATGCCAATGAGATCACAGTCCTGCAGGTACTGGCACTGGCATCCAACTGGTGGGAGTGGGATGGATTAAGGATCCCCTTCCCCAGAAACTTCAATTTAAAGCCCTCTTCTGAGGCTTGGCAAGCCTATGACTAGATTCTCTTTCCCTTGTCTGCCAGATTCATCCCACAGTAGACCAGTTGTTCCAAGATATTCCAAATATATTTTTGCTATATGATAATATCAGGTCAGTTCTAAACTCAGTTATTAGACAGTAGTCCATTTATTATGAGTTCAAATGAGTAATTATTCTTTGCTGTTGAAGTGTTTATAAAGGGAAAAGTCTGTTTATCTTTTGTTACTGTACTTTAAAACACCTAGAAAAGTTATAAAATCTTGACAGACCTATGAAAACTAACGTGGTTTCATAAACTGGGAGTTATTTACATTGACATCAAGTATATTGATAGGATTCTGTAAGCCTTTCTGTATTACTTGTGTGGTAACTGTATTCCTAATGGCCACTTCCTTGCTGAGATTTCATGCCATACTAGACTTTGATATGGCAATGTTAAATTTTTCCTATTTCATTTAATGTGGAATATGTCTTGCTTATGTCTTCTATTTCTTTGTCAAAGCAGACTTTCATACATTTGTATCAACCTTTAGTTCCACATATCTTACTGCAAAAACAGTTGTATATCCCATTTTCAATGCTGATGGAGAAAAAAAAAAGGCAAAAGCATTCAGCAGCATCAGCCCCCCCAAATTTTTAATAGGCTAATGGAAGAGCAGGTAGGTGCGAGGTTTCCTTCACTCTGGGGGTCAGCACAACAGCAGCTAAAACAGATGTTGCTTCACGTAGTCATTGGCACTTGCAGAAAAGAAAATCTGTTGCTATACACTGTTGGTACCTGGTGCTTCCTTGAGGAATCCTTGCCCATAGATCGCACTTTCTAGAGAGAAGAAAAAAACATTTATAAGAAGGGGGTGAAAATGCCCAACCTAACTACAGAGATCAAGATCATTACGTTTTTGTTTTGTTTGTTTCTCGTTATGTGCAGACTGCTCTGAGTCAGTGTCCAGGACACCCAACCCAGTGTTCATCATGTCTGAGCCCTAGGGAGGAGTTGCTGAGCCTGACATTGACTTTCAGCTATCAGTGCTGTACTAACTATCAGTGTAGTCTCTGGAGAAGAGCAGTTTGTACTGTAATGCTGCTGTACCAGCAGATTTTAGTGGAAAAGGGACCTGTTCACATTTAGCAGTAGGGAAGAATGGGGAAACAACAGAAACATCCCACAGTGACTGAGTGACATCCAGACAGGAAGAATGACAGAAGACCATTTTCAGCACCAAAGGCTAAGAAGAAAAAGCTAATAAACAGCTAAATATTCTCTGAGCTTCTGTGGCAATTTTACACCCAGCTGCACTTGCAGCAGGAAAATTGCCATAAAAAATAAATAATCTGCTTCCTTCCAAGCTTTGGCAATCCAAACTTGCTCTAAGGAAGAATACTTTGAGGAATGAAGCTATTAAAATCAGGAAGCCTGGCTAGGGCATCAAAATCTGCATCCTGATTGCAAGGAAGATATGACAGGAACAGAGCCAGTAAGAAACCTTCCTTTAGAAGCCCAGTATGAACTCACTGTAGCAACAGGATGCATTCATTGCACTGACCACTTCTTTTCTGTTTTCAAATGAAAACTCTTCTTCAGAAAAAGATGGTAAAATGGGTTTTTTATCCAGACTGATCTTGGTAGGAAATGCATGTCAGGAGTTCCTCTTAATTGTCTTCACTCTTTGTCTTCTAGATTAAACTCCTTTGTGTTTTTCCTTTCTTCGGAAGAAAAACAATGTTCCATCTTTCCTTCTCACATATTTAGTGCTTTTACTCTTTGTAAATCTACTCATATTTATTTTCCGTTTCTTTCAGTTCCTCATCGCATCATTCTCGCATTCGTTCATCAATCAGTTGATCAACTGAATATCTTGGATGCTTTCTGAGAGAAAGGAATGGAATTGTTCTGACAGCAGTAGTGTCCTTCTGGTTTGTGTGCCTGATTATCTCAGAGGTTGAACTTATCACATGTGGAAACAAGGGATGTCAGGTTGCAACTAAAATACTGAAAACAGTCCTAAAATGCTGTATTCAGAATGTCCTTTAAGGTTTTCAGCAGGATGGCACTGCTCTGGTCCTACAGAGACAAATTTACTTCAGGAAGAATCTCTAATCAGCACGTGGGGATGAGGGGAGCCTCTCTTGCTCCTCATATGTCTTTCCTGAAATTGCCTCTGTGTAAAGTGAGGTACAATGCAAAGCTGCAACTATGGTGTGTCTGTAAGAATAGAAACTTGCTTGCACGTGGAGGTAAGGGAAAGATGATGGCATGGAATAGCACCACCTGCTGACACCTCTCGTGGTAACGGGGACTTTGTGGGTTCCAAAAGAAACCTGAGCTTTTCTATTCTGTTACCAAAATATCTCAGACCTGTTAAATGAAGAGACTGATTTCTACATGCTGCTATCAGGACGTAGTAACTTCCATTAGCAGCCCCAGGAATTTCTTGCCCCTCTCATGAGGGATAGTGGAGCATTCTGAAAATGCCGGCCTGTGCAGATATTCTGAAAATTTCATTCTCTTACCTACCCCATCCTTTTGTCATTCTGAAAAATGACTGTTTTCCCAACTTTTTTTTTTCTTACTGTGCAGACATCTGGCCAGGTGTAGAATATATAAGCTAGAGTGAAACTAAGTAGGTCGTGCTGCTTATTTATGCAGTGGGGTGTTAAGATGTTGATTTGGCAGTTCCATTACTTTCTCATCATCCATAATATATATTATTATTGCAGCCTATAATTCAGATGACCAGTCATTTGAAGTTGAACTTTATTAGCTGAGCTGTCAGCAGGCTTATTTCCTGGTACATTTGACAGATTTCATAATCACCATGTAGTGTTCACAGATTTTGGGTCAGCTATCAGCCTGCAAGAATAACATCACAGAGTTTATCATGAGCAGGCTGTTGCAATTTCTGGCATCTTCAGCAGCGATGCAGTACAGAAGAAAAAGTAGACATTACTTTTAATTAACTGAAGAGACCTTTCTCTGGTCAGTTAATTTAGGAAAAGATCAATTTCAGAGCTTTCTGTATGACAAAAAAGCAAAGCCAGAAAGAGTTCAGCCTACACCTTAAATAAATGCATTGTATAAATGAGTGCAGTTTTTTTCTTGGATATCTGATATGCTTTGAATAACAGCAGCAGGAGAAAGACGTATGGGACCGAAATTCAAACGCACCGAAAGTGTTGTGTTGGAAGCCCAGGACTGGAATACACCACTGATTCTGTTAATGAAACACAGTCATCTGTGGGGTTTATTCAAGGACTTGTATATGGTTTACTTCCACTGCCTGCTCAAACCAGACAGAATCCTGGCCGAGTGAAGTAGCCAGAATTATATGTGCATTTTTGCCAGTTAATGCAGGCTAATCAGATATCAAGATTGTTAATTAGTCTTTGGAGAGTCTCGGTGATCCTTGCGAACTGCAGCTATTGCAGAGATGCTTCAGACTTGCTCTTTTTCTGTTATGGGATGACTTCTACAGGATGACTTCTACTTGAAGTGAATTAGGGAATGTTCTTGGGGCAGTCTCCTCTTTAGATCTTCACTAAGGCTTTGGAAAGCTGCATGTATTCCCATTTGCTGGGACTGTCCCCCAGACAGTTTCCAGAGCCACTCATTTCTCAGGACAAGGCTTTGTGAATTTGGTAGATGTCAGGTGGTATCCATGTAGTAAGGTTTGAACATCAGTGCAAATTCATGTATATTGCACTGTTAAGTCTTGGTGTCTCAGCCTAAAATGTGCATTGCCAGCATGGAAAATAGTGTGACTGATGGTGCTGCAATACCAAGGCACCAGTGGTGTGCATCACAAGTGGGAGTGGGCAGAGAATGTTGAACAAGTTGCTTTATATGTGCTGCCTATTAATTTGTATAATATCTGCATAGCTGATGCAATTCTATTATACCAGCCTCCCTTTAGTTAGGCTCTTTTGACATATAGTGTTAATAACACGTTCTTAATTCAATGTCAAGTAATTTGATTACACATGGAGACATGTATCCAGAAGACAGAGATACCCATAAATCATTATTGTTATCACTTGATCTATCAAATGGTATATCCACTGACATACTGAGAGCCTTTGTGCTCTCAGTGTTCATATCTTATCCTGTAAGTTGCATATTAGGATGTCTTAATGCTCAGCAAAGTCAAGAAAGGAATAATTCAAACTATAATTTTTCTGTGAATCAAAGTCTCGTTTGGTTTGGAAGTGATGTGCAATGAGGCTGTTCTTAATCTCTTTATACCACTATCAAGGCAGCATAGATGTTTTGGTAACTTTGCTCCCAAAATACTGTGTATTCTCACATCCATGGAACATGGTAGCTATTCGCCCAAATAATCTCTCCTCAATTCATTATCTTTGCTGTTATTCTAACTACTGGTATTTTTTCCTTGCTGCTCTTTATTCTCTCTCTTTTTTTTTTTTTTAATTAACTGATTAAGGAGAACACTGTTACTCTGTGTCTATAGTATTTAGCAGTTCTGATAGCAGAGAAATTCTACAGTACAACAACAGAGAAGGTTTTTTACTGATAAAACCCAATAAAGATACTGCTTGAGGTGTTCAGACTGTGGGAGATCACCAGTTTCCCTGTGGCTTCTGCTGCCATGAACTGTGGATTTGCCCTGTGCAGAACTTACTGCTGCAGCCTGATGTTCTTATGGTCCCTTACTTTATTGGTTCTTAAGAATAAAGTAATAAAGTACATGAAATGTTTCTATACAATACACATGCAGTGTCAGACACTGTCCAAGGATGAATTAGACCATCTTGGTCTATCCTTAGGCACAAATTCCTCATCCTGCCTTTTGAGTCACAACCTGCTTTCCTTCCTTGTGTCTTTTTAAACGTTCTCTGTACTGAGTATTGGTTGGTAGATGCACTTCAAAATTATTTTTCATGATCTAGGCTCTTCATAAATGAAAGAAATTAATTAGAGAGCCTTTGACACTGTAAAGGAGGTGATGAGTGCCAGCTTGCTTGGCTTGTCTCTCTGCCCTTTACGCCCCAGATGAACTGACCAGCCATAGCCCATGCACTGACAGGTGAGGGTAGGGCCAAGCCTCTCCTCACTGCCAGCTTCATCTGCTGCCTTTGCTGCAGCCGCTCAAATCCACGCCAGTACCACAGCCAGAACTGGGATTTCTCTGGTGGCGGGGGAGGACACTTGCTGGGTGTACCCACATTCCCTCTGCCACAGGGGCCTTGTGGGGCTGGCTGTGCTCCAGCCTTGACACCAATAGACAGCCTGAGCTTGGTCCTGCTTGAATACAGTGTAGGTGACCCACAAGCAGAAATGTGGACACAAAGGTTTTGGTCAGACCACACTGCACCCCTCTCTAGCATGAGTACAGAGGTAGTAGAGCTTCCAAAGATTTAATGCTCTTGGCCCCTCTGTGAAAATACCCACAGAAGAAGTGGTGCGTGCCTGCTATGGGGCAGTTGTGTTGTTCATTTTTCACTCCTGTTGGGAACTAGGTGGGAGCCCATTGTTCATGGCCATCTGTGTTGGATAGGAGCTGCAACCCTGACACCAGTTAATTATGTTGCTCATCATTATGGGGGAGGGCAGGAGGAGTTGTCCTCCTCTCTGCTTTTCCCAGTCTCAATGTCAATGTCAGCCGTGTCTCCTCTCTTTTCAGGTGTGCCAATGCTGTTTGTTATCCTCTGGGGAACTGTCAAGTACCTTTATGAAGATGAGGGGTTGGTTTAGTTCTGATTTTTATCACTATCTCATTTGTGCTGTATGTGTGCAGCAGCAGGTCATTGTTTGCTTTCTGTTCAGTGTGGTTTGCTTTGGCAATGTGCTGAAACCTCACATAATTGCTTCTGTTTTGTGTCTGAAGGTCTTGCATAACATTTCAGAAAGGAGCATATGTTTTTTTCTGATCAGAATTTTCTGCATGTCTGAATGAATCTATTCTTTTGCAGGTCAAGGAAAGGTATGTTTTGTTTTTCTGTACTTACACTATCAACAGTAGGAGTCATCATACCCAACCAAGACCATTCCTGATACTGTGCCTTTGGCAGTAGCCTTTCCAGTTGTTTCAGAGGAAGGCAGCAACCTCCCACGGGATTCTGTTTGTGATTTGTAGTGATTAGCCTATGCCTAGCAGCAGAGAAGTGATTGCCTTTTCTTGTTTAAGCTCCTATTATTTAGATTTTCTTAAAATAAAGGCACATTCTTTGCTTACATTAGCCTTGCTGAAGTCAACTATGTCACGCACAAGACTGCTGTAGAACACAAGATACTTTTTGTCCATTTTTACCATGGTGGCTGTTCTGAGAAAAATTACCGTTTGGTATATGGTTTATATACCAAATAGCATTGTAGTTTGTTGGGGTTTTTTTTGATTAAAAAAAAAAAAAAGGGAGGAAAGTGGCTTCTTTTTAGAGACAGTGGCTGCCTAGCAATATTTGGGTAGCTTTCTTTGTGGTGACAGAGCATAAATTTATTTCTTTCATTTTTATTATTAACTTATTATTTAATGGGTTTTCCTCTTACTTAGTTTCCAAACTACCCAGCCAGCACTTTTGTAGAGGATTTTTTTTTCTTTTCTTTTCTTTTTTCTCCCAGACAGAATCATTGCTGGAGAGATGCTGCAATGTGAAAATTCAGTTTAGTCAGAGCCACCCCCAGACTGTTTTCTGGTGTTTGTGAGTATTAAGAACCAGCCTTTTTTTGTGTGTTCCTCGTAGTACTGAACCAGTTCAGTCAAAGCTGCCTTTTCTGGCTTAAGCAATGCTACGATTTTTTGACTTTCCTTTTCAAGGTTGACCTGGTGATACTCTGCAGCAAGATTGTGGCTGTACTGATGTACTGCATGTTTTGTTGAAATTATCAGAATAGGTGTAGAGACCGTGCAGCCTCTGAACAGGCGACGTTGCATGGGCATATCTTCCCATTGATGTAGAAAATGTATTCAAAGTGCTCATGCTGAGCCTCCCACATTATGCCGTGCTTAGAGCTGATTTATGTTTTCTTTTAAGGAAAACTGTCACTCACTGCCTTCAGCAGACCTTAAAAGGGGCAATTTTGCACATTATTGAATTTTCTAAATCTTGTCTAAATATTTGTAAACTGCAGCAATAAATAACCACATGCAGCAGCTGCTCTGAAAGGCAAGATTTCTGTGCCTTGGGCAGGCATTTACTGGAGCAGCCAGGGGTATCTTTCATGATGTTTGCCATAGCTCTGTCACCATGCAGTGGGCTGTAAATTTCATTTGTGATTTAACTACTTCCCTAGCTATGAAGAATAACTGGAAATAAATGTGGTCAGGGCTGGGAATTTGAGACAGTCCTGTGAACATAGCAATTTGAATAAAGGACTGAAGCCTGCAAGACTTGGTTGCACACTGGCTTCTTCTTTCCTTACATGTGCAAGTATAAACTCCTTTAGCATGCAATTACTGTTTTAAAAAGTGAGCTATTGAAAAATATATTGTCTAGATTACAAATGCAATTAAAGGCAAGCTGTTGTTCTTAGTTATTAGACTGTGCCTAAAAAGCTGATACTTACACATTTTTGCTTCTGTCTGCAATTAAGTATGGGAGCAAAACAGTCAGCCTTTAATCCTTTTTTTTTTCCATTCAGCTGTAGCAATTCAAGGTAAAAATTCAGTGTTTTCACTTTTAGAAGGGGAATACTGGATTGATAAGCAAAGGCAGAAACATCCCAGTAGCATTTTTTTCACTGGACAAATTCTCCATTCAGGGCTCTGAGGCTATTAGTTGCCAAGCATCTTCTGAGTGGTGCTGAGCAAACTGTAGGGATAGATCCCAAACATAATAGATATTGGTGTATTTATCAGTGTGGCAATCACAGAAAGGACAGATGGTCAAGAAATCATGTAGAGATCTACCAGTTTTATTTTCTGGGTGCTTCAATAGTCATGACACCTTAATTGACCTCTAATGGTTTTTTTATTGCACATATTTGTATAAATTTAAAGGTAGCTAAAATCGATGTGTGCCACAGGAAGCAAATTAACCCACACAGAAATGTGGCAGAGTTAATGTAAAGAATTGTTTCTCAGCCTCAGTTATTATAAAAGAATTTTTTAATTGCCTCTGCATCTTCTGCAGCTAGTGAGAAAATTAGAAGTCCACTTCCAGTCATGCCTATTATCCCATCAGTCTTGAGGTGTTCAAATAAAATTAGTTTCAAAGGCTCCATGAAGCTGGCTCCCAGTCACGCATACCAATTAAGAAGTCCGGTTACTCAGATTCTGGCTCAGGTACACTGACTGCACACAGTCTGCACACCTGTTTTTCTCCAATACCTAAAATACAGTTGAATTGGAGGCTGTAGAGCTGCTGGTGGCAATAATATGCTTTTTGTACGCATTAAACTGAAACTGAAAGAAAAATGAAATCCCCAGCCCTTCTCAGACTTGCAGTCCCTGCAAGGGAATGTGGAAATGCCACAGCCAAGCTGCTACGCTTTCCTCTCCAGTACGTGAGCACTTGTGGGTGTGTGGTTGTAGCACGGATCCCTCCCACGTGCTGCATGGTTTGCTCTTTTCCCTTAGACTGTCCCACTGCAGGGCTGGGGAGGGTTTCAGCTGCACCAGCATCACCCAAGCTGAGCTTTCATAGGTCTGTTAAGAAGCCTTAGGGAAAACTGTGCATGCGTATGTTTTGGCAGAACAGATTTGGAGATGAAGAGAAACCTTTGTTTGGGAAGGAACCTATGTTTTATGTAGTGCTGTCTCCTAGTTTGTTTCACAGCCTGTGTAGCTGAGAAACCTGCTGGCTTTACTAGCGACTGTTGCTTTTGAGTAATGCTGAGCAGCAGGCTAACAAAGTTATTTCATGGAAACATTAAGAATGCTGCAGCAGGCGAAGTGGCACATGAGCACTGCCCTAACACCTGGGACATCGTGCACAGACGGGGCCCATCAGGCAGTAGTGGTGGCTGGCTGTGGCCAGAGGGGGACCGAAAGGAACAAAAATGTGCAAACCCTCAGTGTAAGGTTCACTTCAGACCAGTGATCCCAAACTGTGGCTACCGCGACTTTTCTTGTCATTTTTCTCCTATGTTGCTCAAGGAGACAGGAATTTAAAATGCTGAAATGAGACTCATGTAGAAAATGAAGTATTATATTGCTGCAGCATGCTACTTACTTGGCAGAGGGCTCAGGTCAGCAAAAGTTAGGAGCTGTTGCTCCCATTTTTGATTTTACTTGTTTATAATTTTTAAAACTCCCTGTGGGCCTGAAACCTTGTGCATATGCACTGAAGGAGCTGGAGTTTGCAGCTGCAGTTGCTTTCCCCTGGTTGAAATTAGTAACTCCTTTTTGAAAATAAGGACAGATAAAATAGATGACTGATCTCAATACTGATATGAGAATAATGATGGTAAGTAATGGGATAATGAGCTAACAAGCAATTAAATAAGATGATCTGACGTTGGAGACTAAGAATAAAAAAAAGTAGTGCAGGACAAGGAGGCTAGGAACGACAGCAGAAAGATCAGACTCAAACAGATTCCCCCTGCCTTCTCCTTTCAGCCAAATGACAAATTTGACCTTGGTTTTAATGGAGTAAATCTTCACAATTAATGGATGATAATTCATAGCAAATTGTAGAGGAGAGCTAGCCATTAGTGGGCAAGAAAGGCCAGTGAGTAGTATCCAGTTGGATTATGATAGCTGCAATAGTACAAAGCTTTCAGTGTTTCTAAGAAGCAGCTGCATCTGTTTCCATGTCAGCATGATGTGCTTTCCTGGTATCTAGTCCTTAATATTGTTTTCCATCTGCATTGCTGGAACAGAATGAATAGCGAGAGATTTTAGTAATGTACTGAAACTTTTCCTTCATCTCCTTTTTGTCCTCTTACTAGTTGCTGGACCAGAAACTATAACATGAATTACTGGCTGATCATCAGACTGCCCATTCTCATTGCCATCGGGGTGAGTCTGGGACACGTGCTGTGAGGTGGTACATTTCCCTGAGAACAGCACAATATGGTACAAAGATGCACACATGGCCATTGTGCATGTCCAGAGGCTAATAACCTTTGAGGCTGTTGACATTTTCATTCAGAAATGTGATATTTTTGAAACCAAGTTGGTTTCTGTCACTGAAATTCCAGACTAGCATTTTGTTTCTTTAATTTGGCCATGTGCTGTGATGTTGTAGTGGCAGGACATGGTAACAGAACAGCATGGTGCAGCAGTGCTGTTAACTCTCCGTGAACACGTGTGAAAGGTAGTTCAGGGAGACCAGCGATACTATTTCAGGTACTGGGCTATGAAAGAGCCACAGAATGTGTGGCATTGTGTAGAAATGCCGTGTTCTGCAGGTACAATACCGTGTCAGGCTCAGACCTCCAGACAAGGCAAATGGGCCAACCCACACCTTTACTGTGTCTCACTCCTCAGAGAGTAAGTAGGGTCCCCTCCTTTGTGTAATGAAGTGCCTGTGTTTTCAAGGGTGGGTTGTGCATTCACAGTATGTATTTAGACCACAATTCCTTAGAAAGGAGTTGAGTTCTCTGGTAAATTCTGCAGCTGCTGCATAGCAGGATGCACAGAGACCTACAGATGCATACACAAACCAGCCTTTTTGAGTAGTTATGCACATGTGTTTATTGATGGTGATAAAAATTCTTCCTTCATTTCTCCAGGTAAATTTCCTCATCTTCATCAGAGTTATATGCATCATCATCTCCAAACTGCAGGCTAATTTGATGTGCAAAACTGACATAAAATGCAGGTATGTCATAAGGTGGTCTGACACTTTTCATGCTCATGAGAATAAAAGTAGACAAAGACATACATGGAAGGAATGGGTTGACAAAGGTGGTTAAAGACCACAGATCTTGAGTAATGCACAGGTGTGGTGTCACACATTGGTGTAAGTGCTTGGACAGTCAGTCCACAGAAAAGCCTCAGTGAAGCCAGGGCAGGTATTTCACCTGTGTTATAAACAGAAAACTTGATGTCTGTCACTTTACAGCCTTCCATTAGACTGGATGAATATTAATTAAGCAGGTACTTTTAAAATACTTGCAACATATGCAAGTACTGAATGTTAGAGTCCTTGAAATCACCCAGAGGAGGGCAGCAAAGCTGGTGTAAGGGCTGGAAGGAATGTCCTGCGAGGAGTGCCTGAGGACTTCTGACTTGTCTAGTTTGGAGCAAAGGGCTCTGAGGGTTGACCCCATTGCCTTCTACAGCCCCCTGAGGAGTAGAAGTGGAGAGGGAGGTGCTGAGCTTTTCTCTGGGGTAGCCAGTGATAGGACGTGTGGGAATGGTTCAGAGCTGCACCAGGGGAGGTTCAGATTGCACTTTAGGAAGCATTTCTTTACTGAGAGGATGGTCAAACCCTGGCTTCCTAGAGAGGTGGTCAATGCCCCAAGCCTGTCAGTGTTTAAGAGGCATTTGAACAGTGCCCTTAAGAATGTGTTTTAAGTGTTGGACAGGTGGTTGTCGTAGGTTCCTCCCAACTGAAATATCCTCTCTTACTCTAACTTGAACAAAATAATATGAGTTGATAGAAATAAAAGCTTTCACTTCAAGGAAGACAAGATGGGATCATTTTGAGTTCTTGTTCTTCTTGCCAGTTATTATTGGGATGAACTTTCAATCTTGAATGCATGAGATGTTTCAAGAGAAATGTCAGGGCTATCACAGAAATGTTCAATTTTTGGTTTGCAGGCTTCAGTCTATCTGTGTCTATATTGTTCCTGTTATTTAATCACTGTGCTAAGATTCATGGTTGCATGGCATCCTTCATTTCTGCATGCAGACATTTATATTACAGTCTGAAAAACAATGTAGGAATAACAAGTTAGCTCTTGAAGTGTGGAACTACGTGCTGTGGTAGCTGGACTGCTGCTGGCACTGGACTTAGCTACTTTGACATTGGGTATTTCAATGCTGCAGCCTTCTAAAGTAGACACAGCATGTATTTTGGTGTGTTTTTATTAGTGTAGAGTTGCCGTGTATGTTACCTACCTTCTTTACTTCGCATGAAATTTTGGAAATCCTAATGTGTCTTGAGAGTTCAAAGCAAAGATGAGGACTTGTCTGAGCTGGAGGCTTTGATTCCAAGCCCACTTGTACAGAAAATGGAGTATTTTCAGAGGGTCACAGTGAAAGGACAAGGGCAGAGGTCACAGCTTATAGCAAGAGAAATTCCACTTGCATGTCAGGTAAAAATAAATTCACAGAGTGGTCTGATGCTGGAAGGAGGCCCAGAGGGGCTTTGGAGGATCTTGGAGATACTCAAAACTTGGCTGGACACAGCCTTTAGTAACCTGCTGTGAACTAGAGTTGGGCCAGAGACTACCAGAGGTGCCTTCCGACCTGAATGATTACATGATTCAGAATAGCAGCCAATAGCCCTCAGGCACACAAGATCTACAAAGGTCTGACAGCCCTGCTAATTGAGTGATTTTGTGTCTATTGACTTGTCTCAAAACAGATTGTTGTGAGATGTTGGCAAATCCTGTGTCCCAGGAAGCTCCCACATGATCCTCAGGCATCTTTCACTAATCTGTTAGGTGGCTGGCATGTATGTCTATCAAAAGAGAGTTAAGGATCATTCTTGTGAATTTTTTCCTGTGGTTGTGTACCTTGAACTCTCTCACAGGTGAAAAATAATTTATTTCAGGCTGGTTTGTCTTTCATCCTTTGCTAGCTGTGTCTTTGAACTTGACATCACTCATTTCAAGACAGTTTGATTGCTTTGACAAAGTGTTCTGCAGTTACAGATACTTGGAATGGTTAGAAGATTTAACATGCCACAGAGGTGGGAAGGAATAGCAAGTACTCCTCCCTTTGCCAAGATATTTTAAAAGATTCCAATTTATGTCTTTCAGGTCATCATGAAGGTAGGTTTTGGTTGTCTTTCCCAGTTACAGGTGGAGAAAAGAATACAGAGGAAAGACATCATAGGTACAAGAAAGCACATGGCTTCTTACTGAGTTTGAAAGGTTTTCCAGGTGAAATACAGCCAGTAGCTGGATACAGAGCTTTGCTCTCACTAAGAAATGGTCTGCAGTGAAGTGGTAGGGGAGGTTAAAACTTGTGGGAACTTACTGATGTTATTTTGAAGAGGTTTTTACCCTGTAGCCTCTGGAGGAGGACCCTGGGTCACAAAGCGGTGCAGTGACTTAGCAAAGTTGAAACTGTTAGAAACAGAATGCAGGAACAGTGACTCCCAGTGATCATTTGGATCAACACTGGTCTATTCAGTGGCACTGTGTTTTTTAATTTCTTTGTGATCTTAGGTTGGCCAAGTCTACGCTGACTCTGATCCCACTGCTGGGAACCCACGAGGTCATCTTTGCCTTTATTACTGACGAGCATGCCAGAGGGATGCTGCGCTTTGTGAAGCTTTTTACTGAGCTCTCCTTTGCTTCATTCCAGGTAGCACTCACAGTGTGCCCATGGGCATAAGATATTTTTTAACTGCTATCTGGGGACCTCTCTCTCATTCATTGCATGCTTCCTGTTCCTTATATTTCTCAGTTTAGCACTGGATGTTACAGGATTATGACAATGGAAGGGAAGGTGTAAGGACTGATTTTTTAACAGCCAACTTTACTACAATAAACTGGTATTTCTGTCCGCATATTAATATTTACTTCCTATTGTTTACCTCAGGGCAATAATAAATTGTCTGTGATTTCCTGTAATTGTATAATGGCATTGCTGAAAGCACATTTTGTGCTTTCTCCAGTGTTTTTGATAGTCCTTGGAAAATCTGTGCTGTGAGAGGTAGCTGTCTCCAGCTGTTAACTGCATGTGAGGAGGACGTAGGCTTATTGTGATTTTTGTTTAACTGTTGCCTTAGGTAAGGCCATTTCAAATGAGTCTCCTTGCGTAAGGAAATCATTATTCTTTTAGTTTCCCTGCACAGTCACTCATTCCCTGTTTATCAAGCACAGAGCTGTATTTAAGATTGCTGTGAATTGCTTGCTTATGAAGCATTTATGACTTGAAACCAGATAAGGAAGAAGAAGGGGGAAGAAATCACTAGACAAAAATAACAGATTGAAGAAAACAGCAACTCCTTTTTCCTAATATCATGTGCTTTGATGCATAGTTTGGTTAAACCTCCACTCTGCCATCAGAGCTGACAGGGGCCAAAGATTCTCCACCTTTCAGTCTTATCAGGGACATGCCAGTGTGGAGCCTCTAGCCCTCTGCAAGTGAGTTTGGCAAAGTGACGAAACTGCTCTGCTCACTGTTCTTCTGGTTTTTGTTGATTTCAGGGGCTGATGGTTGCAATTCTTTACTGTTTCATCAATAATGAGGTAAGAGAGACACTATTTGTTCCAATTTGCCTTATCAGCATACACTATAGGAAGAGGAAATTGAAAATGGTCTTGAACTGCTAAATTGTCCTTGTTCAGGATTTTTTTTATTTTTACAGATCCTTCCCTGCACCGCTCCATGGGATAACTCATCAGACAAATGTGTTTGGAAGGAATTCAGGCAGTGTAATTTAGGGTCACTATTTGTAGATGTGGAAATCTCACAAATAGTGTTGCTTACAATTGTGTAGGTTGCACTAGTGGATTCTTTAATTAAGAATTACAGCTGTTCTTCTTATCTGTTTTATAGTACTTCTTATTTGCCTGTTTTTGTGAATGTGGGAGTGGAGCCCGTTTTATTCTATGAGCTCAGCTGGCTGGTAAAGTTGGACAATCCTCGTGGCTATTGCTGTACAGTTTGGTTTCATTTGGTTTTCCTGTGGCCCAGCAACTTGAAGACATTATCACTCTCTCATTAAAATTGAACTTCACGGAGTGGTAAACTCACAGGCCCAGAAGAATGCACCTTTGGCTTTGAGTTAATTGATTGCGAGTACCATCTTCTGTGGTTTCTGCTGAACCCCAGCCCTGTTGTGGGAAAGGGTATTGTTCTGTTTCAGTATTGCAGGAATCTCTTATGTTACCTTCTAAATGAGTATTATTCATTCAGCAGCCAGGTTTGTAAGGGAAGCAAACACTACTCATTTGGCAGTACATTATTAAATTAAATGCACATCAATATGTTTTACACTCACACTAAATCTACTTTTAATGATGACATGGTAATTCAGGATCACTTACTGAGAGACAGGCCTCATCAAGGAATAGGAATCAATAGAAAAATGTGCTATTTGTGTCATTATGGCCAGGCTGGAGTCAACAGAAAAGCAGCAGGCATCCTGAACTAAGCCTTGCAGGAGCCTGCTCACTTTTGTAGCTTGTGGGTAAGATTTTATTCAAGTGAATCTGTTAATTGTATTGCTTACCAAAATCAGAGGTGAGAAGCAGCAGGCTTTCCTATTGTGAATGAATGTCATTTGCTGCGTGTCATGAATTAGAGAGCATTTGTTTCAAATTCCTTGTACAGCTTTACAGGTGTACTTCAATCCTGAGATGCAGCACCGTCTGCTGGTGGATCATGTATTTCTTTTGATTCACCTTGGCATTTGCTCATACATCCGCTGTGCATCTGCAGCCTGGCCTCTCATGTGTAATGCTCAATAGCTTCCTTCACATGATACAAGGGCAAAGTTACATCATAACCCAAACTTTATTACAAGCCCTCAAACTGGCAGGCTTGTTTCATTTGAGGGAACTTACTGTGTAATAGCCTACCTGTGTTTCTAAGAGATCCTCCAAATTTCTTGTTACTGTAATTATCTTGCCTTTGTAATATAGTTCATAAAATCTAACCACAGTGTGCTCAGCTTCACTGACAGACAATCCAAGTTGAATTATTTTGCTTGTTCCAACTCTTGTTAAAAGAGGGGAGTAGGATTTTTTTCAGCCCGGTCATCAGCATCCATAAAATAAATCTGTGTAAAGAGTTTGATCAAGTAAAGTCTGTTATAAACTATACGAGAATTCTTTTCCTAGACTAAATGAGGAACTGTCTTCTGACACACTGTATGTGTCCAAAGACTATCCTTGTTTGCAATGTGGTCTACATTTTATTTTTGTCTGTGACTCATTGGCTCCTTTTATTTTTCCTTAACCATACAGAATGAAAGTTCTTTGCAAGTCCTAGTGCCCAGAGCAAGACTAGAAATGAAGATAGAAGTGATATTAATGTCCTTTTCTAATACTTACTTCTGAAAAACAAATTAGAGCATGTTCATATTTCAGTCTTATTTCACCTGAAAGGTTCTGAATTTTCTCTGAACTTGCTCTGAAACTAACAGTAGGGTCTCAGAAGATTGCCTGTTACCACCAATGTTCTTTGCAAAATGAGCTAGGCTTAATATGGCCGGTTTTTCTGCTGTTAGTACTGCTTTCTATAAGAAATATTTTAAACTGAAAAGAAATATTTCTGAAAAGGCATATTTCTATAAGAAATATTTTAAAGATGCTGCCTTTTTCCACCAGTTAGTTCAGAATGGCTCAGGTTTCATTCTCTGTAGTTTTGGTTCTCCTTTTTGCCTTCTTGCTATTGCAAGGGAAGTATGGTTCACTCTCTTCTACTTTAAAGAATCTGTCCTGATGGCAGGACTCCTGAGTTCTTGAAATACTGTCCAATCCTCCCTTTTGCTTTTAATTTTAGTCATTCTCTATACAAACTATTAATTAAACTCTTCCATCAGCTTCATTCCATCCCATTTTAGACCTACTTTCCTTTCACTATGGCTTGTTGAGATTTTTTTTGCCAAAATTTAGGGGGTTTTTATTATCAGATTCCGGATTCATTGCCACAATGTCAACTTCCTTCCCCATTAGCTGCATAAAGCTCAATCAGCAGCTTTCTATGAGAGGTCTTCTCCAACTTTTAATCTCCATGACCATCTTTTTCAAGTTCTCCCACTTCTTCCCTTTCTCTTTTAAAATACTCTACATAAAAATTTTTCTTCTTCCCCTTTCTCACATGTCATGGTTTAACCTCAGCCAGCACCGTGCAGCCATTTGCTCATTCCCTCTTGGTGGGATGGGGAAGAGAATTGAAGGAGTAAAAGTAAGAAAACTTTTGGGTTGAGATAAAGACAGTTTAATAGGTAAAGCAAAGCAAAACATGGAATTCATTTACTACTTCCCTCTGGCAGGCAGGTGTCCTCCCAACTTCTTGTACATCTCCAGCCTGCCCGTTGTCAGGGTGGGATGAGAAACAGAAGAGGCCTTGGCACTGTACAAGCCCTGCTCAGCAGTAACAAAAGCACCTCTATATTACCAGCACTGTTTCCAGCACAAATACAAAACACAGCCCCATACTAGCTACTGTGAAGAAAATTAGCTCTACCCCAGCCAAATTCAGCACATTGTGGGAGCTTTGTTCTTGGTATCCTTTTTTCCTGTATAGCTTATTTCTGGCGAATCTTATCAACACAGGGAAGTTACTAGGATAATTATTTTGCTGAAAGATCTGTAGATCTACTTCTGTGCTCAGGAACTGCCTCTGCAAAATAAATCTTAACCTATTCCCTTGCTTATACATTTGAAGCCATCTAGGCAAAAGCTCAGTTCAACACAGGCAGCAGAGCTGCTCCCTACCCTTTTCCTAACCCCTGGAGAGAAAACTGATATTACGCCAGTCAGATCCATTCCTAAGATAGACTGATTCCTACAGTCTTTTATCCAGGTCTTCCATTCACTTTATCTCAGTTTTGCAGGCTATTTGTATCATAGCTCAAGCCTGTCATGTCCAGCTGGAGTAAAGACTCATTTCCTCCCTTTGACTGACCTGAAGGTATGTATTTCTATTCCTCATTGACTTACTCTGTCAGTCACTACGTTCATGCTTTCATTCAGGATTTGCCAGTAAATGCCTGCAACAGCTTTTCCCCAGTGCTGCCTTATTATTTTCCATGCCCACAAAGGATGCCAAACACTGGAGTGGTAATATGGTCAGTTCTTTTCCTGCAGACACTATGGTTCCTGCATTTCTGCCTTTGTCTGACTGTTCTCCCTCATTCTTCTATGCCAAGCTATCCCAGACTCTCTGTCTTTTTCTGGTGTCTTCGTGCACCTTTTGACACAACAAACCCCCCTTACCATGGTAAAATACAAGCTTCTGTCTCAGCATCTTTCCTTCTGACCCATTTGGTTGTGACAGTGGAGGGACAGGTTCTGGATTCTGACAGGTTGTCAGAAACACAGAGATGCAGCTGGTTCCACCAGGACAGTGTTCGATGCAAGGGCTGTAGCCTAGAGCTGACAAGCACTGATAGAGGTACCCACCAGGGGAAGACAATTAGTTTTGTAAGGCTTTGCTCCTTTTTTAGGACTACCTCTCAAATTCAGTATTTCACAGTGAACAAGCAAAGAAAGCAGACACACAGCAGCTGGTTCCCTAGGAAGTTTCCCTCAGAATATGGAGGTTTCAGCAGCCTGGGCATGATGACAAACCTGAGTTGAAACTGCCATTAACCTACTTAGTCTCTTGGTGGTCAGTACGAGATCCTAAAATAAAAGAAAAAGCATCTCTCCAGAGAAGGCTCCCTTAAGTGACCCACCTACAGTGAACTTATTTCCAGGCTGAAGTACACACCATAATGAACAGATTACTGTGGTTGCACTCCTGCCTTTAGCTGGAATAACAAGTGTGCAATTTTATGTCCTCTGCCTTACGTGTCAAAAGCTAATGGAGTTCTTAACTTCAGTCAAGTGGCAAGAACTTTGCCCATGGAACAGGGAGATCTAAATTCTGTTCTTGTTTAGCAGTTACAAAATCCTGGATAAACTTCCAAATGAGTGCAGAGGTTACACAGTTCAACCCAGAACCTGTGACAAGATGAGCATACTTTGTAGCTTTAAGAAAAGCTAAGTATCTGGAATGAGATACTGTAATTGCTGTTTAAAAAGGGGGACTACCTACAGTACAGTCTTCAACCTGCTTAATTTTTGTTTTCAATTCTGAATAAACATTCAGTTTTGTATGAAGTAAAAAGAACCCACATAAACACTCAAAGAACAAAAATAATCCAGGACATAATAATGTTTAACTCAAACCAGAAGTTAGAACTCAAGAATACCCGTGGTGCAATACTGAGCAGGAAGCCAGCCTTTTCAGCTGTTTCATGGCTGATAAGCAAAGTCAGCTTAATTGTTAGTTCTGGTAGAGCATAGAGTACAATCAGTATTGAGGTGAATACAATTTAGAGCAAAATAATGAAGGTATGATTTTCTGGTTCATAAAAAAGCTTTTTTTCTACAAGTAAAAATGAATGTCATTATTTTAAATGTGGAATGGCCTACAATGGATTAATGAGATAATTGGATAATTGGAAGCAATAATACTGCAGGTTTAAAGCACTTCCAGCTTTTCTCAGTAGTGTGGTATCCTTGCTTTTTTCTGATGGAGTAACTTAAAGAGCTGATAAGTTCTACATTCATTCCTTTTGTTTCCTTCTTTTCTTCTGTTAGGTTCAGATGGAGTTTCGGAAAAGCTGGGAGCGCTGGAGATTGGAACATTTGTATGTCCAGAGAGACAGCAGTATGAAACCTCTGAAGTGTCCGGCCAACAGCATCAGTAGTGGGGGCACAGTAGGCAGCAGTGTCTATGCTGCCACTTGTCAGGCCACATTCAGCTGAGGTTTCTGCAGGTGAATCAGACTGAGAACAATGAACTGTATAATATACCTGAAAACCCTTAAATACCCAAGCAAGTGGCTGAAGTTTGCCATCTCCAGCAAGAAACTTAAGCATATGCTGCTCATCGCCTGCAGGCTGTTGGACAAAGGTTTCTAGGGAAAGCAATCTGCTAATGTAATCAACACATCAGAGGAGAAATTGATCATGTCTAAAGTAAGTTAAAAGAGTTTCTTCCTATTTGCACACAAGGCCTCCGGGGGTCCAAAACTTAAGCGTAGCATTGATCCAGTCTGAAACCACAGGGTCAATGGCTTATTACTGTTGAGTGGGCGAGCTGAGTGATCGACTGATTGAATTACAAGGATATAGAATATGATTATTTCCAAAAAATACATTCAGACTTTTCTGGGGATAGGGTAAGGTGCCATCACCATTTTAGGGAAAAAAAAATTTAGTGGGACACAACTTGTGTTTCAGGGAAAAATCAGTTTTGTAGCAGGAGTTTCCCAAAGTTAAAGCTGAAAATATGCTAACCTTTTTTCTGGGTAGGTGAAGAACAGCATCCTGAAGGTCTATCAATATACAGCAGGTAGCGTAGGGAACACTTCTGAATACTATCTTTAAGCTTCACTAAAAAAATAGATATAAAAACCCAAACAAAACAAAAATGCCGTATCTGTTAGGAGCCTCTTCTGCTAGGAATAGGTGCACGTTCTCTCTGTTGACATGGATGGAAATGTCCCCTGCATGTACAGCCCTTCCATTGTCAGTGCTGGTCTGCCCACCTGGTGGGCACACAGGCATTCACAGGGATGGGATGACCACTTGTGTTTCACGAGAACGTTTCCCGTCTGAGCTTTATTCTGCTTCTTGTGGGTGCAAACACACAGAAAGAAGTCAGCTTGTGGCCACTGCTGGTCTTGGCAGACCTCTCGTCATTGAAAAGATTCGGTAGTTGGCAGTGTGGACTCACTTTGTTTCCCCTCCGGCCTTGGTCCTTCTCTCCTGTGATACAAGGTACCGACAAGCGCGGAGGAGGAGGCGGGGCGCAGGGCGCGGGTCCTTGCGCAGGGCGCGGGTTCAGGACCGCGGACAGCTCCCGCCCCCTGCCCGGAGTGGGCTGCCATCCTCCAGAGCCTGCCTGCTTCCCATCAGCGGCATTCCAAAAAAACCCCAAACAAAACCAACAACTTCAAACAAAAACAACCCTGAACTCCATGAGCTTTTTTCCATCTGTTTAAAACAACAAGGGCTTGTGCAGTGACTGCATCTGCACTGTGTAGTGTGTTCCCTCCCTGATGGTGACAAGAGTTGCTGGGGAAAAGCAGAAGTACCTTCAGAAGCAGGATGTGATCCATTGCATCACTTAATAACAAGCTTTAGACATCTTTACTCCGCTCTTCCTTGGGCTCCCTTTACAACAAAGAGACTAGCTCTGAGAATCTCCCTGTTCACAGATTTCTTGTAATAAATAAGTAACTCCCGTGGCATAGCAGTTATGACTACTCAGCAGAAATAACCACCCCCCCCATATTCAAATCTCTTTGCACTTGCATTCACAGCCCCTATTGCCAAGAAAGTGGACTTGGATATTCTGGGATGTAACTCAGCATCTTTCCTGCCTGAAGCTAGATTGCTTTGCATGGGATTATTTAATCATTGTATTAGAATCCTAATTGCCAACAGCATGGATTAGTTTTGCAATCATAAGGTGAGAATTGAATTAGAGACAATGTGTTACCTTCTTCTGCTATGATGCTTGTAATTGAGCTCCAGGGAGAAAGACATCTTTGCAGAAATCCACCACAGTTCTCAGGCTGGCTTATGTGTCTCCAGCATGCTGGCTTCTCTGCAGGCTGCTTCCAGGCCTTGTCTCCCTAACATTGGTTGCAGAGCTGACTTTGGAATGAAGCACTTCAGGTTCTTCTGTAAACCTAATAACTAGCTTCTGTGTTGTGTGACCATCAATACAATAGTTGTCTACTACACGCAGACATTAACTGCTGTCCTACAATTTAATTAATTAGCTTCCTGTACGTACAGAGTATACTTGATGTTTCTATCTAACATCTACCCTGAAGTGCTTAGAATAGGAAAAAAAGTACTGAAGATAGTCACTGGCAGGTGAAAGGGCAGCATGGTGACAGATGCAATTTAGAGCTGTGAGATAATGCACACTGGTGGGAATAATTTCACTCATTAATATTCAAGAGTGAATGCTGGTTTTCTAGGGCCCTGCTTAGCTGTCTGCAAACCTGGGAAGAAAAAGTTTCTGCTGCTTGCGCAGCTGTTGGCACGATGATAGTTTTGCTATGACAACAGGAAGTTACAGAAGTGTTTTAACTCACTGCTGTGCTGGACAAACAAGTGTTTGTAATAAACGAAAGAGGACAGACATGGGAATAGAGAGCATTTCCATGTGTGGTAACAAAGCTGTACTTAGTTGCTGTCACAAGCAGGATTCAACAGCTTGACGTACTTTTGAGTTATTAGGCTGTTCTTGTCCCTCCTACTCATTTGTGAACTGAGGGCTTTGGCCCCACAAGAATAACTCCAGTTAACTTATCTTGGTGACTTCTGCTTTGTCAGAATACAAGAGAAAACTAAGAAACTAACAAAGTGAGGTCTTAGCCAAGCAGAGGGCTGCAGGGGAAATTTTTTCCCCCTCTAATTAAGCTCTCACTTGTTCAGACCTTTTTAAATCCCCTCTCAAAACAACTCACTGGAAGTAATTACCACCAAGCAGAATTACAATATTTGTATATTCAGAGATTGAGCAAGGCCTCAGTGCCAATTTCTACATCATACTTTACCTACTTCAGTAAATCTTTTTACAAGCCTTTGTTATTCATGCCATCTCTATTTCAAAATGCATAATGTACGTTTATTTGAGTAGTATGAAATAAGCAAACCAACACAAAGCACTGGAACAGATGAACTGTGTCAGTTTTTATTTCTTGTGCCTTTTGGCTTCATGCTTACTTTTTGTGGTAACTTGTTTCATGAAGCATTAAATACAAGACTCTGTAAATCCACCTGGACATAATGCAACTAGTTTATAGCAAGTGAAAACTTTATTTCCGGCATTGCTGCTATGAATTTTTGTAATTTCATGGATCTTACCTTGTATTTAATATTTATTTGCATGTATTTCCTTGTTTTAAAAAATACAGAATTGAACTGTACAAGATGTCAGATTATCAACTCCCCATAAACACTATACTGATGTTTATTTTTATTGTTGTGAATAAAGTTTCAACTCACAAAATTCCATTGCTTACAGGTGTTTTGAGTATCATCAGACTACTTCTTATCCTGTAATTAGAATACTTTTTAAGAATGGGAAGATTCACAGTCTGTGGTGCTTCCAAGGAAACAAAGCTTTACATGTGCAACTCTGCATCCACTACCATGAGGCCTTTGACCCTGCTGAGCCTACATTAATCAAATCCAAAATGCAGCATGTTAGAGAATCAAAAGGAATCAGTACGAATAAACTCTGGGGGGTTTTTACTGGAAGGTGACAGAATATGTGCAAATGACAAAATTGTTTGCCTTTAAAGAGCAGGATTTGGAATTTATACAACAGCCCAAGATAGAAACTGTGAGAGTGCTGTTGGGAGCTATTGAGAGAGGCTTAGCAGTGTTAATATATTACATGTACTTTAATCTATTACTCTCTTACTAGTCCAGTTAAATTCAAAGCACCACTTTCTTTTGTTTCTACAACAAATGATGAAACTTGTGGTGAGTGTAAAGCCTTAAGAATGTGTTTTAACTGTTAAATTAGAAAAGACATAATGGAACAGGATTTGAAAGAGCAATTTGTGACTTTTCTTCTCAATGCTGTCCTCAGAGACCCAAGTTCTAGCAGCTGCTCTTCGAAATGATGACTTCATGATTTCATAGAATCATAGAATTGTTATGGTTGGAAAAGACCTTTACGATCATCAAGTCCAACTGTCTTGTGTAGCATTACCACCATGTTCAACACTAAACCATGTTCTCAAGTGCCACATACACATGCTTTTTACATCCTTTGAGCAGTGGTGACTACTACTTTGCTGGGCAGGTCTGGTTCAATGCAATGATCTACCTATTAAAAACAGCAGTAGCTCATACTGCCACACGAATAAAGTCTTTTTTGGCTTACAAATTGTGAAAACTGTAAAATGAAGCAAACAGGGAATTATAATCAGACGTTTGGGTTAGATGAAAGGCACCACGGCACACCACAGCAGCAGCCTCTTTTATGTATATGGCTATTGCTTCACGTCGTTTCTTCAGAACGAGGGTTCCAGCCGGTGCAGGGGAGAGCAGCAGAGGGCCCTTCTACTGCAGGTGCTGTCAAACCCCAGCCGTTCTGTCACCTGTGCCAAAGCTCTCGGGAGCTCCAGCTGACATGCTGGCAGCGGCAGCTGTGACAAGGCCGTGCCTCTCGGGGCCGCTCCCCAGCGGCCGAAACAGCTGCCCGGCCCCAGGAAACGAGACCAGAGCGCAGGCTTTGCTACGGCTTTATTCGGGACCGGCCGGCGCCGGGGGACACGGGGTCGGCAGTAAGGCTCAGGCGGTTTTTTCCCGTTTCCTCCCCGCAAGCCCCGGCCCTTTCTCGGGGAGGCGGCGGCGGGGCCGGCCCAGCANACACATGCTTTTTACATCCTTTGAGCAGTGGTGACTACTACTTTGCTGGGCAGGTCTGGTTCAATGCAATGATCTACCTATTAAAAACAGCAGTAGCTCATACTGCCACACGAATAAAGTCTTTTTTGGCTTACAAATTGTGAAAACTGTAAAATGAAGCAAACAGGGAATTATAATCAGACGTTTGGGTTAGATGAAAGGCACCACGGCACACCACAGCAGCAGCCTCTTTTATGTATATGGCTATTGCTTCACGTCGTTTCTTCAGAACGAGGGTTCCAGCCGGTGCAGGGGAGAGCAGCAGAGGGCCCTTCTACTGCAGGTGCTGTCAAACCCCAGCCGTTCTGTCACCTGTGCCAAAGCTCTCGGGAGCTCCAGCTGACATGCTGGCAGCGGCAGCTGTGACAAGGCCGTGCCTCTCGGGGCCGCTCCCCAGCGGCCGAAACAGCTGCCCGGCCCCAGGAAACGAGACCAGAGCGCAGGCTTTGCTACGGCTTTATTCGGGACCGGCCGGCGCCGGGGGACACGGGGTCGGCAGTAAGGCTCAGGCGGTTTTTTCCCGTTTCCTCCCCGCAAGCCCCGGCCCTTTCTCGGGGAGGCGGCGGCGGGGCCGGCCCAGCACAGCGCAGTCCCCGCCGGGCCGGGCGCTACCTGCCCGCGGCGGGCCGGTAGTGCAGCTCCCGCTCCAGCTGCTCGGCCGTCAGCGTCCCGGCGATGGCGGCGCAGCCGGGGTTGAACACGGAGTAGGCACTGAGCTCGCCGGGCCGCCGCTCGGCGGGGCCGCGGGTGCCGGCGTACATCCAGTAGAGCAGGGAGAGGACGAAGTAGGGTAGCCCGAGCTCCAGCTCCGCGAACAGCGCCAGCAGCACGGCCCACAGCAGCACCTTCAGCAGCAGCGGGCGCGCCCACAGCGGAGCCGCCGCCGCGCCGGGACGGACCTGCGGAGGCGGCAGGAGACGCGGCGTCAGGCACCGGCCGGCCGCCGCACCCCCCGCCCCGCCCGC